>OZ010578.1:48872057-48912057 GCA_963932145.1 Acanthosepion lycidas | reverse complement strand
ATATATATGTGTTTAGATATATGTACATATATGTATTAACCACTAATATTATCAATATCTATCTATCTATCTATCTATCTCTCTCTCTCTCTCTCTGTATATATATATATATATATATATATATATATATATATATATATATATATGACACAAACACAGATTTTTTAAAATTCAATATTCCTACTGTCTTTAGTCTGTGCGCCTGTATAGTTGCATCAACGTAAACAAACTTATTCTGATCATATCCTAAAGGACGAAAACACGTCACATCCTTCCTCCAACATATATATATATATTTATATATATATATATATATATATATATATATATATATATATATGAAGAAAAATATACGGAAAAAACAAACAAAAATCCTTATATGCAATTATGCTGTTTTAATGTTAATATAATGTCA
The DNA here is from genome assembly GCA_963932145.1 of Acanthosepion lycidas. Classification (NCBI taxonomy): domain Eukaryota; kingdom Metazoa; phylum Mollusca; class Cephalopoda; order Sepiida; family Sepiidae; genus Acanthosepion; species Acanthosepion lycidas. The sequence goes on along the minus strand of OZ010578.1, from coordinate 48,911,642 downwards.
ACGTCGGACGTTTCGGTCTAATAAACCATCTTCTGGACATATTCATAAAATATAATTAACATTATCAATTCAACATGACAAAGACGATGGACAAAAGAACATGACATATCCAAACAGATAACTGAAACGGAACGCTGATCATATAAAACTTTCAGTTATCTGTTTGGATAAGTCTTGTTCTTATACAGATAGAGCTCTATTTCCATAAGGATACAGATAGAGCTCTATGTCAAATGCAGAGAAATAACAATGATTTTAAAAAAGAAAACGAACTGTTAGAAGACCTTGAGGTGATATTTATTTCGTTAAGGTCGCAAAATTCGACCTCAACTCTTCAGACCTCGTTACACAGAGAAAACCATAGAACTGTGGAACCGGTAAAGATATTCTAAATATTCGTAGACGTCAGTTCCTTTTCCTATATTTTTACTTGTTTGGGATATATAAGAAAAAGAATAATTCCTTTTATTTTTATATATATATATATATATATATATATATATATATATATATATATATATATATATATACTAATAATACTAATAAACATATTAGGCCAGAATATCTTCAATACTGGCATGTCAGTTCCATTTTTAAATTATCAATAAAATATTTGAAAATACATTTATAAGTCAATAAAAGAAATTACCAATGAATAATAGTCGCCATCATCCGTCATGTCTGCCAAAGAGGTGGGTAATAACAATTTCCTTGTCGACAGTGACTAACTTGATACAAGAGGAAATGGCATTGTCATCTCTTTTTCTTTTCTACCCATCTCGTTTTCACCTTTCCGCATCGATTTGGACAATATTTTGGTCAACAGTGCTAGGAATGGAGCACGTGTCATTCGCGTTTTTTTCCCCTTTGGGCGCGGAGGACGACATTAACGATAAAATAGTATAAGCGAGTGGACGTAAATCATACGAAGAACGAAGAGAGCGGATGAATAAAAAAAAAAATAATGATAGGCAGTTGGAGAGCGCGGCAGATGCAAACGTAATCGATATCATTAAATAACGGAGTTCATGCTAATATCTTTTATCGACCAACTCCCAAATCCTTCGATGTTTTCATGTTTGTGTAAATCATTGTCTGTGTTTCTTACTGAATTATGCATATGACTCTATGACAACTATCTCAGTTTGATCATAGCTGTTCATCTATCCTTATACATATGCTATTCTTAAAACAAACAAAAAATAAAATAATAAAATACAAATTTTAAACTATAGTCTAAATAAAAATGTTTAAATACCCTACCCAATGAAAAAAAGAAAACCCTTTATGAAGTCGTCAAAAAAACAAATGTTAGCGAATTATGACAGTTTTTTTTAATATATATATATATATATATACACAAAACCCTTTCAGGAAAAAAATAAAAAATAAAATAAAAAAAATAAATAAATCTCCATAGACACTTAACCAGACTAGACGATGTCATCTTCCGCTTTAAATTTAGACACCCCAACCTTACCCTGACTTGACCTCTTTGAATGTAACTGAGATATTGATACAAATTATTAACCCTTACGCCCCTTTTTTTTTAAATAATTGCTCTAGCCGTTACCATAGTAATTTTAATTTTAATATTGAATATGCTTATAAAACGCGTAAATTTCAGGAATTAGTTATTCAAAAAAAATTTCGCTTGAAGATGGAACAGAGCTTGGTACTTTAATTCAATTTAATTCAAATAATTATATTGAAGTTTTCGGCTCTTGTTTTGAATCATGAGAACTTTTATGTAGCGATTTTTAAATAAATAATTATATATATATATATATAAATATATATATATAGTACTTTTTTTTTCATATAGACAAAAAAGTTACTACAAAGATGCATTTAGTTGTACCTCGACTGGTGAGAACCAAAATTGTAATATCTATTGAATATAAACATTATAACCATTTAAATTGATATTACCATTTTGGTTCTGACCTGTCGAGGTGCAACTAAATGCAATGAAACGAAGTTGCATCTTTGTAGTGAGTAAATTGTTTTGTTGGCCTTTATGAAAAAAAAAATAATAATTATTGATCAACTCTCGGTATTGAGCCTTCTTTTAAATTAATGCTGTGAACGTTTGAATTTATATATTATTTTTGTTCTCATTACCTACGGGTGTATATATATATATATATATATATATATATATATATATATATATATATAAGTATATATATATATATATATATATATATATATATATATATATATATATATATGAAAATATTACTAACTTTTTAATATCCCTTTTTGTCCGACGTCGATGTTTTTTGGTAAAATTTTTAATCTTCAGGGGTTGTTTTAAACGTTATTTCCATTCTTTTTAAATTTGTTCCGAGTCTTTTTCAATCACCCCCTTTTTTTTTTAATGCATTTCCTTCACGGACGTGCGTATTCATAAATTTAAAGTTCTTTTACACGCGCACGTTCATCAAATTTTGCTTTTTTTTGCATCTTTCATTTTTTCTCACTGCCTCTATTTCTCCTCCCGATGATGGCCATTTTAGCCGAAACTAGTCGAGGAATCAAAATGAAATAATAATGATAAAAAAAAAACGAAAGAATATTAATCTACAACCCAGTGTGTCTGAAGATTTTAATTTTTTAAATATATATATATATACACACAGAGCAGGGAAAACAAATATTCGTACACATCCTTCTTTTAATTTATTGTATTTCCAACTAATAAATAAACATACTTTTCATATAATTAACTGTACACAGATGCATAATAACTAAACATTCAGACAAAACAGACAAAAATTGTTTAATAGAAATAAATCCCATTTATCTATTTTAATGAGTGAAAATATATTCGTACAATCCAAAAACGAATACATAATCTTCATTTAAGACTTTCTAGAATAGCCATTATTCACTTCTGCTGCAACCTACCTGTTCTTATAGTTTTTATTTAATGATTTACAAATTTTAGTTGGTATTGTGTTTCATTATTCTTCGCATATGGTCTTCAAACCCGGGATGTTTTTTTTGAGCTCCCGTTTGCATTTGAATTTTCAAATAACGCCACAGATTATCGATTGGGTTTAAATCTGCGAACTGGCTTGACAATTTTAGGATATTTATATTATTTTTCAGCAAACCATTTCTTCTTAGATTTTGTAGTGTGCTTAGGATCATTATCGTGTTGGGTGATCCAAGATTTTCAGCCGAAATCATTAAATTTGCTTCCAAAATACTTTTATATGCTGCAGCATTCATTCTACCATCCATTACTGATGTGTTGCCAGTACCTTCTGCAGAAAAAACATCACCAAACCATTATGCTGCCACTACCGAATTTTACTGTTGGAACTGTGTTCTTTTGTTTGAAGGCATGGCCACCTTTCTTTCAGACATGATTTCTAGAATTACATCCAAACAACTCAATTTTGGTTTCGCCTGTCCGTAATATTCTTTCCCAATACGATTTTTCCTTATCTCCGTGTCTTTTCGATAGCAGTGCCGTTGTCAGAAGGAAGCGTGACTTTATATTGTTCTTATGAATTTTATTGCTAATTGTCATTTAGTGACAGATTCCTGATGAAAGCAATCATCAAGCAACTCTTGACGAATAACCATTGGATTTTGTTTAATTTGATGCATCAATTTCCTCGAAGATCTTGAAGAAATCTTCCGTGGAGTACCAGTTCTTCTTTGGTTTTCAACTGTTTTGAGTTTTTATAGATTGCAATGAATGAACTAATGGTAGTAAATGGAATATTCAGGTTGTCTGAGATTTTCCTGTAACTTTTACCTTATTTACAAGGCTTAACAATCAGTTCTTTTTGCGAATTTGTCAATTCTTTACCTCTTGCTATGATGAAAACCTTCTTGAACGAATATCAATTACAGAATGTTCTGTTTGTATTTTTAAGCTAAAAATAAGTAATGATAACATTACTGCAACATTCTAGAATATTCCACTTGAAACATCTAGAGTATTAAAGCAATTTAAAAGTTTTAAAACCAGAAATGTGCAGTATACGAATAGTTTTTTCAACCATTAAAATGGATAAATAGGATTTATTTATATTAAATCGGTTTTGTTTTCCGTGCATATTTAGTTATGCATCAGTGTAGAGTTAATTATATGAAATGTGTGTGTATTTCGGCAGTAATCCCTCGATCACGATGACCTGTGACTTCGTGCCAGCACAGCCGTCGATGGCCAAATCCCTCTTTTATACACGTTTATTTAAAGATAATTGACAAGGTACTGTGATTCTTTTTTTTATTATTCAGTTTTTCTTACGCACAAGTATTTAGTTTTCTGGACATAAAATATGTAAAACTTTCCAAACGTACAATACAGCCGAGCGCTTTTCGCTATTCTATTAGCCACTATCAAGGATGTTTTCTTTTGCTTTTTTAGTGAATAAGTATATTATATATATATATATATATATATATATATATATATATATATATATATATATATAATAAAAAGGCTTAAACACTAATATTCCATGGTCATAATTTATTTCATTGGAATCGTAAATACGATCCAATTCATCAGACCTACAAATTCAATTTTTTATTATATCCTTACTATGTCCCGAACATTGAGTTCTACCTGGATTCTATCCTCTTGGAATTTTTTATTCAAAAAATATACATGTATGTGTATGCACCTATGTATATACATTTATATATTTTGCATCTCTATGTGTATATTTACCACTAATATTATCTATCTATCTCTCTCTCTCTCTCTCTCTCTATATATATATATATATATATATATATATATATATATATATATATATATATATTCCTGCACGTTTCATTAAATAATATAGACAAGTGTTGTCATTTATTTTATGTAAATCCTTTTCATAACGTCTGATAAGTTTAATGACATTATCATTGAACGAAGAATGAAATTCACAATATTGATCCATATTTTTTTAATACAATCTAAGCTTTCGACTTACATAAGCCATTATCAAAGATGTCAATTACAACATATTAAGCAATATACGGACAAGACAGTGATGATAGTCTGTCATTGTTTACATAGATGATTTCTAAGCAACGATAAACACGTGCATATACTAGATTAATGTAGTATATGATTAATTTATTGTTTTTGCTAGGATCTGTAGTTGATATATTAGAATTTACTAAATTTTTTAGTATATTTTCATCTTCTTTATAATTAGTATGCATTTGATTACGATATAGGAGATTAATATGTTTGAGATCAGTAGAAGCAGTATTATGTACAATTTGCTTAGTATAGAGATTTCTAAGAAAGCATCTTATTTGTTCATCAACTATATAGATTGGAAAGCTATTATTAAGTGTCTGTTTTATATTCTTTAGTTCACTGTAAAAAAATCTGTTTTGTGGATGAATTAGTTTCTGCACAATGTATTAGATTCTTTATAATTGCTATTTTGTAGTAATATGGACATTCGCTCTTGTAGTTAAGTGTACATGAATTTATGCTTGTAGGTTTTTTGTATGGCGAAATAATAAATTTGTTATTATTTGTGTTTATCAATATGTCAAGGAAGAGGATATTATTATTAGTATTGAGTTCATATGTGAATTTAAGGACAGAATTATTTTGGAAACGTTTTTGAAGTTGAATTATTTCATCTGTATTTTTAACTAACATAAGAATATCATCAACGTATCTTAGGTAGATTGATGGTTATATATATATATATATATATATATATATATATATGTGTGTGTGTGTGTGTGTGTGTGTGAAAAGTGTGTGTATATAAATATAAATAAATATATATATATGTGTGTATAATTATTTATATATGATATGCGCGGTACTTATTAGAAAGGGCTCAATATCAGAGATAGAGCTAACATATTTGGTAATGATAATATTATTAGATAATAGATAATATGCCCACATATGTTTATATATGTATGAGTCCCTACAGACGACCAAGTATGTATATGTGTCTGCATACATCGATGTTTGCGCTAGTACAATGACAAAACGAGGAAATTTCCCAACACTTCCACAATAACACCAATACACGCAATCTACATAAACCCAAATTTAAAAAAAAAAGAATCAGTTTGTCTGACGATCGCTAAAGCGTGAAACCCAGGTTCACAAACTCACGACTATCCAAACAAATATATATATATATATATATATATATATATATATATATATATATATATATCTGTATGTATGTATGTATATGCGTATCTATAGTGATGAGAATGTTTTACAAAAGTTGTGGCTGTGTCAATAGTTCATATTATGAAGTGTTAGATGTTTCTTTTTTTATTATGAACGTTTCTATTACTTTTGCGTTTTTTTTTACATATGGATGAAGCTATTATGTTCGCATCTAACAAAAGTATGTTGTAGCCGGAGTTTGGTAGTTTTTTGCGTTTAAATGCGTCCCAATTGAGTTATTTAAACACACTTGGAAATCTAACAAATCAATTCTGCCTCACTTTCTCTCTAATCATATATATATATATATATGTGTTTGCTTGTCTGTCAGTGTTTATCTTCCTATGTATATCAATATGTACAGGGGTTTTGGTGGGGAAATAATGGTGTTTGTTCTATTTCACCTGTCACGTATTTTGTCCGCTGGTCAGTTTAAACAAATCATTGATTGATATCAGCCTTGCTTTCTGACTATTTGCAACTAGTCATAGGCTCCCTATACCGTAACAGCAATGGCTTATTTCATCGAATGGCTTATTCTGGTAGCGGATAAAGCATTATCTGATTTTGCCTAAATTACCCACTACTCTTTCTATAAATAAATAAATACATACAAAACTATATATATATATATATATATATATATATATATATATATATATATATATATATATTACAGCAAACAAAAAAACAAAAATTACCACAACATAGCTCGTACAGAACGGCTAGAAATGGTCTATCCTCTAGGTTGAGGCAATTTTTGATTTTTTGCTGTAAAAAATGCATATGCTCTGTTAAAATAAAATAAAAACATCGAGCTCTCTGTGGATTAGTCTTAATAACTAATATTACTAGGATACACCCGGATTATATACAAACAGATCGATTACCTGTACTATATATATATATATATATATATATATATATATATATATATATATATATATATATATGTAGTACAGCCACTCCCACAATAACAAATTCTGTAACGGACCGTGCCTAAAAATACACGTAAACCGAGAGATAGCTTATTCCTAAAATTTCGCTTGAAGATGAAACGGGACTAAACACCACAATCCAACTTAATTTTAATAATTATTTGGATGATTTCGGCTCTCGTTTTTGAAACTTGAGAACTCTTATGTAGCGAAGGAATCACATTTTTAAACAAAAATATTATTATAATATATATATATATATATATATATATATATATGAAGACTGTTTTGTTCATCAAACACGGATTCGTGCTACTGGTGAGGAAAACAATGTATATATATATATATATATATATATATATATATATATATCTGAAAGGGAACATTGAAATCAAAATTCAGTGGCGACAGTCTGTTTCATGCTAGACGCAATGGTCAGGTTATATATATATATATATATATATCGAGAGAGAGAGAGTGAATGAGAGAGAGTGAGTGAGAGAGGGTGAGAGAGAGTGAGAGTGATTGAGTGAGAGAGAGTGAGAGAGAGAGAGTGAGAGAGAGTGAGTGAGAGAGAGTGAGAGAGAGAGAGTGAGTGAGTGAGAGAGAGAGAGAGTGAGTGAGTGAGTGAGAGAGAGAGTGAGTGAGAGAGATGAGAGAGAGAGTGAGAGAGAGTGAGTAAGTGAGTGAGAGAGAGAGAGAGAGAGTGAGTGAGAGAGAGTGGCAACAAATATGTTTCGTTAAACACAACAGTCACCGTAGTGCGATTTACCTTTTTATTTAATTTTTCTTGTGTCGCACAAATGTTTTCTTTTCTGGACGCAAAGTGTGTAAAGAATGTCTACATACCAGAGCGCTTTCGGAATATACTTTCAGCCATTATCAAGCATGATTTTAATTTTACTTTTAAATGAATGTATACGTTGTGTTATGTATGTATCTAGTGTTATAGGATTATTTTAATTCCCAAACACTGTCAGCACATTTTGGCCTTGTTCATAGTAAATATTACTGAGTGATGACTTTTTTTATTATTTGTTTTGTTTCTTTTTTTTGACATGCAGATGAGTTTATCATGCTTATGTTTTCTACTAGAATGTTTTGGATGAAGTCTCGTAGGTTTTTGTGTGTGTTTAAATCAGTACTAATGGAGTTATTGTCAGGTAGGTGTAACGTAAGTCGTCTGGATAGGCATGTAGTTGTGTGACCGATGTAATTATTTATGAGTTTGGTTTAATCGGGAAGGCAGTTCATTAAAGGACATTGGAACTCGTAAATATATACTAAAAAAACAATTATGTAGGACCTGAAACCGTTCAGTTAAAAAAAATCAAGAACAAAGAAAGAAAAAAAAGTATGGAAGACCTAAAAGTTAAAAACTATCAACATAATGTGCTCACAGCCAGATTACATCGACAGTATTCTATTATAGGACATCAAAATTTAATATTGAAATCTTTTCTTCAGGGCACAGCCTACACATATCCCTAGTAATTTTACACACATAGCTTTTTTTAAGAACACAAGTAAATTTGGGGGATGTACGCACTTCCCTTTTAATATTACAGTAATTATCGAAGGTATGCTTTCATCGTTGACTATATATATATATATATATATATATATATATATATTTAATTTCAATAAAGGTGCAATCAATTTACAAATTCATGAATTATTCATACATAAAACAAATACAAAGGTTAATGATTAAATGGCGAGAAATCCATCTTCGCGAACAATTCAATAATATACAAAAACCCCGAATCTGTTTATGAATGAAAAGATCCTGTTTTATAAATTTCCGTCGAATTAGATCTTTTTTTATTACTCTGAAAAATTTTTATTACTTAAATATTATTTTTAGTGGATAACGTTATTTGAGTAGATAACTTCATTTATTTTTATTTATTGTCTATTGTGAGTGTGTGTGTGCGCGCGTCTGTGTGCGCGCGTGTGTGTGCATGTGTGTGTGTGCGCGCGCGTGTGTGTGTGCATGTGTGTGTGAGTGTGGTCAATTAAATTAGATATCAGGACTTTTTAATATTTATAAGGTTGACTCAGAGTTTCGTATTATTTTAGTCACTCATCGGTGTTCTTGTTAAGAATGATTGCATTAATCACAGAAAATTGATTTATTTATGATATTTTCCATATTATTTCCTATTTTGAATTATTAAATAATAAAACATCGATTATCTTTGATAAATGGATTCATACACACACACACACACATATAATCGTATCAGGTTTCTGTTTTATTTAGCAAGCGCAGTTTACATTCATTTTGGCTCGGTATCAGAATATTGTTAACAGAATAATCTGAGACTATATATATATACATATATATATATATATATATATATATATATATATATATATATATATATGTGTGTGTGTGTGTGTGTAATTTCTTGCTCTCGATGTATGTCTGTTTGTTCCCGCCTTCTGCATGGGAGCGGGATCTTTTGTGAGTCATTGAATAAGAGATATATTTTGATAGATTAGTGTAAGTTTGAATGAATGTATAAAAAAAAACAAAAAACAAAAATCTTCACTATGTAATTTCTTTTACTTTTTTTGAATTTTAGCTGAAGGAAAATCAATACTTCATGAAGAATTTTCAAAACTGAGCCTGACAAACATCATCAGACTTTAAAACATTAAAAAAAAACAAAAAAATAAAACAGAAAAATACAAGTCATCTACGATTATTTTTTTTTTTTTTTTGTCTCAAGAATTTCTTACTGTTGCTTTTCTTGTTTAATCCCACGTTTTAGAGAAACCAAAAAACCGGAAGATTCACTGAAATACAGACACCCGATTGGTTGATTACAAACACTAAGTATAATAACCATTTGAACAGTGAATAAATGGTAAGAATTTGAAAATTCCAACTGGCAAAATTAACTCGCATAAACATATAAACGGGTTATCTATCTTACAATTTATTTTTCTCATTCGATTTTAAATTTTCCAAGTCCTATGATCACTTTCAACTCAATTCCTAATTACAAATGACAGTGATCCTCCTATCAGTTACCGATATGAAGTAAAGTAAGTACTGTTTTTGTCGTTTAAATGCGCGTCTATTTAGTCACAATCTAGACTCTGGGATGTGACAAAATAGGTGAGTATCTGTTAAATTTAGAAAGAATCTTCGACGACATGATGTTTCTCCTCAACAGCTTGACCCAGTCAAATCCGATTTAATAATCATACAAATGGTTTGAGAATATCTTGGGGCAAATTTTAAAAAAAATGGAATATCTTAGGAGAAATTGCAGAAGAGCAAGATGAGAATAGCCTAAGGAAACGTGTATTGCTTATCGCATAACACGCTCTCAAAGGAGATTTAAGTGATACCTTGCCGTGAGCTAAATGCGCGATTAAGAATTCGAAAAGATAATCATGTTTAATGAATTCATTTATTTCTCGATCAGGAAAACTTCTTAATTTTTCAGTTGCAACGTTTTATCTCGTGTTGAAAGGCAAAAGAAATGAGACAGGAATTTCGAATATTTATGAATGTGTAACAAATTCCTACTCTCTCCAACACCCTCCAACCTGTTTCTGGAGAGAATTATGCAGGAAACCCTCCACGGTACAAAACGCTTCTATCATCGGTGGTAAAGCTGTCTGAGATCTGCGTTTCACATAGGAGACTGACTTTGTGGCAGGTACAAACAGTGAGCTTCAAGACCTGGCGAACAAACTAAGAAAGAAAGAAAGAAAGACAGAAAGAAAGGAAAGGAAGAAAGAGAGAAAGCAAAAGAAAGTAAAAGAAGGAAAAGGCTGACGAGCGACGTAGATCGAAAAGCTGAAAGAAAGAAAGAAAGAAAGAAAGAAAGAAAGAACTTGAATGAATTGAAAAGGGAAGAAAATATGCAATAAAAAGAGAGAAAGCTAGAATAATAAGAACGTAAGAAAGAAAGAAAGAAAGAAAGAAAGAAAAAGAAAGGAAAAGAAGGAAAAGGCTGACTAGCGACGTAGATCGAAAAGCTGAAAGAAAGAAAGAAAGAAAGAACTGGAATGAATTGAAAAGGAAATGAAATATGCAATAGAAAGTCAAAAATCTAGAATAATAAGAAAGAAAAAAAAAGGAATAAATAAAGATCGGTTTGCAAAATTTGATACACACAGGACAGATAGATGGCAAGAGTGACAGAGGAAAAAATGCCTAACCTACCTAGCGCGATTGTGTAAATGGATGGCGGAGTAAGGTTTAGGAAAGATATCAAAAATGAAAAACATATTAAGAGCTACAAAGGACAAGACTCTATGGAGAGGCATAATCACCAACGTCCTGAATGGACATAGCATAATAAGAAGATATATGCCACGCGAAGGAAAAAAAAATGTAGTAACCAGCATCGTCGCCATAGCTGTTTAAGCATGAAGGCAAATATCAAATCACTGGTTTGATGTCTTCAGCTAATTTGTAAATATTCTCTTATCGAGCCACTCGATTGTTCGTTGTCCTCCCAAAAGTGATTCAGGTTCTCCATTCTCTCCAAGTATTTTTACGGAAAATCTCATTGATAATGGCGTTTTTCAATGTGTTTACTATGATTTTTATCTATTTTATTGAACATTTTAGCCAAAGCAAGGCGATAAAGCCACTATATACCGTAAAACAAAATAAATCAAACCAAACTAAACCCAGATTCACTCTGACGCGAGGTGGTAGCATATCTTAGAGTATCAGTTATAGGTAAATAGTTCACCCGCAAACAAAAAGAAATCACTATGAAAGTATAACAATACATTTGTATGGTAGATTTACCAACAATAGCTATTGATAATAAAATGACTAACAATACATTTTATTTGTAAAGGCATACAATGGCGTTCAAAATATATTTAGTTGAGGCCATCAAATTGTGTTCAAACTATTTAGATTTCGGCATTAAATATTCCATATTGGTTGATACGCCGCTAAACGAAAACCAATCAATCAACCTCCAAAATGCAACAAACTTCGATTATAATTCAAGATGTAAGTGGAACGCTGAACTTGCCGGGATCTTGAACATTAAATGCTAATTTTAAATTTCTGCCGTCTCGGTAAATAATCGAACTGAACTCTTTTCGCTTTGTACTGCTTATTTTTTTTTTTTTTTATATCGATCTTGTTTTTAAATATCCCATATTTATTAGCAGCAGTTTCTTTTCGTTTTTTTTTTTTTAAAGACGATATGCCGTATGATTTTGAGCGTCCTCAAATTTTTAAAAATGTTTATATTTTTTTTTTTTTTTTATCGACAATATTTGTTTTTGACATAAAAGACATTTATTTGGCGGCGCCATGTTTGGTCTTGACCAAAGAGAGTGCCACCAAATAAAATGTGCGCAGTGCTCACTGAATCAGATGTTAATAGGGGTGGGGGCGCTAAATCAGATAAAACTTTTATAAATTCTTGATTCTATATATTTTTATCTGATCCTCTCAGTGAATGGAAATTTTTATCCATATTTTCCTACTGTAAACCATTTTTTGTTTTTATTATAAATACACAATTCTTCCCTTTTTGTTTGTACTTATTTCTCGGAATGAAACATTGATTCTTCTACGTATAAGACCCATATAAAAAAATTTGAAGCTACAGTCTCAAAAAAAGTAGTTAGAAGATAGTTAGATAGAAGTAGTTAGATATTTTAGGTTTTACTTTGAAAAAATGATAGTAACCACTTAGCTACAGAGGAATCGTCTGGTTAGAAATCCTAGTTTATAATTTTTAAAAAAGTAATCTGACTTAGCTAATCAGACCCTACCTCTGTGGCTAAATAGTATAGCACGTCAGACTATATGACGGTTCCGTGTAAGATACAGGTTCAGAGGACACACATTTTCTAAGAAATTTCTCGGACATTTAGGACGGTTAATTGTGTTTATTATAAGCATAGCAATTACAGAAATATTTATACCTATAAAAATAACGTATAAACAGAAAATATAATTGTCTAATTTGCCAGAAATCCCTCTTTTATACAAGTTTCATTAAAAACGACTGATAAGTTACTGTGAACAAGGTTTTTACATAATTTTTCTTGTGATCTTGGGTTTTCACCTCCATCCATCAAACCTTAACCGAAGTAACTTGTCACTCGCTCTTAATGATATATATATATATATATATATATATATATATATATATATATATATATGAAGGAGTAAACAAACGAGAACAATAAAGAAAAGAAATTAAGATTGAGAAGACAGAAGATAACGATTGACATTGCAATTAAATTTTTGAAGATTGAACTTGCAAGAAGCCAGAAAGGAGTTCCACAAATGAGAGGTGCGAGAAAAGAAACTCTTAGCATAGAATTACGTTTATATCAAGCTAGTTTGATTCTAAATAAATAAAAAAAACAAAAAAAAAAAAAAAACTGAATTTTAATCCAGTACTGCGTTTAAATTCATAACGTTTAGGTACCATTGAGGAAAGTTCATGAAAATAATCATCATGAAAATATTCATAGAAAAGTCACAGAGAAGCTACGTCACGGCGCGGGAGAAATTGACTGAAGCCGAGATGACAGATCAGGACTAATATTAGGTTTGTGCAAAAATAATATCGTTTTTTGACGTTAAAAAATACATCAAAACGATATTATTTTTGTACCAACCTAATAACATTGCAGATCCTTCTTTGAGTTTTATCAAGGATACATTAATATATATCACGAGCCCCAGACCAGACGTTGTGGTAATATTCAAAGCGTGGATGAATTGTAGACTTATAATTATATAAGCTAGATTCACGGTACAGAGAAGCAGCTTTCCTGTCAGAAGACCTAGGAATTGAATCAATATAACCTTTCCAGTTCATGTTAGAGGAAAAAGTTAGCTCGAGAATGTACATTGAGTTACTTCTCCTGAAGGTTAGCATCAGCCATACTTAGGAAGGCGGAAAGGTTTCTCCCAGACGATTCGTTTTGGAAGAGTTAAAATTAAGAAGCCTTTCCTTGCCCCAGTTAATAACAGAATGTAGGTAATTTTTGGATCAATTGACAATTTTACCCCAGCGATCTGATTAGACTTACAGTTGTGACAGGAGTAAATAGCTGTGTCCTCATTATAGATTCCGAGTTGATAACATATGACACCAGGAAAATTGTTAATGAAAATTAAGAACAACACATATCCGCGGAGAGAGACCTTGGGGACGACTGCCTTAATGCAAACAGATCTAAAAGTGTGTCCATTCAAGACAACTTTCGCGATTTGATGAGAAAGACTGAATTAGATAAAAAAATGTGACCAGAAATCCCATAACATTTCAACTTGTTAAGAATACCAATATTCCAAATCCTGTTAAATGCCTGTGAAATATTCAAAAGAACAACCGGAGCTTCACCATTCTTAATTAAAGCTTGATAGACACTTTTAGCAATAAGCGTTAACATCAGCAGTGGATATAGACAAGCCACAGCCATATTGCTTGTCTGAAAATATGACACTTGCAAGGTAAGATGCTTAACCAAGTTAGAGTTAATTAGAACTTCTAGTAAATTGCCAAGAAGACATAGAAAAAAAAGAAAAGAAAAAAAAGGCCAATAGTTGGAATAAGCCGAGATTATAAACACAGGAACTACAGAAGAGAATTTCCAACAAGCTGGAAAGCAAGAGGCAACAAGGCATTTATTGTAAATTATAGAGTTCAGAAAAAGAAGAAATTAAATTTCAGTCGTCGATTCAAGAATTAGAGAAATTTTCATTAAATTTCAATAATTACTGAAATTGCCAGTTTGAAGTTTTCTTGAAATTGGTAACGCATCAAACATTTTAATTCTAATTTTCATTGATTATTCAGTTCGTATTTTTAACAAGTGTGAGTCATTTAAAATACAAATACCCTACTTTCTCGGTATTGGTTGAAAAATGAGAATTAATAGATTCGAAAATTGTTTTCCTCTTGTAAAAATTATGAAAATTGAATTCTCATTTATTTTCGATTTAAATAGGTACCCACAAAAATCTCGCAAATATATACACCGGTTGTAACTGCAAAATTGTCAAAATCAGGTGACAGGAAAATTGTGCAATTGTTAGATTAAGCTCTAAACAGTTGAATCTTAGAAATGATTCAAGATATGTTACTGGAATTCTCCGAGTTTTTATTACACTACAGTTGTGATGAAATGGATCATGAAAAATGACATGTTCATCATTAATTAATCATAGATAAGAATTGGAAGCTCCTGAATACTAACATAAAATTCAAATATATATATATATATATATATATATATATATATATATATATATATATATATATATATATATATATATATATGAAGAAATATAGTCTTAAGATGTACAATATTTATGGGATAAAATGCTCAGTATGAGAGATAGAGCGTGTGTAAATATAAAATTGAACATAGAAGTCAACACTTAGAGGCGACAGTCTGTTTCCTGCTAGATACAATCGGCAGGCCTGACGATTGTATCTAGCATGAAACAGACTGTCACCTCTAAGTGTTGACTTCTATGTTCACTTATATATATATATATATATATATATATATATATTATTTTAGGATCACATTTTTTCAAATTGTTCAAGATGATCTTCGCCCCCTCTAACCTTCTAACTTTATGTCCTGGTTTAACAAGTTTCCTCACAGGTTTCAACTACGATTTAAATTTAAAGAATTTTTTCACTGCTCTTTGGACTGTCATAGCTGAAACCAATCTCTCACTTGCCAAACGTCTTATGAATTGAGTTGGATCTTTTCTAATTGATCTCTTTATGTTTAAGTTGAAGTAATTCCTCTTCCTGTTGAGACCTCCTGATCCGGATTTTTTAATCTACTGATCTCACTTTTTAAAACTTATTCGCCGTTTTCTTGGGTGGATTTCGAAGATGGAAGGCAAAGTATGAATATTGTCACCATTGCTGAAGGCCTGAAAGTTCTTTTTCTTCTTAACATAGCTCCTTTGGGAAGACAGTGGTTCTGACACAAAATGTATTTAACCTGCTCTTTTTTTGGCTGAATAGTTTAAACGATTTTTCAGCGATTCTTATGACAAATGGTGTAAAGATGTCCAAACGTCTTATCTAAAAACCTGGATAAAATAAAGTCAATTAGTTTACTGATTTTTTTACATAATAAATATTTTGCGTTTGGGATAATTATGCTGTTACATGATTTGGACAATTTTGCTGTTACATCCCGTGTTTATATATATTTATATATATATATATATATATATATATATATATATATATATATATATATATATATATATATAATAATGGACTCTCCCGTCGGTTTCGACGTATGAGGATCTGCAAGCTTATTGATTCAGTTATGAAAGTTTATGCGATCATCTTAAGTGGCACTTAAGACCCGCTAGTGATTTACAAAGGAGGCCACATAAGGAACAGATGTGAGAATTGTGAGATGAGATCACTGTTACATTGGCTGGCCTTTTAGATCTTGCTCTCGCTTCTTGTATATGATTCAGACAATCAAATTGAAAATTGCTGAGTCCACTAAGACACGTTGATCTTCATTCTACTCGCTCCAAAGCTATGCGCTCAAGGGTGTTATATGGTATATTAACTGCAGATAAGTTGCTTTTCAGCTTGTCTTTGTATCTTAGCCATGGGCGTCCTACATTCCTGTCGCCCTGATCTAACTGGATATCCTGTCATCAGACATTCTCAAGACATGACCAGTCCACCGTAACTGAGACTGTATGATAAAAGTCTCGATATTATATATTACACCTATTAAACAGGTCTACGTTAGATGTCCTATCTTGAAACTTAACTCCATAGATTGCACGCAGACAGCATTTATGGAAAATATCTAGCTGGCGTATATGGTACCTGCATGGAGTCCATGACTCTGAGCCGTACAAAAGGATGGCAAGTACAACAGCTCTGTAAACCCGAATTTTCGTATCCAGTCGAATACCCCGCTCATTCCACAAGTGATGGCGAAGTTTGCCGAAAGCACTGGTAACCTTAGCAATCCGATGTGTTTGAGCATTTTATATTATATTGTATTATATTGTATCCTTTTGTAATTTATTTTTGCTCTGTACTGTATATTGAACTCTCCCTCGTTTTTATCCTCTTGGAAATATATATAAATATATTGATATCTATCTATCTATCTATATATATATATATATATATATATATATATATATATATATATATATATATATATATATATATATATATAAAGATCTTTTTTGTAGGTACAAAATATAATGACAGAAATAAAAGTGTGAAGTTTAATATTACTAGATATATTAAAAACGGGCGAAGCAACCAGTTTCGCTCCCGCTCTTCAGGCTTCAACGAGAGATTTAATTTAAATTAAAACACAGAAAATGTAGCCGGAGCAAAACCGGTTGCTTCGCCCGCTTTTAATATATCTAGCAATATTAAGCTTCACACTTTTATTTCTGTCATATATATATATATATATATATATATATATATATATATATATATATATATATGGCTGGATAGATGTGAGCTTGTGATCCTGGGTTTCACGCTTTAGCGATCGTCAGATCTATCCAACCATATATGTTAGCTCTATCTCTGATATTGAGCGCTTATAATATATAAATAATTATACACACATATATATATATATATTTATTTATATTTATATACACACACTTTTCACACACACACATATATATATATATATATATATATATATATATATATATATATATATGAAGAAATATAGTTTTAAGCTGTGCTGTATTTTTGGGGTAAAGTTCACAATATCAGAGATAGAGCGTATTTAAGTATAAAAGTGAACATTGAAGTCAACACTCAGAGGCAACTGGCTATTTCATGCTAGCATGAAACAGACTGTCGCCTCTGAGTGTTCAATGTTCACTTTTATACTTATATATATATATATATATACATATATATATATATAGAGAGAGAGAGAGAGTGAGAGAGAGAGAGAGGGGGGGAGAGACTGAAAGAAATATATATTTATTGTATCTTTGCACTGCCATCTTCTTTCATAGATTAGGGATTTGTTTTTATTAAGTTTATTTACTAATCTTAATAATATCTCATCATGATTAATCAAAGAGTGTAGAAACTGCCTGTAGTGATTATTGTCCCAAGCGTTTTCACACAGTCTATTAGTCATTTTCATCGTTTTCCTTGTTACTTTATTTTGTGTGTAATTACTACCATTGCCCTCGAGCACATGTTGGAATTACTATGTCTTCGAAATAACCAATCATAGAACATAAATGTAGAAAAACATGCATTAGTCGATTGCTTTTTTTTTTCTTCTCACAACACTCGACGAGGATGTTTAAACCGGCGCTATTTCAGTTGTGCAGTTTATGTGCATATGACTCACCTATAGTCAAAGATCATTTTAGAACGACCAGTAGCGGGTGGCGTTTGAGAGATGAACAAGTGGCTTGGTCAGCAAGGTTCACGTTTTTGTTTACTTAGTTATTTGTACTTTTACATATGCTCTATCCTTGATATTGAGCACCTTAACCCATAAATATATCGTATCTTCAAACTATATTTTCATCTATCTATCTATCTATCTATCTATCTATCTATCTATCTATCAGTTTTTAATCTATCAGTTTTAAACTACAGTGTATAAGATACCCAGATATAAGAGAAACCCGGATATAAGAGAGATTTTCTGTGGTCCCAAATTAGAGCCTTTGTTAATGTATATAAAATAGATCAAACCCGGATATAAGAGAAACCCGGATATAAGAGACTTCTTATCCGGTCCCGACAACACACTTATATCCGGGTTACACTGTATCTATCTATCTATCTATCAATCTATCTATCTATCTATCTATCTATCTGTTTTTAAATATATCATATCTTCAAACTATATTTTCATCTATCTATCTATTTATCTATCAGTTTTAATCTATCTATCTATCTATCTATCCATCAGTTTTTTTAAATATATCATATCTTCAAACTATATTTTCATCTATCTATCTATCTATCTATCTATCAGTTTTTTTAAGTATATCATATATTCAAACTATATTTTCATCTATCTATCTATCTATCTATCTATCTATCTATCTATCTATCTATCTATCTATCAGTTTTAATCTATCCAGATAGATAGTTATTTCTGTGTGTGTGTGTCTGTGTAGAATTTGAAATGTAAGCAAAATATATCCTTAAAATGACAATATGAATAAAGCCGAAAAGAAAACCTAACGCAGACGACACGTTTCATCCATTGATGAACGTTATCTTTTCTTAAATTTAAACCTGAAAACATTTTTACTTTTGTTTATAAATACTTGTTGCAAACTTTAATCCTTACATTTGGCTGCTTATTTATATTTTCACGCACATACACACACACATACGTACATACATATAGGAAGGGGATTTTAAAAAACATTTGTATTTATCTACAAAATTTTGGAATCATTAAAAACAAAATAAAAGAAAATATAATTTTAATTGAGTTTAAAAAAAAAAAAAAAAACACCCAAAAACGTAAGAAATGATAATCAACTGTTGCTAAATAGAGTTTGCCAATTTTTTTGTCACTGACCATATTTTTTATGTCGTGAATTCGAATTTTAAGTTTCTTCCACGCATCTGCAACCTTCTGCGGTAATAAATTATAGATTCTATAAAGTAGATATTCTTCCTGCTGCTTTTAAAATAATTCTGTAATGTCAGAGTTTGAAAAATCTTTTACGATCAAACCCATTCATTTCAAAACTTTTAGCATTATATTTCAGATAAAATCAAGCTCTTCGAGGTTAAATAAATTAATCAAGTACTTTTTGTGTAAGACGGGTGAGTGAAAGTTTTCCGGTCCAGCCAAGAAAAACGAATTACAATGATGAAATATTTTTGGTCGAAAAGAATGTCTTGTCGTATTTGAAGATGAAATAGTTTTTTTTTCGTCTTAATTGATATATTCAATCAAAATAGTATTTTTCACGATTATCGATCGCATCAGTTGGCAAAACTCTTATCCCTCGTGGGTAAAATTCTTTAGATTTAGAAGCAAAGAAACACTCAATATTAGTTTTAACATCTTCAAAATTAATAATTATTTTTTCACTCTAAAATATGTTGCAATGATTTGAAAAGTTGTTAGTCTCATGGAGCAAGGTCAGGAGAGTAAAAAGATTGAGACAAAAGATCAATTTATACAACCATAACAATTTCTTGAATAACTCAGGTAAAATAACAGGTTTCTCAAGTACAATAACTGTTATCGCTCTTTCCATTATTGAGGGGTGTTTTAGTAAAACAGGTTTCCCAGGTACAATAACTGTTATCGCTCTTTCCATTATTGAGGGGTGTTTTAGGAAAACAGGTTTCCGATGTACAGTAACTGTTATCGCTCTTTCCATTATTGAGGGGTGTTTTAGAAAAACAGGTTTCCCAAGTACAATAACTGTTATCGCTCTTTCCATTATTGAGGGGTGTTTTAGGAAAACAGATTTCCCAAGTACAATAACTGTTATCGCTCTTTCCATTATTGAGGGGTGTTTTAGGAAAACAGGTTTCCCAAGTACAATAACTGTTATCGCTCTTTCCATTATTGAGGGGTGTTTTAGGAGAACAGGTTTCCCAAGTACAATAACTGTTATCGCTCTTTCCATTATTAAGTGGTGTTTTAGGAAAACAGGTTTCCCAAGTACAATAACTGTTATCGCTCTTTCCATTATTGAGGGGTGTTTTAGGAAAACAGGTTTCCCAAGTACAATAACTGTTATCGCTCTTTCCATTATTGAGGGGTGTTTTAGGAAAACAGGTTTCCCAAGTACAATAACTGTTATCGCTCTTTCCATTATTGAGGGGTGTTTTAGGAAAACAGGTTTCCCAAGTACAATAACTGTTATCGCTCTTTCCATTATTAAGGGGTGTTTTAGGAAAACAGGTTTCCCAAGTACAATAACTGTTATCGCTCTTTCCATTATTGAGCGGTGTTTTAGGAAAACAGGTTTCCCAAGTACAATAACTGTTATCGCTCTTTCCGGTTTTAAGGGGTGTTTCCTTTCGAACCTTCTGATTGAATTGGTGTAGACTGAATTATTTTTTATTTTCTCTTCGAGTTATATGTGCTATTCATTTTAGTTGTTGCAGTTGTTGAAAGTCCTCAAGTGATGTGGTTTCTGTTATTTGGTAATATTCTTTGTTTGTGATTCTATAGCGCCAGAACACGCTGTTCGGAGAAGACTGATCTTTGCCAAAACCTTCATGCTTTACTCACTCAAAGCTAGATCTTTCTGAATGTTTTTGGCGCCATACATAACATATTTATAACAGTCTCGAGATTTTAGTTTTATCTTTTGGTTTCATAGCAGTTTGCGGTGTTGGACAAAACTACGTCTGGCAAAGTTTTATTTTTTATTGTCAATGAACACTCGTTGCCACTTTTGTGATGTCAATGAATACTCTTTGTCCCTTTCGTAATGCTCGTTGAAGTAGAGACTTTGTAATCGCATATACAACTATAGTAACGCCGTTAAACAATACTTGTGTCAGACGCCTTCGAATAGCACTCGTACTAATAGTGCTTGTTCGATAATACTCGCTGAAATAGTAACCCGTGTAGTGATCCAAATAGAGAAACAGTATAGTGAATAGAGTAGAGAACAGCGTTCCGTATAATAATAGAGAATAGAGTAGAAAGAGTGATCCGTATAGTAATAGAGGATAGAATAGAAATAAGGATCGTTAGTCGTCAGCTACTTCCTACATATATGAGTTTCCTCTGTGGTCACGTGCTCTAATTCGATAATGGGATTGCCTGCGTTTGCTCAATGGCGATCTATGTTCAAACTCAAGTGTCGGTAGCGACAATTTATTCCTATATAACACAAAGCCTATTCTATATTCTGTTTATAAATGTTCTGGACTACGTTCTTCGTATTTCCCTCGACAACATGGAGATAAAAAGGACAACTTTTGAACCCTTGCCAGAGTAATCGGTACCCTCCACAATACCTGACTGACTTTTGACTTGCATCAATTTATCAAGTATGCAGAATCCTTGCTGCAATCTCTTGAGCAAGCAGTGAACCAATAGGTCTCTATTGCAACGTGAGTAAGACAGAATATATCACATCCTCCCTTGAACCACCTGAGTTGAAGTTACTCAATAATACAGCAATCAAAAGAGATGAGGACTTCAAATATCTAGGATCTCACATAATAGATTCCCAAAAAGATTTCACTTTCCGCAAAGCTCTTGCATGGGATGCGGGTATCAATCTTCACAAGATTTGGCACTCAAACTTACCATCCTCTTAAAAGTTCAAACCTTTCGAACATTGATTGGACCAGTCCAACTGTATGGATCAGAAAATTTGGCAATCAGCTCTTCGAGAAAGACGACTGGATGGAACATATACAAATCTGCTTAAAAAAATCCAGAACATCATTTGGTGATCCCAGGCAATGCTTAACACAATTTACGGAGAACTAAGACCAATCTCTCTCTTAAGCTCAAACAAAAACGATTACATTTTGTCGGCCACTGCCATCGAGTGGACTGTGAAATCATTTCATCCTTACTCCTATGGCATCTTTCAGGAAGTGTCTTCTCCCCAGGCACCATAGCTCGAGACTCAGGATAGAATATTGGGGATCTGGGGACAGAAATTTAGGACCGAACAGTGTGGAAAGGGATTGTCAATAGTGTTTCGACCAACCATAGAGAGATAGAATGATGATGATGATGATTTCTTTGTCTCTTATGCTTAATTTCTTATAAAGGATCCTGAATTTTTATGATAGATTCAGGATGGTTGCCATCAATGTTTTTATCCCAATTCCAGATCATAGTTTCTATTTTATTAAGGGTTATCGTGAGTACCCTTCCTTAGAGCACCTAAGCGCCCCAAATGACACCCTTCTTTGAACGGAGGAAACATGTGCTAATATTTCAGGAGAATATCCGATGAAGATCGTATAAAAAGTAATGAAAAGCAAAGCGCGACTCGTCCAAGCAGCACATTTTACAACATCACTAATGCACAGATAAGGCAGATCGAAACCGCCTTTCTTTGTGCGTGTTGCTATTTTGTCAGCTCCTTTTTTTTTCGTATTCTTCCATTGTAATTGTGGCCAACTAAACGAATCTCTGTTTTTGCCCCTGATATCGTGTCGGAAAGCAAATGAATCATGCAAAGATATCATGCAAAACCTTTTGTCTTTTTCTTATATTTTTTTTTTAATTTTTTTTAATTTTCACATTGATTTAATTCAGTGTTACCCTGGATACCTTGTGCCTGAATTAATCAATAATTACTTGTCAACATTTCAACCAGCCCTGTTTTTTTGTTGTCGTACACGCGATCGGGTCGATCAGAGTTCTTTTGAGTTTAGCATTGCAAATGGCATGTTTTTTTTTTTAAAGAGAAGAAAAGAAGACACTAGCCAAATACACGTTCTACAAAAAGAGAAAAGTAACTTGTCATAGATGTCCGCTTACCTCTCTAAAATTTTGTCGGAAACATTTTCAGTAAGTTGTCTTTGAATCTCCCTTAGGCATCAAGGCCACTTGTATTTTTCACTGTAGGCATAGCTTCATACAGATGACCATGAGCGAAACGTATGAATAATTTAATTATTTAATTTTTATATTAAGAATAAAATAAATTAATTCCGCAAAATTACTATTTTTTTCATTTGATTAAATAATCTAACTAAGTAATAGTAAGCATTTTTATTAATTGATTTTTTTTTACATCATGTCAAAATTTTGCAGGTTATGTGAAGACAAAATTATTTTTACATTGTACGAATTTGTTTGAGATAAATACTACAAAGTGGGCTATAAGTTTCCATACATAGAAAAAAGTAAACATTTTATGTTGGAAAACCATTTTTATTTATATAATCTGTTTTATGTGATTACAATGGTCATGAAAAACCCATATTAATACGTGATTGCCACTGGTGATGAACACACATTAGCGCAGTTAAAGTTATTAGTGTAATGGCGTTGGTGATACGTTTCTTGAGATAATTTATATCTTGCATTTTCACCTAACACACCATGGCCTTCAAGTGCCCCCAAGATAGAAATCAAGTGGGGAGTGATCTTGGAGGCCACTCCACAGGACCACACCGTAACTGCTGATCCAAATATTGACCCACTTGATGACCATAATGAGGTGGAACTCCATCTTGGTGGCGGTAAACTGTGTAGTTACCTTCCTCATTTAGCTGGGTTGAGAGAATTTCCTATTGCAACATGTTAAGATACCTTTCTGAATTAAGATTTTCGCTGACAAAATTTGGTCCAGTAATTCTGGCCTGGCCCACATCGCCAATTTACCACAATTTTGCACATTGCATCTTTGTCCAGTTCAGGATCTCATTACTCCAGTAACGTAGGTTTTGCCGATTAATCTCTCCATTGACGTAGAACTTTGCTTCATCAGTAAATAAATGTCCATCCACAGAATTCCATCCGTATTGAAATTTACGGCCGACCTGTAATTAACTGATAAAATCCCTACTAATTGACCCATAATTTATTTTTTTGTGGAGAAGAGGAGCAATCATACCTTTCCTAAAGGTATTTGCGCGTAAGCAAATATGACGAACAAAAGTAGAATTGGAAATATAAGTAGTGAATGTATTATCATTGGTGTCTGTCGCTATATCAAGAAAAGGAAATTTATCATTAATGTTAATTTCACATGTGAATTTAAGGACAGAGTTTTTTTTTTAATTCTTTTTTTTTTTACTAAGACGAGGATATCGTCAGCATGTCTTAGATAGATGGTGGGGAGTTAAATGACTAAAAATATATTAACAAATCTAAGTTGTTTAATCAGACATTTTAAATGAAAATATGCTGCTAAAATATATTAGGTTGGTGCAAAAATAATGACGTAATAATGTCGTTTTTGACGTATTTTTTAACGTCAAAAAACGACATTATTACATCATTATTTTTGCACCAACCTAATACTATATATACTAATTTAATACACACACATATATATGCACGTGTGTATATATATATATATATATATATATATATATATATATATATATATATATATATATATATATATATATATATATATATATATATATATATATATATATATATATATATATATATATATATATATATATATGTACCTCTTTACGGTAGGAGGCTTGGATTGAGAAATCGGAGATCCGAGTTCGAATCCCTGTCGAATCAATTACATTCACTTACGCGTTAATCCTCTTCTTCTCCCTCCAGGTATGGGTAAATAGCAGGACAGACTGGGTTCTATATTCTTGGGTGGCAACTGGTGTAGGAGAAACATTTGGAGGGTCGTTTGGGCCCTTCAAAAAGTGTGGATTGTGCTGCCCGAAACATTAACCACTATAATCAAATCTCATGTGCTCTTTTCGGGCTGTCGGTTTCCTAGGAACTGATCTGCTTGACACGTCGAATTCGATGGGAGAGTCGAGTATGTTCCGCTTTATAATGGACTTGGTATCAGCCTCATATATATATATATATATATATATATATAAGGCTGATATATGTTTGTTTGTTTATATATATATATATATATATATATATATATATATATATATATATAAACATATATCAGCCTATATATATTTCTTGTAAGGTAGAGACACGCACACAAAATTTAGTCTTAAAGCGGCTGTATAAAGATAAACACTCTCACCCAAACAAAAAGAAATTTCACTCGAAACTTATGTCTACTGGCAAATCATCTTATCTTTAAAGAATTTTAAAGCTTCAGGTTTTGCGTATGCAAAATCGAATTAGAAGTATTACATACTTTAGTATGTTTTTTTAAGAAAGACGCTTCAAAAGTAATGGCCCCTATTTATTTTCACTACAGTGTTCAAATTAAAATTTTCAGTTGCAAGCCTCATTGCTTTCCTTATATTCCTTGCAATTCGTCAGAGATGTACAAAAGCCCACATGCCAAACCCGTAAAAATTATTTTCATCCACGGATATTACCCTCTTTTCTCTGAAACGCATTACCTACATACTAACTTTGCTCACATCCATCTTTCGTCTCCGTAAACGCTCATCACCGTCTTTTATATCAAACCCCATTTTGCTAGACTGCCGCTCATCTACTTTATGCAAGAAGGCGAAAATCTGTGTGGCATTGACAGGGATGTCTACCCACGTGTGATATCGATTTTATAGGTTAATATAATAACATGGGAAACCTTATCTTTGAAGCGATATTCGTATTTCGGTGGTATTCCATAATAAAATTTCAACAAAACTACAATTATCTTTAATTATCTACATACAAAGTTAGAAAGCATTTGCAATAGCCTGCCCTAATCAAACCGCCAACCAGTGGAGGTAACACACTTTCGGTGGCTAAGGCAGTACTGCCACCCCTGGTGCCATAAAACACTGATATGACTGCCTCTAGTAATTATGCCCACACAAACATATATATGCACAAAAACTGAATAACGTCTACCATGTATTAAATTGTGAAAGCAAGATAACATATATTTTTATTAATTCAAAACTCCCGAGAATATTAAATTTCGTCGTGAAATGACCCATACGCTTCTAAAGAAACAGATCAAATCATAAATATTCCTTTTTTTTTTAATTTATTCCCCCTTTATTTAACGATCTCCAGAAGAAAACTTGTGAAACCATCAATGTGTAGCGTAAGTAGCAAATATATAGGTACTGCTACTATTTATATTAACGATCCTTCCACGTACAGGATTCAAGAAATAATAACAACAACTCCAATTTGTTAACGAACAAATATATATTGAATTAAATACAACAAGAAGCATCAAATAAAATCTTATTCGCAATGTAGATTAAAGAGAAGGAAGTTCTTTCCCTTTGACTGTAGATTGATTGTAGTCAACCGTTTGAAGAAACTTCTCTTGTGAGATAAATGTTCCGAAACAATTGTTAGAGCGAACAATTGCTTGAAACGTGTTGTGGATAAACTGGTGTGAATCAACAAAGTTCTGGTCGATTGTGCTTGGCGAAAGTTACAGAGATAAAATTTGTAATTACGGAATTCTGTGTCTGTGCGTGCGTTAGCGTGTGATGAGCAAGATCGTGGATTTGTGTTGACGGCTGGGATCTAAATGGATCTTACTGGCGACTTGCGAAAAGTCGCTCTTTTTAAGGAAAAAAAGGTAGGTTCCCACGGAACCGCGTGAAAACTTGATCTGACATTAAAAATATGTGATTGGTTAAAAATTAACCAATCACTACACTCGTACTAAACAGAATAGGTAAGTATGCTCAGAACCAAAAGATTCAAAGGAACGACTGCGATGGCTAAATTGTCCTATACAAAGTTAGTAGTAATTTATTAGCCAATCGCAGGCGAATAAAATGACTTGGAGTGTGTGTGGATGTACAGTTCTGATAGAATTATCAAAGGTCGCCTTCACAGTCTGAAATGTTTCAGAGGCAACCCAATTTGTAGTTATAGAGTAAAACTACTCGACTTTGTTACATTGTAATCATTTTAACTGGCTTATAAGTAACACCATATTAAAAAAAGAAAAATTATCTGGAAAGAAAAAATCAGGAAAATGTCAAGATTTCTTCTTTATACTTCGGAGGTTATTTCGTTAGACGATCGGATCAACAAACAACCAAAAAATGCGTAATTCCATGTGTGACAACCGAATATTATTACCATTTTGTTTTCTTGCAATTTTTTTGATGCGGCTACCACTTAAAGGGTAAGCTTAGGAAAACTGAAGGAATGACTAAGCATTTATTTTTCCTTTTTTGTACCAAAACAGTTAAATTATCATCAGTTTATTAAATCAATATCACGCATGAATAAAAAAAAAAAAAAATAAATACATAACCCTAAAAACTCAATTAAATTTCCTAAACAAAAATGCCATATAACTACTGCCTTTTCTAAAACGGTATTCAAGCCTAATTTATTTACCCTTTTTAAGATTCGGAAAAAGTTCTGGGTAACCCGTACCAAGACAAATTCTTTGTTTTCAATTAGAAGTTTTACATAAAATATATGTTAAAAACTTTAGATCATAAAAATGTCTATTGTAGTCTGTTCGAAGCAATCGCTTTTGACTGGTCATTATCGTAAATAACCTGTGTTTTCATATAATGAAGGTCATCATTTCAAAACGGTTATTTTTTTTCTTTTTCAAATTTCCTCGACTTAAATTTATGAGGGAATAGACCGTAAATAGAAGTAATAGACTGGCTAGTGCAAATAGTTTTATTTATTTATTCTTATTTTTTTTAATTTTTAGCAAAGGAATAGTTAAAAGAGACACAGATAGACGCACAGAGAGAGAGAGAGAGAGAGAGGAGAATCTAGGCCACTTTAAGAGAGATTTACGAGTTTTCTGATAATAATAATAATAATAACATTGATGTGAAGATACTTTAGAAAAAAGGATTTGGGACGTCGCCAACTTAACCGTTATGAAGAGAAAAATAATTTAGTAAACGAATTATGGAGATTAAAAAGCCGAGAATTATCAGTAAAAATGAATGAAGCGTTCTGTTATTTGTTGCTGGTGCCACGAGAATTGCTTTGAAATCTTTGGTCGTGGAATCGACGGCAGATGTTTCTTCCAAGTGATGTATCGTCTCTTGTTAAAAGCCCTGTCTTGGTAACTTTTACAGGGTACAGATACAGACGAGAGCTAATACTGTGGATGAACAAGGTGTTTACTCATTCCCCCATGAGAATGAGATGTGACACAAAGTCGGATTAAAGTGGGGACCCGAGCGGATACACTCGGGCAGGGACAAAAATTTCCCTCAGCCCCCGCAACCGTCGGTTGCGCTGGCCTCGGTGCGAGCACCTATCCCTCCCTCGTGTGCAATGGGAGGGCGCGGCCTCGGACAGCTGTTCCCCAGGGCTGGGCACGTCTTCAGTATAATTTTCCTCAGTTGCCCCTCTGTCCTTTGACAGAGAAGCCCATGAGCGCACTCTGTCCAAGGACAGAGACGCAACTGAGAGATGATAAATAATACGTACAAATCACTTATAGCAATTTACACAGTACTGTGGATAAACACGCTTTTAAACGTACTTTTTTTTTTATCAAAAAGTGAGAGTTGAATTTTCTAGGGCATATGCGGAAATTAGGGTTGAAAAATTTGGTACTCATTGGGCGGATTGAAGGCAAGCGGGAGAGAGGAAAACGACGCATCAGCTACCCGGCGAGATTATTTGAAAGTTTAGCAGAACAGGGTCTGGGAGAGATAGCAAAAAAGACAAAATTTATTAAGTGTTACAAAGGAGAGGAGATTGAGGAGGGCCATGATCGCCAACATACTTAATGGATACGGCACATAGAAAAGGAATTAGTTTTTTTTTTTTTTAATCCCTTCTGGATTAAAAAATATATGACCATGACATGCAAAACACTGAAACAATACTCGATCTATAATCAACCCTTTTCCAAAGGACACATCGTTGTTAAGAGGAAAAAGTTGGTCAGTCCGCTATATGCTCGTATTTACAAGAGGATCCTACGATATCGCCTTCAAGAAACATGTTACAAATAAAAACTTACCGGAAATCTCCCATCTGGGAATGAATATAGACGTTCTATTTATAGTATTTCAGCTTTAATTAACCACTTGCTTTTTCAGATAGATTATATTCTATAATCTCCTAAACTACCTATACAACTGTTGGGTTATATTTAAAACCAGTTCATCATACAAAATGATGAGGATTACGATATTATCAATCTTATTATTAACTAGCTTAAAAGTCGCCCTATCGTGCGGCATTTAAGCTAGCTCCTGCGGAGGGCTCTTGATTGGGCCTTCATCACAATCAGTAGAGAGGAGCAGATTCGATAGGCAACATTAAACTACAGAAGAACACAAAATGGATCGATACATTTAAGTATTGCTTTAATATTTAAGCTTACCTTCTCAAATTTTAACGATAATTCTTCTGCCGTCACTTAATTTAAAGGTAAGTTGATGTACGTAGGTCCTTACTTTCCGTACAAACAATTATTTTTATTTCATCGGTGACTTTCCTTGGTTTTCTCGATTATTCCCAAATTTATTTACAAATTAGAAAAATTGTTATTTTCCAAAAATAATCGTCGAAAACAATCGCAGTAATGAAGACTTTGGAATCCCAAATCCGTCTCGGGATGTTTTAAATCTGCATACGGAATCGGTCTGATTCCAAAATGCTATGTTTGGAAAGTTGAAAAAGTATTTATTATACAGAAGAAGAGATGACCTATTGACAGTTGTGTCCCTTTAATTGAAATAGTGTGACACACTGACATTGGCATTTATTTTATATATTACACAAAATTCTTTTTATTTGCAATAGAAGTTATTGTAATAATTTTTATTACTCACATTATACAGTATTACTTAGATCAAAAGAAATAAGAAATTAGTAGCAGTTATATTTTTATACAATTCTTCCACATATTTGCTTTACAATAAGTAAGGGCAGTAAAACAGTGTGCGGCAGCAAAACAGTGTGCATCTATTTATTTATTTACATATTTATTCACCATCTACTAATGAGACCCTAGTTTCCAGCCATAGATTACATTTTGCAATGACGCGCCCACATACCGTTTTCACCTATAAAGTACTTATAGACATCCGATATATTTGTTCATAAAAAAAGGTCTCATTTTGTAGGGATTTGCATAAATGTATCGTGTTATGTATATAAAAAATGAAGGACTGTCAGGT
Organism: Acanthosepion lycidas; assembly: GCA_963932145.1. Taxonomy (NCBI): domain Eukaryota; kingdom Metazoa; phylum Mollusca; class Cephalopoda; order Sepiida; family Sepiidae; genus Acanthosepion; species Acanthosepion lycidas. The sequence continues at coordinate 48,880,803 of OZ010578.1, read as the reverse complement.
CAAGTCCAATCTTTATCTTATGCCGCACTTTGTCTATGCCTTAAATATTTAAAATATGTTTATGTTTTTATCAAAGCCCCCTTAATTTCTATATACATACATACACACACACGCATGTATATATATATATATATATATATATATATATATATATATTGAACAATAGAATTCATAGCAGCATGTATCTATCCAGCTCTTATCTCAAATAACAACTTAAAAGAGACTGTTTGACCAACACAAGGAATGTTAAAAGATTCATGTTAAAAGGATAAAAAATAAAAAAAACAAACAAATGAAAACTACAGACAAAAGTTCATTTTCTCCATCAAGACATTCATTTCTGTAGTTTAGTGCTAGCAGCAAGCAGAAATATTTCTCCTCTCGATGATGGCCATTTCGGCTATCTCTCTCTCTCTCTCTCTCTATATATATATATATATATATATATATATATATATATAGATAGATAGATAGATAGATAGATAGATATGTGTGTGTGTACAATATTATATAGATATATTACTAGAACTAACAATGTTTCTTGCAATCTGTTATAGAATGCCAAAGCAAACTACTGCTCAGGAGACCCCGAGGGCGTGGAATTCTGGGAGTGGCAGATATAAAACCAAACCGATGCGAAGAGACAAAGACTGCTACCTTCTGTAATCGAGGCTGCCATGACTGTCCCTCTCATATAATAATATGAAAAAAGAAATAGTCTTGAGCCTCGAAAGAACTGAAGGAACGCAATTAATTAAATAGAGCAAGAAACGGCCTATATTAGTGGCAGTAAGAATCAGTGACAGGTAGACACGTAGTGTAATGAATACCGGCGCATGATACGGAATCAGCGATCAGAGTTCGAATTCGGAACTAGTCTGCTGCGTTCACTTTCGTGTAATCTCAATGGAGCCCCTTTTTGGGTCCCCAACTATGGGTTAAATACAAAGTTAGCTTTCTAGTTTGTTTTTTTTAAGTAACAAACAGTCTAAAGAATGAAAGATTTTGAATTACAAACGATGGAAACGGCAACGGTGAATTAATCCATTATCTTTCCCAAGAGGTTATGGCAATTTACAGATAAAGTAGAAAAGGAATCTTAGAGAAGCAATACCCCGAATTCCAAATCCTAGAGAAGGAAACGGGAAACCATTCCACTCTTTTCCCAAGAAGTCATGTCAATTCACAGAGAAAAATAAAGAAAAGTAACTTAGGGAAGGACTACTCTGAATTTCGAAATCCTAGTGAAGGCGTCGGGAAACCATTCCACTCTTTTCCCAAGATGTCATGGCAATTCACAGATAATAAAGAAAAGGAATCTTAGGGAAGGACTACTCTGAATTTCGAAATCCTAGAGAAGGCGTCGGGAAACCATTCCACTCTTTTCCCAAGAATTTGAAACCAACGGGATACTACTCCACTCTTTTTTCCCAAGAAGGAAAGCGAAATAGATATGATATGAAGGACAAAAAAAAATAAATAAATAAATAAAAAAACAAAAGCACACAAATAAGAACAGTAATAGAATAAAAAAGATTTCGTACAAATGAGTGATGGACGACGGAACTACGCCTTTTCTGTCACTTTCCTTTATAATAGATTTCAAGTCTGATTTTCATATTTGTATTCACTAATGACGAAGTTGTTTTGTACCGTTCGCACAGTAAACAGTAATTCTTTGATTTTTTTTTTAAACAAAGATGTTCTCCGAAATTGTACGCCGTCACCTTTAGCCTTGTTAGCTGTCAGTCTTACTCTAAGAATGGTTCATATAATTTTCTAGTATTTATTCTCTGTAGTATGCAAGTAGCCTTTGGGAATTGAATTTGGTTAATCTATTTTTACTAGCCTTTTTCTCTCTTGATATATGTTTACATCTACTTAAGAGCACTTAGAATTTGTCTCCCTTAATATTTACTCGATGAAGAGAAATATATTGAAATACTTTTTAAACTCCTCTACTATTCAAATTATTTCACATATAAAGCAAAAAGAAAATCTTGCCGAATTCACAGAGAATATAGAAGAACATAATCTTGATAAAATTAGATTCCATATATTTCCGCGTATAAGGTGAGCTTTAGATAAAACGTGGTAAAAATATATAGCAAATTTTCATGAATTCATCCTATACTTGTCGTATAAGACGACTGCTTATTGACTATACAAAGAAGATGTTATTGAAAATGTTGTTACTTACTGTATTCTTAGAAATTCAAAATAAAAGAAATAACAAAACCGATTCTATATCATGTTTTCCTACACACGTTCCATAAAAGGAAAACCATTATTTTGTTTGTTTCATCACGTGATCTCTTCTTCTTCCTCTTCTTTTCCTATATCTAAACAGCTACAAACAGCATGGCGTACTAATGGCCATTTACTTATACAGTGTGACCCCAAAAAACGGAAACTTTTTAACAATCCAATAAAACCAAGAGTGATAGAAGAAAACTATTTTATTCATAGTAATTGAAACCTTAAAACATGCCATTTAAGAAACAATGATGGAATTTTCATTTTTTAAAAATTAAGTCCTGTAGATGGCGTCCTCCTGTACGAATGCATTCTTGAAATCTGCTGTTGAGATTCCTCATTGACTGCTGCAACATCTCAGCTGGGATACTGTCAATTTCATCTTGAATTCAAAATAGCGAAATGTTTACTTGCTCAAGGTCACTATCTCACAGTGTTGCCACTTGCTCTTATCTGGCAATACGCACTTCAAATATTCCCGTTTTTTTTGGTCACCCTATACTTCATCGCTGTTATGGGGTCCACCCTTTTTTCATACAAGTGGACTCGACCAGTGTGTACTTGTACTGCTGCCGGTGAATACCTGGGGGTAAGAGTAACAGAAGAGAGAGAGATACACTGATAGAGTGATACTGTGAGTAATAGAGAGAGTAAGAGTGTGAGGTAACCGCTTTATAGGAATCACAGTTGCGAGCAAGGAAGTCATACTTCGATACTGAATTTTCCAGACTGTATATATATTATTATTGCTACTAACCGCATTTCTGGTTCTACTAACCGTATTACCAATTGTATTATTACGTCAATACATTTATTTGCTATATTTCATTCTTGCGTTTCTCTTTTCATTTGAGACCGGATTTCATCCCGGAATCCACAACAATCGATAATCACAAAATATCACTAATAGCTGATTGATAACTGATAAAGGGTGCTGTGAACGCAATCATAACTCGATGTTTAAATTTTCTCAGCTGAGCTTGCATAGATACATTTTAATGTCTTTGATATGAAATTATTCTTCGAAAAGACAATTTCTTAGGAAGTTATGCCAGTAATATATAAGGTACAAAAAGTTTTATTACTTTTAGTATCAGTTTATTTGATAATATGAATTTTTTTATGTATGTTACTGGTTATCCCATCGAGGCCGAGGTCAGCCTACCGACAAACATCACTCCGCATTTAAGGTTTCTTTTTTCGAATTTGTAGTATAAGATGACCACCTATTTTTAAGGGTGATTTTGGGGATTTAAAGGTGGCGGGAATATAAGGTATATAATCTAACGTGACACCTCAATAACGAAAACAACTGCAAATAATTTATCTAAACATTGTATAAGATATGTTATAGCTATTTCGAAAACAATTTCAGTTAATACAAGATAATTAATAAGAGCATTAACCTTTTGAGCCCCACGTTCCTGAACAATTTTAACCATTCTATTTGAGCTCCTGAATCAAAATTCGCAAATTATTGGGCATTTAATGTTTTACGGTAGATATAAAAATAGTCCTTGATTGCTTACCTGACGGTCCAGGTTGAAACACTGCAGGCTTCATGTTAAAAACTATTTTTTTTTATCCAAAAAATATGCACAAAACACACTGAAAAGACGCTGACATATTGGTATAACGTTCGATGACATCATAATATTACGGCTTTTCTGATTGGCCGTACAAAATAAGACAACCAATAGCAAAACACGAGGCGAATGTTTACCCACAGTTCAACCGGTGGCTGAGCATTAAGACATTTTTCTCTACCACTGTTCAATCGGTGGGTGGGCATTACGTTTCTCTACCGCCGGTAAAGAGGTGGTCAGGACTCAAACGGTTAAATTTGAAATACGAATATAGAAAACAGACTATAAAACAATATTCTGTGAAATGCAGATTTTAATATTTAAATAAAAGATTATATGAACACAACTGGGAAATGTTACAGATCCACACATTTAGCTCATTGGTCGTCCAGTGTAATAAGTGGTACGTTTTTATACTCATGTTCACCCGATATATGGTCCAAGAGCCAATGAAGGTAGAGAGTTACGTTGTGGCATTATATGAGCGTAAGAAAAGGCAAGACGTGGAGTTTGTGGCACTATGCAAGAAAGATAATTAACCCTTGAATTAAAGTGGTCATGTTTGTCTACCGAGAGTCCGTTCCACGAAGTGGTACTTATTGGGAATAAAATGTCAGTGCAAATCGTTTTCGACTTAAAGAATGCAGAAAATTAAATAATCGAACATCACATAATATTGATAAAACGAAACACATAATACAAGAGGACACCCGAATAACTTAATGCAAATTAATTAAAAGAGAAAATAGAGATAATATATAAAAAAGAGAATATATTGAAAGTGGAATAATTTCGAAAAATTGAGGGCCGAGCGATGTTTTTCTGCTTTGGGGGAAAGACTACATTTAATATTCTCTCTCTTTATATATATATATATATATATATATATATATATATATATATATATATATATATATTATATACAGAAAAATTATTACGTAACTGTAAATATCAATTTTCGATCTTGCTACCCGATATCAAAGTTTCTTGGAGTTATCTATTCTTCAAGGTGTCTGTTGATTGAATAAGTTTATTTCCATTTTTTGTTTCCATTTTTTTCCTTATTTTCGTGTCTTTTACGTCATACAAATTTACGCCAGTCCAAGAAGAATTTGGATTACTACCAAACACAAAAGACAATAGCTAAACACAATAACACATTAGGAAAAATTAATTCCTTTAAATAATATCTGAATATAACGATTCCTACGCTGATAAAGGTCACAAGTGATATATATATATATATATATATATATATATATATATCAAAAGAAACTCATGTAAATACTGGGTGAGTCCATTTGTGTAAAAAGGGGTGGACCCCTCAATAGTAACTGTAAGTTTTCTGCTAAGAGTTTCTTTTTTCGCACTTCTTGCTCGTGTAACTCTCTTCTGGTTCCATGATTTAGAGCCAACTTTGACATCCAAAAATCTAAAGGCAAATCAGTCGTTATCCGCTGTCTTTTTGATTACTTTCCTATTGTTCCTGATACTTAATAATGTTTCTGTTTTCTAATTATTTCTCAATAAGTAACCTCTTGTGTCTCCATGACTTTCCTGCCTTGCATAGAGTGAAAGGATTAAAAAGTAAATTAAACATACAATTCTGAGCTGTTTCTACGTATGCTGTTAAAATATCAGATCAACTGGTCAATTTATTTCATTACACGATTGCGCAATTAATCATTCTCCGGGAGATTACTATCAGCCAGCCCGGGGAGAAAAACGGAATCTCTCAGATGATTAAGAGAGAGAAGTTTCATTTTGAAGACATTAAAGTGAACATCCCAATGCCTTAGTTAATAACAGACTGAGGGTAATTCTTTAGATCAGCTGCTAATTTTGCCTTATCTAACTGATCAAAATTACTATCAAGACAAGAGGAAATATTTGTGTCATCAGCATAGATATCAACTGATGTCATCAAGAATGTCTTTGATGAAACGTAAAACAAAGTAGCTCCAAGTTAGAGTAATGGTTAGCGTCTCGGATTGAGGAATCGGAGAGCCGAGTTCGAATTCTAGTCGGATCCATTACATTCACTTACGCGCTAATACTCTCGGGAAAGGAATGAATTCTCTTCTTCTCTCTTCCCCACCCTCATCTATGAGTAAATAGGTAACGGGTTGCCTTGGATGGCAGTAAGAAATGGCAACCTACTGCGAGAAAAATCTGCCTCGACAGTTATGTATCAAAAGATACATGATCGCCTAAGCGTGTATCACGCATGGCACATAACTGACTGATTCCTTGTATATATACCGAGTTCGAATCCCACTTGAATCCATTACATTCACTTACGTTCTAATACACTTGGAAAAGGTATGAATCCCTCTCTTCTCCCTCTCAGCCGTGGGGAAATAGTAGAAAAGACCGGGTTCTATAGTCTTGAATGGCAACTGGTCTACCGCAGAAAGAAATGTCAACCTATGAATGCTATTTTTCTCCCCACCCGTTATGGGTAAATAGGTATAGTGGGTTCAAAAACTCAAACATGAAGAAAACAAACAACAACAGAAACAAAACACCCTTAAAAATAGCTAAAGGAGTGTCCGAAAGCGCTTGTAACAATGACATTTATGGAGAATTTTTGTACCACTATACTCCCACCAAATGTAAGGCAACTCTGAATTCAAAAACTGGCATGGCGAAGGTTCGCGCCGTTAGGCTGTCTTGCTTTAGAAAAACTAAACTACTGCGGTTTCAGTAGATATCGTGCCCCTAAGACCCTGGGTGGGGAGAGATTAATTAATTTTTTTCTTATGTTATTCTATGTTAAATATTCTCGATATGAGTCATTCTCTTTTTTGTGTATTACTGACCCAAATGTCTTTCTTGATACATACATACATATATATATATATATACATATATATATATATATATATATATATATATATATATATATATGGAGGAATAGAACAAGATCCTAATATATATGTATATATATATATATATATATATATATATCTATAGATATATATATATATATATATATATATACACTAGGTTCCTGTTTTATTCCTCCATAGACACACACACACACACACACACATACATATATATATATATATATATATATGTATATGGAGGAATAAAATAGGAACCTAATATATACATACATACATACATACATACATATATATATATATATATATATATATATATACACACACAAGGTACCTATTTTATTCCTCCATATATATATATATATATATATATATATATATATATATATATATATATATATATATGCTCGGGTTGTGCAAATTTTTCCGTTCATATTAATTCATGACACCTATATTGCCCCGATCTAACTGGCTGTACATTAGGATCTTGGGTATCCTGTCATTAGAATTGTTAAACAGGTCTACGTTAAATGTCCTATCTTGAAAGTTAACTCCACAGATGGTACGCAGACAGCTTTTATGGAAAATATCCAGCTTGGTTATATGGTACCTGGATGTAATCATTGAGATCGTGTGTCCATTAACGATGGGGCACAACAAATATATTGGATTATAAAAGTAGCATAGTGTACTAAATATATTTATTACATAACAGATATACAAGGGTTGACCATATCTAAGATTTTGCTATTTCTTGCAGGTAACTGATATTTCTTTTGCTGACGCTGGATTCGCATTATGTCGTGGATTCTCAAAGAAATTGCATGCTTGTATCTCCTCTTGGTGGTTTTGACCATCTCAGGGAAGTAATATTCAAGCGATTTAATGGCCGAGCGCTTTCAGCTATACTTTTAGACGTTATCAACTGAAAGTATCTTCGAAAGCGCTCGGATATACAGAACATTTACGACAAGATTTATGTCCAGAAAAGAAGAAAGTATTTACAAGATAAAAAAATAAATAAATATAAAACTTAACCCTAATACCTGGCCAGTCGTATTTTGTGAAACTTTGCTACCCAAATAAACAATTATATATTTCGATACATGTAAAGATGTCACCTCTGTCTGTTTGTTTGTTATCGAATTCCTAGGTTTTTCGAGAGAGACCTCCATAACCATATATATTCTGAAACTTCTTTACTCAGGTTACTTCACTTTGATCAAGGGGGGGAGGCACAAAACCACACAGAAATTTTGTCCCTTTAATTTAAATTAAATTTAAATTTGAACAAGGGAATGACTCCTATCCAAAATACAGAAGGAGAAAGCCAGAAGGTCACATCGTCAAGATCATTTTGATTAACGGGAGTACACGGAGGGGTGGGGTACAAAAATGTCTCACTGAATATTTTTCCCTTTGATATAAATTAAATTTATATTTGAACAAGGAGAATAATACCTAGTGTACTTGGATAAATAAATTTCAATTTGATCAAAAGGGGTCTCCGTGGGGCAAAAATACCCACACTGATTTTTTAAAAAACTTTTGATTTAAATTAGAATTAAATTTGAAAGAGAAAATGGCTACTATCCAAAATATAGAAGGAGAAAGTCAGAAGATGGAGGTCACATCGGCAAGTTCATTAAGTAATGCATCATTTTTTTTCTTTTTTTTAAGCGTTTCACCCCAAGCAAGGCGGGAAGCCACTAGGACGCAAGGGGTAACAGAAAATTTAGAGCAAGATCAGATAGGAGTGACAGAAGAAAGGATGAGAAGGGTAGTGGATAGATCAAGGCAACAGGAGATACAGAGGACAGTGAGAAGGGGGAGGAGTGTTGACCGGGCGTTAGGAAAGGCTACATCTCCACAAAATTATAACAATGATTTAAAATCAATCATCATTTTGCGTAACACGCAGCAAGGCGAAGGTAATTCTGCTAGTATACCTAGCTGAATATATATATATATATATATATATATATATATATATATATATATATATATATATATATATATATATATAAATATATATATATATATATATATATACAT
>OZ010578.1:48864557-48867057 GCA_963932145.1 Acanthosepion lycidas | reverse complement strand
GCTACACAGATCTAACCATGTTTCAAAAATGGAATATATATATATATATATATATATATATATATATATAATTTCTTTTTAAATATGATTCCGCCGCGACACAGAATTTACTGCTTTGAAACTGATTCAGCTCATAAAGTTTAATTTCAATATTAAACTTACAATTTGGATCACACTTTCATTCACAAGCGATGTTTAGAGCTGCTCCAGATTTTAATTTTAATATTGAAATCAAACTTTATAACTTGAGTCTGTGACGCAATGGAATCATTTTTTTTAAATAATTATAATTCTTATATTTTTTTTATAATTCTGTATCGAGCGTTTTTTTTTTTAAATATACTAAATAACACTGGATCATTAATGTAAATGTTCTTTCTTATTACATCAATACACACACACTGACTCATATATATATATATATATATATATATATATATATATATATATACTTTTTTTTTCAAGAAGAAAGTTTGAATGATTCATTTTCGTTATAATTAATTTCGTGAATATCTCTATATAATCATCTTTTTCGGCCAAAATCTTTTAATAAATGGTGACAATTTCCGCGGTCTGATATACTTAGTCGACAGTGGTGAAGAAAGAAGAAAAGGAAGAAGGATAGTGACAGATGGTAAAGTTCTTTTTAAAAAAGTGAAATAGAGAAAGGTTAAAGAAAGGAAAGGGAAAAAGAAGGAGATGAAGGGATAGTAGTTATCCTAAGATAGACTGACCCGGCCAAGAATAAAAAAAAGAACTTTTTTTTTTAACTTTGTACATCGGATTATACAACAAATTGACCGATATAGTCTGTTATTTTAGGGAGACAAAAATCAACACAACTACAAATTAGTTAATCTAATAAAGGCGCCCTTAATAAAAATAATAAATATAATAATGATAGCAATATCAAACATAAATGAAAGGGTTTTAAATACAGATAAACAATAAAAATAAATACAAATAACTGAGTTAGATAGTGCGTGGATAATAATATAAAAATATTACTTTAGAATTATCGATGTTATATACATCGGCAAGATAATCATATATCCAACTACATATAAAAAACACAAAAAACGAGTAATACGCAATATAAACACACATACATACACGCACACATATATATATACACACACATGTATACATATATGTGCTAGCGCCCATATAAACGAATTAACACTTCAAGTGAGCATACCCAAAATAACATCACGTTTTTAGGGAATTTTAAATTTCTTATGTCAACACTAGAAAACGAGTACGTTCCTGTGATTTAACAACTGGTTAATATTCGTATATTTGATTATTGCAATTTTCTCTTGTATACACAGATTGCGAAATGAATCTTTAATGTTTTTTTCTTGATTATTGTTAGTATAATGGTTTGTAGTTTACATTGGACTCTCCTTGGATTAATATCCTCTTTGGAATTATCCTTACCAGTCACAAATTGGTAATATATATATATATATATATATATATATATATATATATATATATATATATATATATATATATATAAAGAACAGTAAGATATATAATCCGATGTTCTTATAGATATTTTTATTTTTACAAAATAGTGATCAATGTCAATTTACAGAGCATTATTATTATACATTAATTCATTTAAAATATGGCTTTACAGAGCATTAATTGGTTTTAATTGATTTAAAATATTGTTTTACAGAGCATTAATATTATAAATTAATTGATTTAAAATATGGTTTTTCAGCGGAAAAACCATATTTTAAATCAATTAATTTATAATATATATATATATATATATATATATATATATATATATATATATATATATATATAGTTTATGAAAAACTAGGTAATCCGTATGGGTAGACCCAAGGAGGATGAAATCCAGAGAGCTCAATGTAAATGCAGAGCAAATAATTTAAATAAAAACAGACCACTTTAAGGTTCCATGTAATAAATTATTATTCATCACAGCCCTTTTAAAGGACTGCGGATAATCAGACTTTACTTCCAAAGGTTAAAACGAAAAATGAAAAGAAATTTACACATTTTTGACGGGCTGTATTAAGCATATGTAAATTAACGAAGTGAGGAAGTGAGGGGGGAGAGGGAAGACATAATACTCATGTATGTGAGGGGGGAGAGAGAAGACATGAGTATTATGTCTTCTCTCCCCCCCCTCACTTCCTCACTTCGTTAATTTACATATGCTTAATACGAAGTGAAGGTGGGGAGAGAAGACATAATACTCATGTATCTGAGGGGAGAGAGAGAAGACATAATACTCATATATATTAGTTTGGTGCAATAATAATGACGTAATAATGTCGTTTTTTGACGTTAAACGTCAAAAAACGACATTATTACGTCATTATTTTTGCACCAACCTAATACATATATATATATATATAAAGATAGAGAGAGAGAGAGAGAGAGAGAGAAGGATATGCAGAGTTTGAGATAAATAGATCGATATGACGAGAGTGAGATAGATAGATAGATAGATAGATAG
>OZ010578.1:48859557-48862057 GCA_963932145.1 Acanthosepion lycidas | reverse complement strand
AATTTCGTTTTCTTACATATGTTACTATGTTATAAAACGAAATTATTTTTGCACCAACCTAATATATATATATATATATATAGAGAGAGAGAGAGAGAGAGGCAGAAAGACAGACAACTGAGTTGTTAGAATATTTTCTTTTCAACTATTGGAACCAAGCTTTTTGAGTGAAAATTGGTATACGGAAATATTAGAACACCCTAATATATATATATAACTTTGCATATATATATATATACATACATATATATATATATATATATATATATATATATATATATATATATTTGTGTATATATATATATATATATATATATATATATATATATGTGTGTGTGTATATATATATATATATATATATATATATATATATATATATATATATATATATGCAAGGTGTAGTAGGGGTAGTTGGGTATCATCTGTGAAAAACTGATGCACCATGACTAATTCAGTCCGCTAGAAAGTAGGAAACGGCATGCTGCACTGTTTGCCATTTGGACCGGAAGCTCCAATACGAACATATCAAGGGGTGCCAATATGAGGAAAGTGCAGAGGAATTGGAAAGAGTTGGATGAGTCCGATGGTCATTACGAAAGTACGTCAGCTCAAAAACTCACTGTGATCGTTCTGATAAGAATATATCTTCCAAATTTGTTAGTGAGGCCCTCAACACGGAGGACTACACCAGGTGACTTAAGAAGGTCAACAAGGTGGCTGCTGAAAGTAGACCCTGTGTTGAGCAAAGGGACCCTGCACCATTCCTCACAAGCAGGAGGACCCATTTATGACTGTAAGACAATATCTGCTACCTCATCACGTCCTAAAACCCCAGACTGCAACCCCTTATTTATTTTGCTCGGAGCGCAGTTGAGCGGGAGACCAAAATACTCCTTGTAACTTCAAAGATGAACTCAAGGCTAAGATTATGCCAGCATTCACCAAAAGACTGTCAAGAAGAGATGCAGAAGATTCCGAAGTCGTTTGGAGGCCGTGGTTGAAGCCAATGGCGATTTTATTTAAAGAGGTTTTTCTTTGGTATTTCAATTTGTTTTTACTTTCTTTCTTTTTACTTTCTTCTCTTCACTTCTCTTTCTTTTTACTTTCTTTCCACAAAACTCCATGTAACACCAAAGATAAACTGGACACAAGGATTATGGCAGCATTCACCAACTTAACTCTAGGATGACCAGCTCCTTTGACATCTTTATTTACATTACATTGTGAAGCAGCCATCTCTAATATAGTCAAGATTCAAGTCAGGAATAACAAGTCTGAAAGGAAATTCACAAATATTAGTATACCTCATACTGAAAGAAAGTGATTATATATATATATATATATATATATATATATATATATATATATATATATATATATATATATATATATATAATGTGTGTATAGATAGATAAATAGATAGATAGGGGACATAAATACAAGTATTATTGCTTGTGAGAAATTTTTCAATGCATTTACCATATAAATAACCTAGCTGTCAAAAACGATACCTCGGCCATCCAAGGTAAAACCTCAAATATCAGCTATTCCACTGAATATTTTTTTAAAGAATTAAGTCTTTGCTAAAATTCAATAATTGCCTATAAGCCTCAGCATCGAACCAAAACTAGTTATTCCATAGTAATTTGTTGAAAATTAGAAGGTGTCGAAAACGACACCTCGGCCATCCTAGTGTTAAATAAGGGGACTATGCAGAAGAGTTGCAGGAGATTCTGAAGACATCTGGAGTCAATGGTTGGAACTAATATCGATTTTATCGAATAAGTTTACTCTTTCGTATTTCAAGATAATTTTGTGTAGTTTTCCTATATATATATCTGTTAAAATGACATGTCAATGTTAATTTCAGTTTTGCGTAATTTAGACGACAATTTAAGACTCGCACCACGTATTGGTATATACAAGAAGTCTGTCGGTTCGTTAAATGAGTATAAACATTGCTGACAAGCTTGATCAATGTCCTTGGTTCTCGTGAGAGCGACAATGGATTTTTTTAATGCCTGCAATGTGTATTGTGAGTGAAATTGCATAGACATAACTGTCCCTTAGGCCGTTGACGGTGGTTGTAGCTCGAAGTCACAAGTCATCGTCACCGACATTTTGAGCAAGGAAGCGTGTTTCAAACCGCTGGTCATAACAGATAGTATGCTTTATCCCAGGAAACTGTAAGTAAGATCTGCTTAATGTGAACAAGAATCGGCTGCAGAGATTGTTTCGCTTCCCTAACCGACGGGATTGATCGTAAAACGCGAAAAGCTGGTCATTATATATATATATATATATATATATATATATATATATATATATATATTTGAGTTACGAAAAACTTGATAATCCGTATGCGTTGTCGCAAGGAGGATGAAATCCTGAGAGCTCAATGTAAATTCAGAGCTAATAATTTAAAGAAAAACAGACCACTTTAAGTCTCCATTGTAATAGTTTATTTCACCTTTTAAAGGACGCTGGATCATCAGATATC
>OZ010578.1:48849557-48854557 GCA_963932145.1 Acanthosepion lycidas | reverse complement strand
TGTAAGATTGGATGCGCACGTAGTGTAATGGATAATGGCTCAAAATGGGAAATCGGACAGCCGAGTTCCAATTCCAGTCGGGTTCATTATATTTACTCTTCTCCCCGCCCCAGCAAGCGTTAAATAGCTGAACTTGTATCCGAAAATCATTATTTTCTCAAAAAAAAATTTCTTATAATCGAAAAATATTTGATGTTTATAAATAACCCGCAAAGAGTTGATAAGCCGTAAAAAAGAAATCAATCATATATTACTACACAATGACTGTCGACAAGTAAAACAAGTATAACCGTAGCTGACAAGTTTGATCATTGATTTAGGTTATCGGGAAAAATTGCTTATAAATATGATACATTTTTTTTTTTTTTTTGTACGGGGGCCGTCTTGTTTTGTAAAGTCTATTCATCTAGCAGGTAGGTTTTCCTGTTACTTTTGAGACCAGGGTGGTTTCGGCGGGATTTTAGGAACAACCTGCTTGGTAAGATAATTCTAGCATAAAGGCAGCACATGTGAGCAACGTGTGATTTTCAGGAAAAATGTAAAGATTATGGGAATTTATATTTCTAATGAAAAAGAGAGATACATTTTTTTTCTCTCCTTTGCAGTCCATAGTATCTTTGCTATGAGGGACTGAACACAGGAAACTGTCCGAAACACAATTCTATGAAGCGGTTTAATGATAACCGGAAGGATACTCTGGGAAGGCATTGCGCATGTGCAACATTAGGAAGAACTGACTTTAAATCACACAAAATGGAGGTAGTTTATAAGAAAGCGGATGAATGTCTTAGATAAAACGCGATCTCCGATGAGGAACTCTGATATATTGCCAGCTAATACAGAATTCTGGAAACGTGGTGTGTGTGAGCGCATGACGCTCTGAAAGGTAACAGAAGCAAACCAACGATGCCAACCTACAGACAATACCTGTGTTGTTTGCGACCAGGTTTAAAACTCATCGTCTGGAATGAGGAAGCACATTTTTAATGCGTAAGACGTAAGATATTTTGTTCGCATGCTCCGTGGCTGGCAGTATGTAGAAGGAAGTAAAGAATACAAAGAAGAATGATAGATCTTGTCCTTTGAATTGCAAAGGTTAAAATTGTAGTGTTCAGGAAGGATTTAACTCCACAAAGTACCGGTTCACGAATAAAAAAAAATGTCTGTCAGTTTAAAACTCCATTCGTATAAATGGAATAGGGAGGGAATATGCATTTGAAGAGCTATAGTCAATTAAACCAGAGTTGCATATGACAGTGATGCCTTGGGATAGTCATACTCCTAAGCGAGTTGACAGCCGCCATTGTTAGAGGGATAGATATGTCGCTGTTGTAGAAATGTAGTTCATGCGCATGTCCGGATGACGCAAACATATATATATATATATATATATATATATATATATATATATATATATATATATATATATATATGTCAATGGAATAAAATAATTCTCATATCTTTTGATTCATTTGTTTGTAATGTCGGTGAATATTCAGGTGTATGCCAGAGAGAAAAAGAAAATAAAGCAGTTAAAAGACAATGAAAATAAAAATGGTAGCGAATGCATTCGAATTTAGATCAAATAAATTCGCCAAAACAATAGCGTTTCTACAGTATAAGTGATCAATTCCCATGAGGGACCTAATAACAAAACGAATTCTTGGCGACAGAGAAGACGACCTCTGGCAAGACGTGGTGAATAGCTTTTTGTATATATGTATATATATATATATATATATATATATATATATATATATATATATATATGTGTGTGTGTGTGTGTGGTGTGTGAGTGATCTGTGCGTTTCGGCAGCAATAATTCTCTCGAATATGATTGGTTATATAATATGAACAAGTTCTGTCTATCATTTCTTTTATTTAATTATTCATGTTTGAAAATTAGTTGTTTTGTGTTATCAGTAAATTTGGTAAAGTTCATATTCAATTTTATTTCAAAATATTTTCTTTCTACATTCGTTTTCAACGATTGTTCTGTGTGTATTTACGCAAAAGATTTTTAATTCCGGCCTTCTCACATTTGATGGAAGCAGTTTCATGTCACCCCTATATATATATATATATATATATATATATATATATATATATATAAAATAAAAACGGCCGTCCAGTGCTTCCTGAGGTTTCTATCAGACTCGATGAATCAATTAATATAATTATCAAATCCTCCTCATTACTATGTGTGTTTATCTTCGCTTGAACCAGCTTCTAATGCTCCAGTTGGAGCGGCTTGGTGAGAGTAGTCGTGGCTCCAGGAGGCTCAGTCCTATGGCCAGAGAGAATCTCAGTTGAGTTCCACCACGGAATGTGGGAGTGAGCGGCGCTTCTTACAGTCTGATTTGCAATCTCTTCGTCACCGAGGCCCGGCGGAGCAGTTGCTATAGTGTTCGCTTGCCAACCTAACTGTTTTGGGGTTTCGATTCCCTCGGTAGTGGATGCGCACTGCTGATGAGTCCCATATATATATATGTATAATATTTGTTTTACATTGTATGATGCAACTCTGAGTTTCATCCCAGCCACAATCGTCAGACACACACTGTATTTATAATTGAAAATTTTAGCTCCGTTGGCTTACATTGAGAACTGTTTTATTACCAGCAGTACACCGTAGGCTATATATATATATATATATATATATATATATATATATATATATATATATATATATGTATATATGAAGAATATATATATATATATATATATATATATATATATATATATATATATATATATATATATATATTATTTATTTAAAAATATGATTCCAACACGCTACATAAGAGTTCTCATATTTCAAAACAAGAGCTGAAAACTTCAATATAATTTTTGTATTACATTGAATTAAAGTAAGCTCTGTTCCATCTTCATGCGAAATTTTTTTTTGGGAATAACTTATTTCTGAAATTTACGTGTTTTAATAGCATATTCATTATTGAAATCAAAATTTCCATGCTAACGGCTAGAGCGATTGTTTAAATTGAAAGTGGTGTAGGGTGTTAATAATTTGTATCAGTATAGAGTTACATTCATAGATGTCAAGTCAGGGTATGTTTGGGGTTTCTAAATTTAAAACGGAAGATGATTTCGCCCAGTCTGATTTACGTGTCTATGGAGATTTATTTATTATTTTATTTTATTTTTTCTAAAAGGGTTTTGTATATATAAAAAAACTGCCGTAACAATTGTTTTTGACAACTTCATAAAGGGTTATCTTTTTTTGTAGGGTATTTAGACTATTTATTAGGACTATGGACTTTAAAAATTAATTTATTGTTTGTTTATTTTTATGCTAATTATTCAATGCAAAAATTTGATGATGTCGCGAAAAAACCGTTAACTCATGTCTATTGTTTAAGAGATTTTTATTATTTAGAAACTTAATAATGTGCAGTTTTTCATGTAGGCATGAAGGGCATGGGTCATCCCAAGTTTTACAAGTTCTAGTTTTGTTTATAATTTTCCATTTTACTTTTGGTGTTTTATTCATTTCCTTTAATTCAATTTAATTCAAAAATTATATTGCAGTTTTCGGGTCTTGTTTTGAAACATGAGAACTCTTATGTAGCGTGTTGGAAT
The DNA here is from genome assembly GCA_963932145.1 of Acanthosepion lycidas. Lineage (NCBI taxonomy): Eukaryota > Metazoa > Mollusca > Cephalopoda > Sepiida > Sepiidae > Acanthosepion > Acanthosepion lycidas. The sequence goes on along the minus strand of OZ010578.1, from coordinate 48,850,957 downwards.
CATATTTTTAAATAAATAATTATATTAATGCTCTACTTTTGTATCGAGCACTATTTTTTAAGAATAATAACAAAAATACTAAAGAACTTTAGATTATTTACCTAATGAGTTCTTTCCTATTTTCTATATATTTTCATATATATATACATATATATATATATATATATATATATATATATATATATATATATATATGTATATATATATATATGTGTGTGTGTGTGTGTGTGTATATAATGAAATATGTATATATATATATATACATAGAAAATATGAACGAAAAGGAATAATGAGTCCACAGAAACATAAACAGACACCCACACATGCATACACACACATATATATGCATACACAGACGAAGAAAAAGAAAAGTCAACCCCACACTAAATATAAACGAGAACATTGAAGGCTAATTGTGTCTAGAATGAAACAGCTTTTCATCTCTAATGTTCACACTTTTATATTTACACACGCTCTATCACTGATACTGATCACTTAAGAGTATATATCTTCATTCATATATATATATATATATATATATATATATATATATATGTATGTATGTATGTATGTATGTATTAGGTTGGTGCAAAAATAATGTTTTTTTATACAACTTATGCAAGTCCAAGACATAACAAATATAGTCGATGAGTACATACTATATACGCATCAACTAAACTCACCGAGTTGTGTGGGAAGAAAAATACCCATGCTGACAGGATGAAAAACAGGTAAATTCAAAATTATTTTGAGAAAGAAAACGATTCTCCCCACCTAAAAAACAAAACAAACACAGAAAACGTTTACAGGTGTACAAAAGAGTGCTCAATGCCATGAAGCACAATAAGACAACGGCAAAGGAGCTGCTACTAAAAGTAAAATAGGGCCAGACAACAACCGGCCCTAAAGTCCTCCATTACAGAACATATAGCAATAAATCATTCTGATTATTTATAATAATTTATTCCTAATTATATATGTATATATATATATATATATATATATATATATATATATATATATATATATAAGAAATTTTGTCTTAAGGTGTGCTATATTTATGGAATAGAGTGCTCAATATCAGAGATAGAGCGTGTGTAAATATAAAAGTGAACATAGAAGTCAACACTTCCATCTAAATAAACAAACCAATCCCAAATAAAGACAATCAATTAAAAACTGTTCCAACCAAAATAATACTTAGAATGAACTGCAACAATCAACCCCAAAATTGAACAAATAGCTTTAATTAAATTCTCAAACCAAAACAAAACTGTTAAATAAGTGATATAAACAAATTTTTACTACGTTAATAATATTTATTAACGTAGTAAAAATTTGTTTATATCACTTATTTAATAAATAAATAAAATAAGAAACAAAAAAATAAAAAATAAAAA
>OZ010578.1:48832057-48844557 GCA_963932145.1 Acanthosepion lycidas | reverse complement strand
TATATATATATATACATACATACATACACACACACACACACATATATATATATATATATATATATATATATATATATATATATATATATTATAAATTAATTTATTTAAAATATGTTTTTCGCTACACGGTTCTAACCATGTTTCAAAAATGGAAGCTAAAATCTACGAATTTAATTTTGTAATTAAATTAAAGATATTAGTTCCATTTCATCCCCAAGCGAATTTTGGAGTAACTTTTTAAAATTACTGGGTTTTAAAGACACAGATAAAATCATAATTCACGTTTCCAACTCTGTAAATTTACATTGAGCACTATTTTGTAAAAATAAAAATATCTATAAGAACACCGGTTTATATATCTTACTGTTCTTTCTTATATATATATATATATATATATATATATATATATATATATATATATATATTATATAAAAGCCTCAAATACCAATATTCCATGGTTGTAATTTATTACATTGGAATCGTAATCCCGATCCAATTCATGAAAACTAATAAAATCAAAATAACATTACATTGGAACATTTTGACTTTGTAGGTCTGATGAATTGGATCGTGATTACGATTCCAAAGTAATAAATTATAACCATGGAATATTAGTGTTTGAGCCTTTTATATTATATTCTTACTCTGTCCTGGCAATTGAGCTCTACCTGCATTATATCCTCTTGGATATATATATATATATATATATATATATATATATATATATATATATGGATGGATGTATGGATGTATGTATGTATTGACCACTAATATTATATATATATATATTACTTGAAATACATTTGAAAAATATTACTAACAATATATTTGACTCTCGGCAAAAACCCTCTTGAGAAAAATATGACAATAAAACCTGATCTCGAAACTAATTTCTTACAAAGAAAACATATTCCATCTTAAGAATCTTGGTATAAATCAAGTATTGAGGTTGAAATGTCGTAAAAAAATAAATCAAAACAATCGGACAATGCTAACCACTCGGCAGCATTTTCCATCTTTCATTATATCGGGACGGGTCGAGGGACAGTGACGCCAGCCAGGAATCCATGCGTTCCTATCTAATAGAGAAATGAAGGTCGATTTGAACAGATTCGCTTCCACATCCTTTCACACGTGGTCGGCTCTCCTCTACATATCTATCCTGGGTTCTACGCTGTTTCTGATCTCCATGAATGATCTTCCTGGTGCAATCAGGTCCCAAATAGGCATTATGCAGATGACACTATCGTTTACTCCTGTCTCATTAGAAAATTCCATCAGAACTGACAAAGTTAACCTGGCCGCTGCTCTTAAGAAGGACCTCCAATCAGTGGTTAACTGCGGAAGGAAATGGCTTGTAAATTTTAATGCCAACAAAATGAAATTCTTCTCGACACCTAGAGAGCAACGCATTGCGCGTTCATGGTCTCACGTTATCAACCGACTTGAAGTGAAACGACTACACTGAATCAATAGCTGCATCTACTGCAAGGAATGTTGGGTCACTGTGTCGTGCCAGAAGTTTTTTTTTCTCGCCAGAGTCTATCTTGGATATTTACAAATCTAACATTGGTCCGGCTATTGAATACATATCTGGTCTGGTGCTTTTGCTATTCATCTCGAGGTTCTTGAAAAAATCCAAAGAGGGATCTGCAATGTATTATATCCTGACCTGGCATCTCGACTCCAGTCAGATTTTCACACACATGAAGTGGCTTCCCTCTGTTTTTTCTACAAATGTTTTTATGACAACTGCACAGATGAGGTTTTTCCATGCTGCCCCGACTATATAAATTTAAGAGTGCTACTAGATTGGCATCTAGGTGCCACTCATTTACTGTTAAAACAGTTAAATGTAACCGCCGCTTCTACTCCAACAGTTTCTTTTCTCGCACTTACCGCCTGTAGAGCTCCGTTCTATTTCTTTGCTCTCCTGAAAACTAAAGTCTTCAAAACTGTAAACGCAACGTCAATGGTCATTTCTGTTGTCTTGAAACTATAAATCTTTTATCCTCTACTCAATCCCACCTGTAGCCAGTTTTTCACCCATCTTCACTCTCTTTTCTAGAATTTCTCGAATTTTCAGGCCGGTAGATGAAAATAAATATACTGTTTAATAAATAAACGGAGCGTCTACTTAACTAAGAATATGTAGTAAAAATAACGTTTAAAGTGGCAATCTTCTATCCAACTGATAAATAAACTTTCATTACCTCAGAATATATATATATATATATATATATATATATATATATATTATTATTATTATTATTATTAATAGAAATCTTATAAGTATAAGAATGCAAATAAACAAAACAATACCAAAGGGGAAAAAAGGTATAAAAAAAGAAAGAACCAAGAACATGTACGTTAACCGAAAATAATCGTCCAGCAGACGAGTTCAAGGCCCAAAGAAAAAAAAAACAGATACGAGTACCCAAAACAACTAAATAAAGTGCTCAAAACAGTAAGTAGAGCATACCTAGTTAAACCTAGAGGGCCAGATAAACCTACCAAAGTTTCACCTAAGTAGATCGTCAGGGAAGGCTGGCTTCCCTTGGTAGGTTTGTCTGGCTCTCTAGGTTTAACTATCTCTCTCTCTCTCTATATATATATATATATATATATATATATATATATATGTGTGTGTGTGTGTGTGTGTGTCTGTGTGTGTGTCTGTGTGTTTTCTTTGCTAGATATAGTAGACGTGATGCACACTTACATAAATAAAATAGACCGTGTATTTCAAATACGAATAATCCACAAAAAAAATTTAAAACAACAAAAATGTCGGATTATGAATAAATTCTTTATATATCTATCTCTGTCCCTGCCTGTCTTTCTCTCTCTCTCTCTCTCTCTCTCTCTATATATATATATATATATATATATATATATATATATATATATATATATATATTGGAATCTACCATATATATATATATATATATATATATATATATATATATGTATATATATATATGTTTGTGTATGTGTGTGCGCGCAGTATATCTCATTCAAGAATGTTCTATTGAATAATGTAGACATATGTCTATTTTTTTTTATAAAAATCCTTTCTAGTTCTCTAATTATATTCTCCATGTTATGTTGAAATTCCTCAAGGAAGACGCCATATTTCTTACTAACCTATGTACACACAGACACACATACACACACAGACACACACACACACACACACACACACATATATATATATATATATATATATGGAATGTTGCTCTTGCTAATCTTCAATTAAGATCCAAAGTGTATGCATTCTTATGAAACATATAAAATAGAAACGGCTATAAAAAACGAAATCTGTGTCTGTTTAGAGGTGTTAGCATCTATTCAGGAGTTGTGATAAAAATATTTGCTATCTGATCAAAACGAAAAAGAAAGTATCACAAAATGTAAAATAAATTTAACATCAGAGACGACATCAGATTCTAAATCTTGAAAAGTAGACATTTAATAATAATTTAAAAAAAAAAAAACTGTAGTATTTGTCCCAGAATATCTGAGGCTTAAGAATATATTTCAAAACTAGGTTTGCTCACAGTCTACCAGACTTTCCTTTCTTCGTTTTGAAAGAGCTCCATTCCGAATCAGATATTTCGTCAACAAGCGTTAATTGGCTTTTTTCAACAGCAGTAACACCTAAAATGGATGTCATATATTACTCGAGGAAAAAAATGTAATGACATAATCAAGATGTTGACATTCCACACGACTTCAAACAAAAAGGTTAGGAATAAAACCCCATCAGTAGGGGAAAGTGTGATAACAGATAGCGTTCACGAGAAACATTTTTCCACTGATAAATTGGTTTAAGCGAAAGATCTAATGAATCTAATTCAACAATTCTATTGACTACTCGGTCAAAGAATTTTTTTTAAAGCGTTTCATCCAAGCAAGCCAGGAAGACCCTTGCACGCAAGGGTTTGCAGAGAGTTGGAGCGAGAGCGAGAGCGAGAGCAAATAGGAGTGATAGAGGAAAGGATGAACAGAAGGATAGGGGATAGATCAAGGCATCTGGAGACGTCGATCGACATTACATTTGAATAGTTGGAGATTATAGCTATCAGGGAAACAGGAAAAAGGGGAGGAAGTTCCACAGTCGAGAAATGCGAGACATGAAGCTATTGGAGTAGAAGAGACGGCTACATTTAACAGTTTTCACAGTGAAACGGTGAGAGCGAGATTCCAGCCTAGTAGAACGCTTAAATTCATGAAGTCTGGGAACCAGCGAAAGCAACTCATCGGAGCAGTTACCATGAACGTATTTGTAAAAAAGACAGAGGGAAGCCACGGCACAGAAGGTTTCCCTGTGAAGAAATGGCTAATATTGCTATTACCATTAGAGCTGAGTGGAGCAAATGCAACATTTGATATTTACTCTTAAAACAGCGATGGGATATTGCACACCTCCGGTTTAAAGGGGTGAGCCCAAGCGCGTGAACTTAGTCCAACTCTAAATATTCCCGTCCTTGTAAGTAACGTTGCGCTGACATCGATATTCCCCCGACCCCCCTCCTTTAGTTTAATGAGGGAGGTGCTGCTGCAGTTTTGGAATCTTCGGTACCAGGCATGCCCCATTTATATCTTGTGATCCGTCCGGACCCAGAAGCTCAATTGAGAGATAAAACCTAGTTTGCTTAGTATAATTACTATTTACTTGCCACCCCACGCTGGCAGGATGAGACACAATGTTAGTTTAATTTGGGGGATCCGAGTGAGTGCGCCCGGTCCAAGTCCCAAAATAGCCCTTACCTCTGCAACCCTCGGAGGGCGATACTGAGCAGTGGTTAGAATTCCCAGAACCAGGTGTTCCTGGTAATTTTAAGATTAAGAACTGATGCTATAATCTCATCTAAGATCGAAAGCCATGGAACCTCTGTTCGATATTTGCCTACGTTCTCATATTCGTTGGATGTGACACAAAACCTGTTTAGTCTAGTGTGCCGACACCCGTACACATGGACCAAGAACAAAAAGGATTCAGTATCTGCAACCAGTCACGCTAGCGTTGGTATCTATTCACCCTCTTTAGTGTGCAAGTAAGAAGGTGCTGATGCAGGGTTGAAAATCTCCCGGAGAAGTGTTCTGAGTATGACGATAAACTACATCCGGTACAAGGCCTCTGATTGGACGACTGGAGGTTTTGAGGGGGCGTGTAACCACTGCTTAATTTATGTTGTTCCCGGGTTGGTAACACCTGTTAGTGACACCCCATCCAACCAAAAGCAAAACACAATAACAGTATGAAAAAATATTTTTATAGTAAATATACAAGCAATACATTTTTATATATATATTACCAACAATAGATATTTATAATAAAATTAATATGAATACGCACTTGCTAACAAATTGTAGCGACTTTACCCAAATCCGTTTAAAACGCTACTAAACAACCAACATGAAAGAGCTTTTATAACATGAAGCCATATAATGTCCGACAATTTCTTAAAGAAAACTGTATTTTAAAATATAACTTCAACAAAACGAAACATCAGCATCTCTCGAAATCGTATCCACAAAAAAAAAAAAAAAGTATTATTAATCTATTTACATTGTTCAGACAGTTTTCCTCATTTTTGTTGCCATATTCACGACGTTTCGGTCGTTGTACGTTCCGGTCTTCTTCAGGTGATTGAAATTTCGAACCCAATCCTTTATTTCGTCCACCGGGATAGATTGTTCTAGTTCCACGTGCCATGCCTCTTCCGTGTGTCATCGTATCAGTTTAACTGATCTCTCCAAGATTTTGCTCGTCTCTGCTGTAGCCAGGTATTAAACTCACAAGTCACAGCGTTACTTCAACCAACATCTTTGATGCGCTGGGCCATGTGCCGAAGGATCGTGAATATGACAACAAAGATGAGGACAACAGTCAGAACACTGTAAATAGTGAAAATATAGACAGAAAAACATGAATATGCTGAAAAGCTGAGTATTATCTTTATTTTTTAAGCATTTCACCCCAAGCAAGTTGGGATGACACTAGTACTCGGGGTGGGGGGTTACAGAGTGGGAGCGAGATTAAAGAGGAAAGGATGACGAGAAGGGCAGGGGATAGTTCAGGGCATCTGGATATATCGATTGACATTACATTTGAATAGTTGGGGATTATAGCTATCAGGAAAACAAGTAATAGGAAGGGAATTCCCCAGGCGAGAAGTGCGATTGGAGTAGAAGAGACGGCGACATTTAACCGTTTCGACAGTGAAAGGGTGGGACCATGATGCTAGCCTAGTAGCACTCTTAAATTCATGCAGTCTGGGAAATAGCGATAGTAGCAGTTACCGTGAAAGTATTTGTAGAAAAGACAGAGGGAGGTGATGGCACGTTTGTGAGAGATCGACTGAAGGCGAGATGCCAGATCAGGACCAAACATATTGCTTATCCGTCTCTGGATCATGTTGAGAACCTTATCTACCATATATTCAGCTGTGAAAGCTGAATACCAGTCGTCATATTTTAATTACTTCCGTACTCTCAAAGAAAATTAAGTTTCGGCATTAAATGACCGATAAGGAGTTGATATGCCTTTAAACAGACAAATCAGTCAAGAATAAAATTCGGCACCCAATCAGCAAAACTTACCCGTGAACTGTCACGAGGAAGAAACACATCGGTTTATAGTCAACACTGATCCCAGCCCGAATGGGTACGTTCAATACTTGCTCTCCACCCGACGATGGTTGGATTTTTTTTTTAATGTAGGGGTACCTATATGTGTACATATAGTTCAAGGAGAAAATATTAAGAGCAATACCACGCTAGCGTCATTATTCCTCCAACACTGGCTCGTTAGTTTAATGAAGGAGGTACTGCCGCAAGGTTGGGATCCCCGGGACTAGGCATTTCTTTTAATCATTTCATCCCAAGTAAGGCAATAAAGTCACTAAGACTCAAGGAGGTTTATGAATTTGGGAGAATGTTAGAAAAAGAAAATATTATTCATGAGAGAGAACAATGCAAGAAACAGGAATTAAGACAGATTTGGTCCTATTCAGTGAAACGATATATATATATATATATATATATATATATATATATATATATAATGTCATCCACACACACACACACACACACACACACACACACACATATATATATATATATATATATATATATATATATATATATATATATATATATATATATATATATATATGTTCTTAAAAAATTCTGCAATTTTTTTGAAGTGGGGAGACGTATATTCTAATAATACGTTAATCTAATTTGCGACTTGTGGCCATATCACATTGAAACATCAATTCTCGTATGATCACCGAAGTTAAGCAACGTCGAACCTGGTCATTACCTAGATGAGTGACCGCTTGGGAATAGCAGGTGCTGTAAGCTTGGATGTACGGGTGGTGTAATGGATAACGGCCCAGAATTGAAATGGAAGAAGAATGTCTTACAATCTAAAAATATTTCCTGGATTTAAATAACCTGAAAAATGGTTGATAAGCCGTAAAAAAAACAAAAAAAAAACAAATCAACCGATTTGATATTTCTCTTCTTTCGTTTCGTTAAAAACAAAAGATTTCAGTTAAGCGTTACATTTATTTGTAGAACTCTCTTCCCTTATGTGTACAGAACACGTAGTGTGTATGTGTGTGTGTGTGTATATATGTGTGTGTGTGATTTACTGTAATGGAGAGTTCATTCGAACAATTTCTGTGAAAGTATTTATAGAAAACGCACAAGGAAACAACTTTATGGCGGTGGTAAAGTGACTGAAGCCGAGATGCCAGGTCAAGACCAATAATGTTGATTCTTCTTTGAATTTTACCAAGGATCTCTTGATCACCGGACCACGCCTGGCAGCCATATTTACAAATGGACGAAGAGTAGACTTAGATTCTAGAGAGGAAAATGTCTAGCAGGACACAGTGAACCAACATTCTTAGCAGCTAACCTCGCAATAAAAAAAAAAGTTTTTTTCAGTTAGGCTTGGAATCGGCAATTTTATGGAACTTCAAAAAGATGTATCGTCTCTCCTTGAATTCGGAACGCCATCAGTTATACTAAAATTTGTTTAACGAGTCAAATGCGCGTGAAACCAGATGGCCCAATGAAAATTTGGGAGAAAATTTTCCGTATTTGAATTAGATTTTACAATCTAAAAACAAAACTGACCATAAGTTTGATTCTAACACACTTTCTTCAAAATTTGTAAATTAATTAGTAATCCCTAATATAAGGATCTTTACCAACACATCTAAAACAATCAGAGATATAATTAATTAGGAAGTAAAATAAAATAAATACAACACCGTTTCAGATGCCGATACTTATCAAATAAATCGCATTGTAAAAGAACTTATGTCTGTGAGACATCATGAGATCCAAAATCCAGTATCTAAGAACACAGAATATATTTACGTTTAGACGACCATTCATACTCTTTCATAATATACGCGAACAAACCAAACCATAAGATTGATTTTACAAATGTCACCCTAAATAAAACAGAACCTAATTCTATACGTCGAAATTATTTCCAGGACCAACTAATAACAATATTACCAACTATAAACACACGTCAAAAGTATTATATTATATCACCAACCTTTATTGAATCCATTCTTAAAGAATTGAACGAATGTTTATCTAAAGCAAACGGTAGGTACGTAAAAAATGTTCCCAAATCAGCATGCGTAAAACTATCAAACATATGGTGTACTAGACACACACATACACTAACGCGAGCGCGCACACACACACATACACTTACGAATATATATTATCATCTGAATCTCACATGGACAAACTAGAATTATCATATATTTACACACATAAAGCAATATTTGCAATTTCTCGCTGTAACTTGGACTTTGAAGGAATCTGAATTCGGAACGCCATCAATTATACTCAAATTTGTTTAAGGAGTTGAATACGCTTGAAACCTGACTGCTCAGTGAAAATTTGGATTAGATTTTACAAATAATTTTATGTACATTTTTTAATACATCAGATTCGTCTAACAAAATAAAAAGATGATAATTTTTCCAGGCATTTTTTCGTAGCTTACGTTTTCAAATGATTGTACTAATTTCAACGGAAAAAAATTACAAGAAAAAAGAAAGCAAATGGCTTAATTCCTTTTGGAAAGAAAGGATTATTTACATTTTAAAAGATTTTGTTGAACTTTAAAAAGAACATTTACTCTTGCATTGTCTAAAAGAGATTATCTTTCGAAAAACTTTTTTAATTTGGGAATGACGATATTTTATTTTAAAGAATTTGGCCTGATTCCTTCAAATATCAGTTTTATTTCAGCAAGTAAACATTAGTCATATCAAAAATAAAAAAAATGAAAAACTAAATAAAACAACGAGGGTAATAATCGTTCTATTCGTTAAAATTCTCGAACCGTGAAGCAGCGAGCATGTGATAAAATCCGCATCCTGTTTTGGAACACGAGACATACGAAGTGCAAATAGCGTGCGTGAAGCAAATATAGTACGGGTCTTTGCTGTTAACCTCTGAGAGCAACATACGTGTGAATCGGCGAAGCAAGAGGAGGCAACCGTCTACATGATACGAGGCAGTTGAAACAATGAAATAGTCTTAGAAGAATTGTTTATGGGTATTTATTTCCTTTGTAATTTATGTAGATCTATCTATCTATCTATCTATCTATCTATCTATCTATCTATCTATCTATCTCATTCTGTTCTTTCCTATCTATCTATTTATCCCCTTTCTAACTAATTATGTTCCTTCCTATCTATCTATGTCTGCTCAGATGTATGTATGTATCTATCTATCGATCGAACTCAGTATGGTTAGATCTACCTATCGTATTATGTTCATTCCTATCTATCTATCTATCTATCTATCTATCTATGCCTGCTCAGATTTATGTATTTATGTATCTAACTATCGATCTATCTCAGTCTGCTCAGATCTATCTATTTATGTATCTAACTATCGATCTATCTCAGTCTGCTCAGATCTATCTATCGAAATATGTTCATTCCTATCTATCTATCTATCTATCTATCTTAGTCTCTTTATTATCTATCTATCTATCTATCTATCTATCTATCTATGTGTCTTAGTCTCTTTATTATCTATCTATCTATCTATCTATCTATCTGTCTTAGTCTCTTTATTATCTATCTATCTATCTATCTCTCCATCTATCTCATTCTGTTCCTTCCTATTTATCTATTTATCTCTTTCTATCTAATTATGTTCCTATCTATCTATCTATCTATCTATCTATGTCTGCTCAGATGTATGCATGTATCTATCGATCTATGTCAGTCTGCTCAGATCTATCTCTAGAATTATGTTCATTCGTATCAATCTATTGATCGATCGATCGGTCGGTCGGTCAATCGATCGATCTCATTCTCATTCTTCCTATCTAAGAATTTCTGTTCCTGCCCATCTATCTATCTATCTATCTATCTATCTATCTATCTATCTATCTATCTATCTATCTATCTATCTATGTCTGCTCAGATGTATGTATATATATATATATATGTCTGTAATTATCTATCGATCGAGCTGTCTCGGTATGCTCAGATCTATCTATCTATCTATCTATGGCTACTTAACTATTTCCCACTTTCTCACTGTCTTTCTTACTCACTTCTTTTCTTTTTCTCTGTGTCTCTCTTTCTTTCTCTCTCTCTCTCTCTCTCTCTTTCTCTATCTATCTATCTATCGATATTTTTATTGTATTTGCGCTGAGGATTTTAATGGGCGTTATAAATTTCATTCTTCTTCATATTCCAAACCACAGACGATCCGAAATAATTCGCCCTACATCTCTTTTTCTCCTTTACACACAAACATACATACATTCACATAAAACCCCACATGTAAAAACACATGTATACATATTTAGATATAGGCAGGGATTTTATTAGTTTTTGTTCGGGTTCCAGTTTTCGCCTGGCCGCAGTGATTATCCAAAGCAAAAGAAATTTAAAGTTCGTTATACGTTAACATGTCTACTTTGTAATTTATTCGAGGTTAGGTTGATACTGTGCTTTCTCTAACAGTTGGTTACTTTTCTTAACCCTAGAAAACTAACCATCAATTAAAGTTACACCACTACTAAAATTTTGAAAATATCAAAAAAAAAAAAATCTCTATTTATAAAAGGCAGGATGTGCGTGTGTGTGTGTGTGTGTAACGAATGCACGGCCGCAGATTTCGACGGATTTACACCAAAATTTACATGCACATGCTCCAAGTTAGCGGGAAGGCCAAAACCCACGTTGCATTTCCCAACTCCCATCGATAGTGGAAATAATCGATTTTTTCATGCTTCTACGGCAGTTTTCATGTAGCTTGCGGACATTTTCTACTGGCCAGAGTGAGAGCCTATAGCTGGCTGCCACGAATAGGCAGGAAGATTCTATTGGCCAGCTCGAGAGCCAACAGCTGACTGACACGAATGTTAACTAGCATCCTAGCATGCAAAAAAAAATCAATAGCTGCATTCGTCACAAGTGAGAAAAATTTAAATCTGCATGGCACTTTACTCCAATTGGCTCATTCCCTTGCTTAAACTCAACATTGATTCTGATTCCACAGAACTGGGTTAGGTTTGAAAAAGTATTTGTTGCTAACATTCTTTTTTCATTCGGTTTTTCCAGTTACGAGTCCTTTTTTAAAGCCGATCGTTTTGTGTTCATTTTGTTTAGTTCTTTTTTCGTAACAGATTTAATGTTTAGTACAGAGCTTAGAAAAAATTCGCAATGTGAGATAGGCAAGAGGTAAGGCATGTAGCAACATCAGCACGGCAAAGGGCACTCCTTTAAAGGCAAGGAAGGACAAAAATATTTTATGTCAAGTGATAGCGATTGCTGTATAAGTCGTACGATTTTTGAAACAAGCACGGGCAACGCCGGGTCATGCTGCCAGCTAAATATAAGTCTTTATTTGAAATATTTTACATGCAGACACGTCAAGCTTTTTACTTTGAGTTGACATTAATAGGAACTGAAAAAACATATTATTCAGGTAAGAAAACCAGGTACTGAAAATTGTAATTAAAAATAGGAAAATTTGCCCTGGGTACTATATACTATATTCTAGGGTTAACACTCAGTGACATTTGGCGGGAATCGTAGCTACAATATCCGTGTTTATTTCATACAACTAATTCTTGTTCATTAATATTCCTCAGCGTGAGTGTTAAGTGCTATACAATACATGATTTGTTTTGGTGAATTAAAATATTTATTTACATTGTTCAGACTGTTGTCCTCGTCTGTATTGCCATATTGACGATGTTTCGGTCGTTGTATTCTTCAGGTGATTGGAATTTCGAACTCTACCATTTATTTCATCCCCGCCCAGTAGATTGATCTAGTTCCATGTGCCGTGCCTCTTCCGGATGCCTTAGTTATTTCCCTTAGAATCAACTCTCCAAGTCTTTGTTCACCCCTGCAGTATCTAAGAACAGTTTTCGTTATTTAAAACAGAAATATAATTTATCCGTTGGAGCTAGT
>OZ010578.1:48819557-48827057 GCA_963932145.1 Acanthosepion lycidas | reverse complement strand
ATAGACACAATATATATATATATATATATATATATATATATATATATATATATATATATATAGTTTTAAGTTATGCCATATTTATGGGTAAAACTGCTCATTATCAAGTATAGAGAGCAAAATATAAAAGTGAAAACCTAATTGCAACTGTCTGTTTCATTTACAGCCAACACTTTCCATGCTACTTTCAACCTCCTTTCCCTCGTGTCACAAAGTTAAGCAAAACATCACCCACTCAGATACCTTTTCCCCCAAGAACTGTTACTTAGCGTTTGCTTCTATTAACATGAAAATTTTAACCTTTTCAAGTCAAGGACCAATCCTTATGTATCCAACTTCCTAACTCCTGAACTCATATGGCTCTGCTCAAATTTCCCTCCCAGGACACCTCATTCATCATAATCATTTTACATCTACCTTGAGTTGCTCTCAAGCCTTGAACCGGGTGAACATTAATATTTTAAAAACGTGAGTCAGAATGCAGCCTCCACAAGACTGTTAAGAGCCTCAATACCTTGTCCCTTCTATTTTGTGGAAAATACCCTGATGTGAATGCTATGCTTAGCATTACAATCGTAACACCTTCATTTCAGCGTTTAGTAGATAATTTTGCCCGCTTGTCCCCCTAATCTAATCTTACTAACATCATATCTTTCAGCCATATCACTCATCATTCCTAATAACCATTTTAACGGTAATCCTCTACCTTGAGTTGCTCTCACGTCTTGCAAAGAGTGAACTTTCCTCAATACTACAATCTCAATAATTATCCATCCTCTTTATCCTCATAATCCACACTCCCCCCTCTTTCACACATCATAAAAATTTTAACAGTATCTCTCTAGCTAGAGTGGCTCACGAGCCTTAGGTGAGCTTTTGTATATAAAAAAAATCTGTATTAATTATATGTTTATAAAAAACAAGTATTAATTATTGGTTTCTTGTAATAACTGCAGCCTTTAGGGGGTTAAACTCTTCTTTTGTTTTTTTTTTGTTTTTTTTCGTTATTTCTTCACGAGACAACTGTGAACGGAGTTGTGGCAAATGGATACATGCGTGATTATATGACTTAGAAATGGTCGGCCGAAAATAAAAACAAAAAAGAAAAAAAAAATTAAAAATGCAATTTATTTGGTGAGGAGACGCACAGACTCTGTAACTGTTCGTATAATATATTTCTATTTACAATCAGAGGCCAGAAGTAAAAAAAAGTTCTGGAACACGGCAAATATATATAAGCGGAGACATGAGGCGGACACGTATACTTAAGCAAATAGATAACAGTGTTTTATATATACCTATATTGTCTTTCGAAAATACTAGTTCGCCTCCGCTAAGCAAATGAGCACTGTTTTCCCCATTTGTCAGGCTCAAGTAGACTTATGCCATTCTTCAGAAATAGATTTTCATCCCAGCATTTTTGTTCAAATATTAGATTGTTCGGAAAATAATGTCCGATTTTAGAATCAGCATTTATCCACGAATTAATGGATTCAAACAGCGTTTAAATAATTCAAAATAGGAAGCCTGGACATCTATACATTTCTGCTATCAAGTTGCGTGGTTATTTCTGCTTTTACAATAAAGCCTCAAAAGGTTAGGACGCCAGGAAATCTTTGAATGCAGTCTGTGCATAGTCTTTGCAACGGAATTTTCAAGATGATCGGGTTTCTGAAGTTTGTCGTTATTAAAGAGAGATGACAATAAAAAGAACGTGGCTTCAAGGAGACAGAAAATGAAGGTGTGTTGAAACTTGACTAATGCATGGAATAATAATGCAACACAAAATGTACTTAGAACAAAATGTATTGAAACAAGAAAGTGTACACAATATTTACATATAGTCTTTTGTATATTCCTGGGAAGACCGTTCCTGGAATGTGTGTTGACTGAGTCGCAGTCGGGCAGAGTCTCTGGTTGGATCTCTCGATTCCGACCCTCTCTTCCCGGTACCAACCATATTTATATGGTCGGTACTCAACTATGCAAATAAGCTGGATCCTACCACAACAAGGTGAAAATTTACATTTTTGAAGATCAAAGTTGGCTGAAAAGCAAGAAACCGGAAGAACGTTCCACAAGTGTGAAGTGCGAGAAACTTTTAGTGTAGAACATCTAACAATTTCAACTGTAAAATGATGACAAAAAAAAAAGGAGAGAAAAAAAAAGAAAGAAAATAAAACAGTCTTAGCCTGCTCTATCTTATTATGGTAGCGTTTTATCGCAACACACTAGGTCCGAAAACACTTCAAATGCTAGAGCAAATCAATTTAGAAACATCCCGAAGGGTTTTCGAGGAAAATATTTGACTTGCACCATGAAATGTCTTTATACAAAATTTGATTTATTTATTACTAGCAGCATGGCCCGGCGTTGCCCGTGCTTGATTCAAAAAATCGAACAACTCATACAGCAATCGCTATCACTTGACTTAAAAATTTTTTTGCCTTCACTTGCTTTTAAAGGAGTGCCCTTTGCCGTACTGATGTTGCTACATGCCTTACTTCTTGCCTATATCACACTGCGAATTTTTCTAAGCTCTATAGTAAACATTAAATCTGTTACGAAAAAAGAACTAAACAAAATGAACACAAAACGATCAGCTTTAAAAAAGGACTCGTAACTGGAAAAACCGAATGAAAAAAGAATGTTAACAAGAAATACTTTTCACACCCAACCCAGTTCTGCGGAATCAGAATCAACGTTGAGTTTAAGCAAGCAAATGAGTCAATTGGAGTAAAGTGCCATGCAGATTTAAATTTTTCCCACTTGTGACGAATGCAGCTATCAATTTGTTTTGCATGCTAGCATGCTAGTTGACATTCGTGTCAGTCAGCTGTTGGCTCTCGAGCTGGCCAATAGAATCTTCCTGCCTATTCGTGGCAGCCAGCTATAGACTCTCACTCTGGCCAGTAGAAAATGGGCGCAAACTACATGAAAACTGCCGTAGAACATGAAAAAATCGATTATTTCCACTATCGATGGGAGTTGGGAAATGCAACTTGGAGCATGTGCATGTAAATTTTGGTGAAAATCCGTCGAAAATTGCGGCCGTGCATTCGTTACAAACACACACACCCTCACACACACACACACACACACACACACACACACACACACACACACACACACATCCTTCCTTTTATAGATAGAGATGTAGAGCGAGAATGAGTTTTTAACCCATTCTTGGCGTCTTTCTCTCGACTTGTTACTCACGAACGTAAATTGAAAAATTAAAATAAAATAAATAGAAAAATAAACTAAATCACCAAACAGAAAAAAGGGCATCGTACAAAAAAAAAAAAAAAAAAAAAGGAAAAAATTTACAGAATCGATTTTTATACTCTCTTGTAAAGTTGAAAATGAAACTACTTGTTACAATGTAAAATCGATTCAAATTTAAGCAACTGAAATTAGTTATAAAAGCAGACGATTGGATGTCACACATTCACTGTTGCTTAGATATTAGAAGATTTACATAATGCTATCAATGTTTTTTGTTAGCTAGCACTAGAACGAGTTGTATAAGATGTATTCTTTATTTTGCTAAAGAGAAAAGTTTTTGATAAATTCACATCTCCATAGAGTATTTTAACCTTTATAAATATCATCAAAGTTTTTTTTTTTTTTGTTAGAGCTGCCATTAAAAATGAATATATTATTTAAAATTTTTCTATATAGAATTAAGTTTAATACATTCACTGCTATTGCGTCATTTGAGATCATTCATAATATTACGAATGTTTCTGGAGGAGTTCCGATTAGGAATTCCTATATAGGACGAAGTCTGCTTTATTTTGTTAAATACAATTTACATTTATTAACCTGTTCAATGTAAACTTGGATATTTGAGCCATTACAAAATGCCATCAATGTTTTCATTAGAAATTGCTACGTAAACTTACTTATGCTTTAAAAAAAAA
The DNA here is from genome assembly GCA_963932145.1 of Acanthosepion lycidas. NCBI lineage: Eukaryota > Metazoa > Mollusca > Cephalopoda > Sepiida > Sepiidae > Acanthosepion > Acanthosepion lycidas. Next base: position 48,823,134 of record OZ010578.1, on the reverse strand, counting down.
TTCAGGCGGAAATCAGTGTTCGCCATCTTGACTGATGTTACGCAACTAGGCACCAGGACTGATTTTCAATTCTAAAGAAAAAGAAAATTAAAAAATAGATCTTTATGTCAAAGCAAAAATATTAACACAAAGAATCTTTTATTCTGTTTTATTTTATTCTTTTTTTATTTCAGTCATAATCTCAGCGCCGTATCGACAAAACCAAATTTAATGCATTGCCGGAGCTTTTATTATATATATATATATATATATATATATATATATATATATATATATATATATATATATTCTTATATACTTCATAAGACACCAAAAGTGTCGAAACAAAATTACACCATTTGTAGTGATCTTATAACACGCATATGTTATAACTTTGAATATATATATATATATATATATATATATATATATATATATATATATATATATATATATATATATATATTGCATATAAAGTGCGGGTGTTAATTGCGCATAAAGTGCAGGTGTGAATAAAATGTTTGCTCGATGTTATACAACAGAGCTAGTAAGTATATATTAATAAATATACATATCCTTCTCCATTCGCACGTCACGGAGTTACATGAAAAACCCAATCTTCAGCAGCAGATTATGGACTGACCGTAACGTAAATTGAATTTAAAAAAATATGTCTTTTTTTCCGCAATGGTGGCCCAGTTAACTTTTCTGTTTAGTGGGATTATCGATTTTAAAAATCATATCCCTTTAAAAAATTATATTACTGAAAACGTTATATTTGGCAATTAAAATAACAGGGAGTATCATATGAATCAAAAAGATTATATTATATTATTAGATTATATATATATTTATATATATATATATATATATATATATATATATATATATGTATATAAATATATAAAGACATATTTATGTTTAACATTCATTTTATAGATGCAAATATTTAAGTAAATGTTCTGTTTATAATAAACAGTATTAAACATTTATTATTTAAACATTTATTATAAACAGAGCATTTACTTTAATATTTGTATCTATAAAAAGAATGTTAAACATAAAAACCTCTTAAAATAAGTGTCGGACTTTGTCCATTTCATAATATATACATATATATATATATATATATATATATATATATATATATATATATATATGCGTGTGTGTGTGTGTGTGTGTGTTAAAATAATAAGAAAGAACAATAAGACTTATAATCCGGTGTTTGAAGTTATTTGTATTTTTAAAAAACAGTGCTATATATAGAGAGATTTAATTATTGCCACTTCAGACATGACAAGACGTCATGGAACTACCAGTAAGAATGCATTGTTTATATCTGTATATGCCCAGTCTGCAATCTTGATTATTCTCAACCCATAAATATAAAAAACTATATATATATATATATATATATATATATATATATATATATATATATATGAAGAAATTGAAGACCAAATTGGAAAATGTTTACTTTTGGCGCGTTTCGACTTTCAGGACTTCATCAGACTAAATTTGTTACGTTGGTAGAACTACACATGCCCACGATAGAGAGGTGGCGGGAATTTTACAATATATATATATATATGTATTATCTAGCCGAATTCCTTTTAACCCTTTTTATTTTTTTTTACCATCATTTTTGTAATTAGGCATTTCTGAATTCGGTTAGTTCTAAAATTTCCTGCCGCCATCTGTCGTGCCTATGTGTAGTCTTAACAACATATCAAAATTTATTTCCATGAATTCCGGAAGTAAAAAACGCGTCACAAGTAAACATTTTCCACTTTGTAATACAATTTCAACAATACTCTTCTTGATATATAAAACATATATATCATCTCATATATATATATATATATATATATATATATATGCAAATGTAAAAGAACGAAAAAATATAAATTCAAACGCTCATGACATTAATTTAATACAGGGCTCAATACCCTAGTAGAGCAATAAATATCATAAGCTGTTACATTAGATGTATGTTACTGCGATAAAAATGCATATTTGTTTCGTCAGGCGGTTACCAATAGTTGAACAGAGATAACTGACTTAATGCCCAACTAGCGGTTGAACGGTGAGTAAACACTTGTAACTATTTTTATATGTGCCCCGAAACATTACATACCAATTATTTTGGCTCATGAGCTCAGGAACAGAGTCAGAAGTTAATGTTAATGGTTTACCGATAACTTCCGTTACATTTTTAATGTGATAACCGATCTACGTTTAAAGGATTTTACTTTGGGGGGGGCTAATGAATTGATGGTTAACGAAATTAACTTCATGATTAAAGACGCCCACTTGTAATGATTCTCAAAGTCAACTTAAAAGTCAAATCGCCAACGAAAATGACAACTTCGTTGTTTATCAGATTAACAGATCGGTGCCTAGTTCTGCAAATATCATTCCAATTCTAACAGTTCTTTGTGACATACTTTATCAAAGGGTTTTGCATTATTTTTTTTTTCACCCCAAGCAAGGCGGGAAGCCACTAGCACGGTTACAGAGAGTTGGAGCGAGTGCAAATAGGAATGATAGAAGAAAAGGATGAAGAGAAAGGGAATAGATCAAAGCATCTAGAGACGTCGATTGACATTACGTTTGAATAGTTGGAGATTATAGCTATCAGGGAAACAGGAAGGGGAGAGGGAATTCCACAGGCGAGAGGTACGAGACATGAAGCTATTGGAGTAGAAGAGACGGTTACATTAAACAGTTTCGACGGTAAAAAGGCGTTAGCGAGATGCCAGCCTTGTAGAACGCTTAAATTCACGAAGTTTAGCAACAAGCAAAAGCAGCTCATCGGAGCAGTTACTGTGAAAGTATTTGTAAAAAAGACAGAGGGAGGCGACGGCACGTCTGCGAGAGAGTGACTGCAGACGAGATGCCAGACCAGGGCCATTAATCTATAAATAGAGTTACACATACTTTTCTATTTGTAACCCATTAAATAGAGGCTGCAAAAACGATTTTGTAGACTTCCCACTTGTATGCAACGTTGCCTTTTAAGGTTTCATGAACAGAAAATTGATAATGAATTAATAGGTGAATTCATCATCTCAATTAGTGATTCTCAATTAAGAATAAAATTTGAAAAGAACATTTATACCTTTATAGACATGCAATTAAGTGTATAAAAATGTTCTGATATTATAACTGAGCAGCACGGTACCCTGCAGCTACAGTAATTCGTAAGGTTACCATAAAATTGTGATAACTTTGGGGATAAACGGTCACTTCGTGGTCGGGGAAGGACTTAATTGTGACCTTAAAGTAATGTTCCCACGACGCTAGAAAAGGGGTGTTTCAGAAATGTTGAAAAAAAGCAGCGGTCTCTCAGACGGGGAGAGCTCGTTGAAAGTGAGGAACTTGATAAGTAAGGACAGTGGTTCCAGCAGAGATGGTGCTCCTCTTCACACTGCTAATGTTACCAGGGTTTGGGGAAGCGTCTCAGAAGCTGCAAAGCTGAAGTGGAATGGGCACTGACGTGAACCTTCCAGATTTCCTCCTTTGGAGGTTCCTACAGGATAACATCTACCAGGGCATCCCACGCACCACTGCTCCATTGAAGGCAGCCATTACTGAG
>OZ010578.1:48787057-48817057 GCA_963932145.1 Acanthosepion lycidas | reverse complement strand
TTGAACCATTCTTCGGCACTCGTGGGCGATCATGTTTCTCCATTTCCTTTCCTAATCTGTGTAAAGCTAAGCTAGGTTTGTCTTCTTTCTCTAATCTCTAATCTGTGTCCTGTCAACCATTTACACAAGAACGTCAGGTTGGTGATGCTCTGCTTTCTTCCGCTCGTCCTGTCTTCAGCATGTCCTGTTAGTGTTCATTTGTCCCAGTCCATTTTTTAAATTATTATTTCACCCCAAGCAATGCTGGAGTGCGACTAGTACGCAGGGGGTTACAGAGAGAGACAGTGAGAGAAAAGACTGGGTATAGGGAGGATTGAAGAAAGCATAAAAGTTAAGCGGGGTTCAAGACAGTATTTACTCTCGGGACAGTACAAAAATAGCTTGGACAGGAACAAAAATTCACCCCTGCACCCGCAACCCGGCTCGGCACCTCTTCAGTATAATTTTCTCAGTTGCCCCTCTGTCCTTTGACAGAGAAGCCCCTAAGCGCGCTCTGCCCAAGGACACAGACGCAACAGAGAAATGATAAGTAATGTGTACAAATTACTTATAGTAATTCATACGGTGTTTACTCATTCCCCCACGAGAATGAGATGTGACACAAGGTCGGGTTAATGTTGGGATCCGAGCGCGTACACTCGGGCAGGGAAAAAATTTCCCCTCGGCCCCCGCAATCGTCGGTTGCGCTGGCCTCGGTGCGAGCACTGATCCCTCCCTCTTGTGCAAAGGGAGGACGCGGCCTCAGGCAGCTGCTCCCCAAGGCTGGGCACCTCTTCAGTATTATTTTTCTCAGTTGCCCGTCTGTCCTTTGACAGAGAAACCCCTGAGCGCACTCTGTCCAAAAACAGAGACCCAACTGAGAGAACTTACTCCAAAAGAGTAGTTTACACATTAATGTGTCAATGGGGTTCAAGACAACAGAAGATGACTACTGACGATGCATTTAACTTTTTGAAGATCGTAGTTATCAGGGAAGCAAGTAAACGGAAGCGAGTTCCACGGGTGTGAAGTGTGAGAAAAGAAAATATTAGAGTACAAGTGGCGGTTATATTTAACTATTTTAACAGGAAATGGTTGGCATCTAGATGTTTAAATTCATGTAGTCGAGTCACCAGAGAACAAAAAAAAAGATTGTCAGAGCAGTTGCAATAAAAATATTTGTACATAAGACAAAGGGAAGAGACTGTGAGAAATACCATGTCAGGGTCGAGTATATTAAAGATTCTACTTTGGATTTTGTCGAGAACATCGAGATGAGAAGCAGGGACACCGGACCAAATATGGTAGCAGTATTCAATGCCCGGATGATTGTTAGATGTATAAATGTTAAAAATGGTCTCTGGCGCGACACAATGAACCAACTTTCCTTGCAGTAGATGCAGCTATTGATTCAATGTAGTTGTTCCACTTCAAGACAGTTAAAAAAATGAGGGCAAGAAGATGCAGTAAAACGCTCTCCTGAAGTCGGGCATCAGCCATACTGATGGCGGGCAAGAAAGATTCTCTATGGTGGTTAAATTAGAGCAGTTTAATTTTTGAGGCATTCAAAATTACAAACCATTTCCTACTTCCAATTAACCACTGATTGGAGATCCTTTTCAGAAAATCGGCCAGGTTAGCTTTATCATCTCTGACGGATTTTTATATTCAAACAAGAGTAAATTGTAGTGTCATCGGCATAAAAGCCGACTTGGAAACGGACGGCATAAGGAAGATCCTTGATGAAGATTAGAAACAGCGTAGGACCCAGGATAGGGCCTTTGGGGGTACCCATGTTCGCGTGAAATGATCTGGGAGCGAACCCGTTCAGAACGACCAAAGAATGATTGGAATACATCAAAAAATCGTCCTGTAAGAACGTAGCCCTGAAACTTACGGAGAAGACCAGCATGCCAAACCCTGTCAAACGCGTTAGTGATATCTATATCCTCAACTCGAGCTTCGCCTTTGTTATATATAGCTTGATACACATATTCAGTGATGGCTGTAAGCACGTCAGCGATTGACCGGTCAAAACGGAATCCATATTCTTTGTCAGGGAGTAGGTCGTGTGAGGTAAGATGCTTAACTACTTCAGCATTGATTAAAGCCTCGAATACTTTGGTGAAGAGTGGTAGGAGAGTAATAAGCGATAGTTCTTCAGTATTCTTAAAAAGAGGAACTACAGAGGAGGACTTCCAACAACCTGGAAAGCAAGAAGCAGAGTTTGGAGAGAGCGAGAGCCACCTCGGGAAAGCCTATCTACTGCTATTAAATATATATATATATATATATATATATATATATATATATATATATATATATATATATATATATATATAACAATCCTGGGTTTGACTTGCAGATAAATTATTTCAAAGAATGAAATTTCAGATAATTTATCTGGAGAGTCAAACTGTGGTCCACAGATGCCCCAGCACAAACAGGAATACCTAACTGTGCGAGGTGTGTGTGTGTGGGGGGGAGGGGGGTAAAAATAAGAATAAAATAATTAAGTTTTAATGTAGCATAATTCGGAATACCAACTCTTTCAAACTGTGTTTTCAAATCCCGAGTGAGTAACCACCAAAACGAAAGAGCTTCATTAAAAGCACCAACCGTAATCAATTTACATTACGTTAACAGGTTTTAGTAAGAACACACACACACACACACACACACACACACACACACACATATATATATATATATATATATATATATATATATATATAAGTGAACTTAAAAGTTCGAGCAAAGTTAGAAAGAAATTGCAGAGAATCAAGAGAAAAAATATTAAATTAAAACTAAAAAACGTACATGTCATTTGAAAGTGAATGAATTCGCCCATTTCACACCGACAAGTCTCTCTTATCGGCGACATCTGAACAAATTTAGTATTCTGGGATATGCCACTACACACCATAGTGTTGGGATTAGGAAGGAGGAGACGGCTAACACCGGCTTTCTACCTCTAATCTTTTGGGTGGTTGGGGGTAGGGGAAGCCATGTCGTTCCTACATTTACATCTTTTTTTTTTCCTTTTAAAAAGAGAAAAAGAAAAATAATAACTCTTCCAAACTGCGTTTGCAAATCCCCAGTCAGTAACCACCAAAACGAAAAAAGACTCATTAAATGTTTCGACTCTAATCAATTAGCATTACGTTAACACGATTCAGTAGACACACACACACACACACACACACACACACACACACACACACATATATATATATATATATATATATATATATATATATATATATGAATTCCGACAAAGGGAAAAGTTATCTTAACTGGCGCGTTTTCGAATTTATCTAGGCAAATGTAAGAATTTTATTTTGCAACAAATATTTAGAAATCAAATTAAAAATGTTAGTTTTTCAAATTTTTTTTAAATTTGGGAGACGGAGATCAATATTCATCAAAAGTCTTGGTAAATGACGGAGGATGTAATTTAATGTTTAATAAACAATAGTGAGTAAATGATATTGAATATTTTCATGCAATTATTATTATTATTATTTTTTTTTTTTAGTTTAGGATAGACTTATGTATTGTATATATATTTAAATAACAGGAGGTTATGAATTGAAGAGTTGTCTTTTAATTTTTTATCGTCATGTATGTTGGTTCAAGAAAGGAGTTATTCTTTCAGGAAAGAAGATATTTGAAAATATCCGGTTTTAAATTCCGTCAAACGATTTTTGATAAGATTCGATAGCTGCATCCTAGATAATTTTCTGTCTAAGTAAATTAGTTTCTCTTTTAATAAATTTGGCATTCTTTAGATCAAAGTTGTTGAATTTATTTGTGCCTCTGACTAATGCATTTGATAAATTGTTGTGTATTATGTCCCTTTTGCGTTCATAGATACGTTGTTTTTTTTTTAAATTTCTGCAAGTTTCTCCGGTGCATTGTGAGGTTTTTATTTCATTTACACTTACTTCAGAATTATAATTGTCATAAGTATTTTTGATTTTGATCAATAATAGTTTGGGATGTGCTGAGACTATGTGGGTCCCTACCTAATATTTTTATATTATTAAGATTGAATGAATTTTTGGATAGTTGATCAAAGTTGTGGTTGAATTTTTTTGCGTGATAATTTAGAAACAAATGTAAAAATATTAAGTGTGGTCATAGGCATTAGTAGGTACTAACATATGTATGTATTTATCTAGTTGATAGTCATTGTTATTGTTGTTAATTATGTAATTTTTTGTGGTTGGATATTTTGTATACCTTTCACTTAGTATTGTGGATGAAATAATATGGATATTGGAGATTTTTTAAAATTGTTTTCTATGTATATTTATTCTTCCCGTAACTACTGGGGGCTGCAAATTCTTATTGCTCTTGAATAGAATGCCATGATTATTACATGTTATCTTGTTACAGTGGTGGGAATAAAAATTGATATGGTCATTCTTGTTTGTAGATTTTCTGTAATCCTTATTAGTTCTATGTAGCATGATATCAAGGAAGGATAAATTGAAAATTGAAGGGTAAATTGGTAAAGAAGAGTAAATTTTATTAGACTTAAATTCAAATGTTGTGGGTTCGACATTTCCTTTTACAATATCGGGTAAAACTATGTTTTGTGGATATATTAATAGAGAATCATATGTATCTAAAATAAGAATTTTGTTGTAAAATATTTTTGAAAGGAGCACTTTCCAGAAATTTCAGAAGTAGACAAGCAAAACTTCACTAATTAGCACATTTAGACATTTGAATATAAACGTTTTATATCTAAACTTGTTAGACATTTGCTTTTGACGTTTATGTATTGGTTTAATTTATTTAAAAGATTACCAGATTTTTTTTTATATGCGAGGAATTAATAGTACCAATAACTGCGGTTGAAATTTTGGCTAATGTGCCGGCGATACTATGTGTTTCGCTACCTAATCCAGGTGCAATGATTCGCATCGGCAGGCGTCTACTGAATAGAGTTTAAATAATGTCCCCAGAAATGCATCGGCAAATCGTCCCGAAATTTAAATATACAAATATAAAATGGAAAAGGACAAACTCAATGCAGTGAGATGTCACCAGAACCTTCATTATGATCTATGAACCTCTGCCGTTGATATACGACCGGGCTTCTGCAGCCTATCAACTGTTCTTATTAAATCTGTTTTAAAACAGTTGTAGCATACCTACGGACAACAGTTGGTCTGCAATTGGAGATTCAATTCTAGCTGTGCTAGTCAAACTCTCTGCCTCCGGGCAGAGAGGATCCCCAGATGAGGCTATGTTGAAGGGCAGAATTCGACTCGGGAAACAGATACCTGGACCTGTTTTATACGGGGTCAACGGGCTCGGGTACCCTGTATTAAATTCGGCTTTGTGCCACATCTGACCGTGTCGGGCGGTTGGTAGATATCCTGCAGCTGGAGATTCATTTTGGAATTCACTTGACTCACATCTAGCAATTGACTACTTCTACACGCCACTGGCGAATCTTATATGTGTTGTTCGTGTCTTAAGTATTAACGTTCATTATCAACTTTCGCTTGATTATTCTATTCAGTAACCTTCCTTAGGTTAGAACAAAAACACGAAAAAGACTTCAACAAAAACTGGATAAAAAAATTAAAACTTGAGGTGAAATCAGTAAAATATAATTTCGAAAACGATATTGTATTTTTTTTTTTTTAATCCAGCAGTATTGTGACTAAGGTAAATACCATTCTTTATCGCCAATGTAGATTTGGTTGGAGTCATCATCATCAACATCACCATCATTATCGCCACAGTCATCGTCAGCAAGTCCACGGCTAGGTATGGTCATAGGATCACTGCGTAACTCATCAACTGTCCAGCCTCATTCCACATATCTGAGTTGAATGCCAAATAATCAAATTCATTCATGCGCTGCGTGTAAAGGTAAATTACCTGTCCGAGATCAATGATGGAAATAAAATCGATTTCCGTGATAACATGACTGATCAGGTAAGCATATCAAAACAAGCGATTTACAAATTGTTTCGCGCGTGCACACATGCATATATATATATATATATATATATATATATATATATATATATATATATATATATTGTTTATAATATTTGATTTGTAACCTGCAGTCGATATTATTTTTGTCAAATTTTCTCAATTGCACAGCGTCCCTTGCAATTTTAATTTCACCCGCCTCATCTTTCTTCCCCACCACTTCTTTCCTTACCTCTCCCTCCTTCTTTAAGATTTGATCGGCCATGGTGTGTGTATGTCACCTCGAAGTGTATCCTTATTGTTTTAGACATCCGACAACAGTCATTTTCCCCCCTTCCACTCACACCTAGTTTTTAAATAAAACTCTCTCTGTTAAACCCCTCTCTTATGAACTAACATTCGTCCCACACACTCATAATTACACTCTCTCTAAATTCTATTTTTATTTCCGATGTGTATATATGCACCTGTGGATTTTGCATATATATGTATATTTACCACTAATATTATCTATCTATCTATCTATCTATCTATCTATCTATCTATATATATATATATATATATGTATATATATATATATATATATATATATATATATATATATAGTATTACACAACAAAATCCAAAATTACCTCATATAATGGATAGATCTATTTCAACCGACGCAAACTTCGTCTGTCCTATTCAACCCCGGTATATAAACTGAGTTCGTGTCAGATTTAGAAACTTAACTGTAACAGCTGTCGAAAAATTGATAGAGAATTTATCTATTTCAATGTTTCAAACAGACGCAATGTATGAGAAGGTAGTGGACTATATTAGCAAACAGAAAATACCAGCAGAAAAGAAATTCAAACGAAAAGAATTATGTATATGTCTCTGCGTTTTCCTATTTATCCCAAATTGTATAATCTTTGTATAGAACGATAGATCTAGACAGTGCGGACATAGGAATCAACACTGAAAACCTTCGCCTGATTATAATATTGCCTCGTGAATGTGACAGTCTTGATTTTGTATACCACACTGTCTATATTTATAAACGGTCTCTTTACAATTACTCTTGGCAAATAAATATAGCAAGTAATACAAATTTCTCGGACATTCAGGCCAGTAAATGTTGTTTAATACTGTTTATTATAAACAGAGCATTTACTTAAATATTTGCATCTATAGAATGTATAAACATAAAAATGTCTTAAAATAATTGTCGAACTTTGTCGATTTCATAATGTGTGACGACATATCTATCTATCTATCTATCTATCTATCTATCTATATATATACATATATATATATATATATATATATATATATATATATATATATATATATATATATATGTATATTGAGTCCGCCTCCAAAATTATACAGACTTCAGGAAAGGAAAAAACTTATCTTTCGTAGATTTATCAAATTGCGATAAGACTGTTTACTGGTTTACTGTAGTATTTTCTCGAGAAATGACGTTGCCCTCATGGCTGTAGCATCAACAAGTCCTGTTTAACAGATATTCATTGGCGGCCCATAGACAAGAAACTGAAAATGCAGTTGCAGCAATCCCACAGGACATTTTATCCCACGTTGCCCAAACAGTAGTTCGTCGTACGAATAAATGTCGGGTAGATAAATGCCACCATTTTGAACATCTCTTGAGATAGAAGAGACAAAATGTAACTTGTATTAATCTCGAGATGTCTGAATAAATTTAGTATTACAATAACTATACAAGATTTTTGCTTTCCTGAAGTCTGTATGCACACACACACACACACACACACACATATATATATATATATATATATATATATATATATATATATATATATGCAGATCCATTACAGATATTGTAATACTAAATAAATTTACTATTACAATATCTATACTAGATGTTTTGTTTTCTTGAAGTCTGTATGCACTTTTTTGCGGACTCTGTATATATATACATATTTATATTTTGCTCTCTATACTTGATATTGAGAAGTTTTACCCATAAATATGGCATAACTTAAAACTATATATATATATATATATATATATATATATATATATATATATATATATATATATACATATACATACATACACACACACACACACACACACATATATATATATATATATATATATATATATATATATATATATATATATGAAGTTCCATACCAAATATATGGTGGGAAATATTATTATTGGATTAGTGATATACTTAGGCAAATCGCATTTACATACATTTGTGCATCAAAAGAAAACAAATTGGAGAAAAAACAGTGCACCTTTGTATGCAATCTCCGCTAGATGTCTGTTCTGCGAAATGGCATATATTGCGGAATATAATTAAGATTTGCTGACGACAATTAGTGAAAAAATTTTGATCAAAGTATCTAAAAAAAAACAAACTTGTTTCGTATAGAACAAGGATGATTCGATTATGATTTCCATTAAGTATGGGCCGGTTTGACTTTGAGAGCGAGAGACTACACTGACGTGCAAAACTTTTGAGGAACCTTGATAAATTAATTAATTTTGTTAATTTTGCCACAAAATCGAAAGTGATTGTCAGCAGACTTTTCCCAGTTCATCTTATGATATCTATGTGACAGAAAAGAAATTACTGTATTTTGGCCAGGTCTATATTAGAGATAATAAAGCATCTTATGCATTAGTGATGCTGGAAAAATAATGTCATTCAAAAATAGAGAGACGCCAACGAAAATTTTACCTTCCTCCGCTTTTCTTAAGTTTGAAATGATTTTTCGATTTAGAATAACTTTAGAAGAATTCGATATGGCATAACAAAAGTCCGGGTTTTCTCATTGAAAATGCTTTCCCACTTTTCTTGGCAGTCAACCCAAACTTCTTGGAGAGTGCGTGGTTTTCATTGGAGCGCTTGATTTTCCAGTTCCTACCACAACGGTTCAAATACATTGAGATCATGACTTTGTGCTGGTTAATCTTCCACAGGTTGAACATCTTTATCCACAAGGAACCTTTTTTGTTGCACTTGACGACTGACTGTATGTCATCGCGGATAAAACAAAGTTGATCTTCCTGAATCAACATACATCGACAAGCATGAAAAGTCTGAACAGAGAAAAGATCAAGCATGTGGATGACTTGAAATATCAGTGTCCACTGAAAATAATGTCAACATCAGACTGGGAAAAACTCGGGCAGCGCTTAATGAACAAATCTAGACATCTAATCTACCGGACAGAAGAGAAACTTATTCAGAGTTAAAGTAGCTTGCGCCCTTGTCAAAGGTGTTCCAATAACTTGGACCGATTTTAAATGTAAATTAAGTTTAAGTGTCTAATGATTTTTTTTCTTTTTCTTTCAGATTTGGTGGACATTTGGGAAATATTGTTTTTCACATATAATTGCCATGACTTAAATAACATGATCTAATAGAGAAATAAATAATTTTTCACTATCAACACTGATTTATTTACTGCTGACTTTAATCCATCTTAATGAAACACCCTTATATATATATATATATATATATATATATATATATATATATATATATATATATATATATAAGAAATATAGTCTTAAGGTGTGCTATATTTATGGGATAAAGTGCTCAATATCAGAGATAGAGCGTAAATATAGAAGTGAACATAGAAGTCAACACTTAGAGACGACAGTCTGTTTCATGCTATATGCAATCGTCAGGCCTGACGATTGCATATAGCATGAAAGAGGCTAGGTTTTCGAACAGAAAATTCGAGAGGTAAATACCTCGGGTATCGAACAAAATTTCGGTTGTTGAACATTGAACTGAACCAAAACGAACCGAACCAAAATTGTATATATATATATATATATATATATATATATATATACACACACACAAACACACACGATAAAATAGACAATTTTTAAATGAATAATTATATTTATGCTCTACTTTTGCATCGAGCACTATTTAAAAAAAAAATAACAAAAATACTAACGAAATTTGTATTATTTACCTAACCAGTTATTTCCTATTTTGTATATATTTTCACATACACACACACACATATATATATATATGTGTGTGTGTGTGTGTGTTTGTGTATGTGTTTATATATTTGTGCGTAAATATATATATATATATATATATATATATATATATACACGATTATATATATATTGAAGTATGTGGAATAAATTCCAATAACCAATAATTACTATTCCTAAAATAGTGCTCAATACAGAGTAGAGCAGATATAATTATTTATTTAAAAATTATGTCATAAATATGTTATAAGATCACTACAAAGATAGCCATTTTGTTTCAACGCCTTAGGTGTCTTATCAAGTGATGATTCAACATTTATGTCATAATTTTTAAATAAATAATTGTACATATATATATATATATATGCATATATGTATATGTGTGTATATATGTGTGTATATAATATATCTGTATATATGTGTTTTTATATATGTATATACAAATATATATATGAGTGTGTGTGTGTGTGTGATTCGCAGACAGTACTGGTTCGCTGTATCACAATTCCTCAGTGCGACTAGACAACCAAATGTCTCAAGCCCGGATCGAAAGAGTTTCTACCACTGAGCCATCTTCACTCGACAGATCGAATCAGCCAAATCTAGCGTATTGTTTTTTTTTTTTAGAAACGTAAACAAACGCCAAGCAGCCAATGTGATCCATTCATTTTACTGATTAGCTTAAAAAGGTGTCTGTACTGTTTACCTAGACATTAATTTGATGCCAATTGTCGATAGCTCAAACGAAAGCGGGATTTATATTTGGCAAATCCAGCAGTTTCGAGCAAGAATCTTCACCGCTTTAATGAATGTGTTTGACTTTTTTTTTCTCCTTTAGCTTTGTATCCTTTTAACTAATAATTTATTTGACTCACGTTACGATTTTTATTCTTTATTTTTCTGTACGATTGTGTGTTAAAACTGCTTTGTGTCAATTATATATATATATATATATATATATATATATATATATATATATATATATATATATATATATATATAATGTAAAGAGGTTATATTAGTTCCAACGAGAGAAAAGTGTGTATATTAAAAAAATAGAGAAACCTCAAACGTTTTTGGTTGTGATGTTGATTTATATATATATATATATATATATATATAGATATATATATATATATATATATATATATATAAGTATGGGATTGGTGTATACGGAAAAAATTCCAATAACCAACAATTACTATTCTTAAAAGAGTGCTCAATACAGAGTAGAGCAGATATAATTATTTATTTTTAAAATTATGACATAAATATGTGATTTTATAACATATTTATGTTATAATTTTAAAATAAATAAATAATTATATATATATATATATATATACATACATATATATATATATATATATATATATACATATATATATATATATATATATATATATATATATATATATATATATATATATATATATATATATATATATATATATATAAGGGAAGAGGTTATATTAGTTCCAACGATAGAAAAGTGTGTATATTAAAAAATAGAAAAACCTCAAACGTTTTTGGTTGTAATGTTGATATATCTATCTATCTATCTATCTATCTATCTATCTATGTATCTATCTATCTATCTATCTATCTATCTATATATATATATATATATATATATATATATATGTGTGTGTGTGTGTGTTTACGGACGTCGGTACTTTTTACCCGCATATTAATTTAATGTCAATTAACGATCATACTTTATTTAAGGGATGTTTTTTCTGGCGTGTTAAACTGGCTCGTGTGCGTATATCGACGCTTTTCAAAAAGGAAGACTTGCACATATTTACAGAGGAGTTCTTGGGACTTACCGGAAGTTATAACTGCAGAGCTATCACGCCCATTCTTAATCTTCCCCATCTCCCACTTGGCCCTGCTGTTTCTAATGAATCCGCTATACAACTGTCAATTCCTACCTGATCTCTGTGCCATAAATAAATTATTACGTTGGTGCAAAAATAATTTCGTTTTCTAACATATGTTACTATGTGAGAAAACGAAATTATTTTTGCACAAACCTAATATTTAATAAGTTTTTATGTACATATATATGTATATATATATATAGATATTTATATATATATATATATGTGTGTGTATGTTATATATATATACACACACACATATCTATCTATCTATCTATCTATCTATCTATCTATCTATCTATATATATATATATATATATATATATATATATGTATGTATGTATATATATGTGTGTCGTTTATTTTGGCAGCAATACCTGTTTTATGCAAGTTTCGTTAAAATTGACTGACAAGCAACTGAGATTCATTTTTTTTATTTAAACTTTCTTATATTTTTTTTCTTTTCCGGACAGAAAAATTACATTAAAAACTTTAACCTTTGTTCCTTGACATGTGTGTGCCTGCAGCTGAGTTGGCGCATGCGCAACCACGCGCATGCATTTTCTTGCGCTCCTCTTAAAGATTTTTTCCGATTTAATGTCATTACCCAAATGCAATAACGCGAAATAACTTTTGTAGCTAACAAAAGATAAAACTTATTAAGAGCTAAAAGATCAGGAGTTTGTGGAGAGCCATTATCGCCAACGTTCTAAACGGGAGTGGCACTTTGAAGAAGAAAAAGAAGCTAGTTTCTGCCATTATGTACTCAGTCGATTTTGTTTACTGAAACGTATTCCATCAGCTTCCCCCGCCTGTCATATGCATACAGTTTTATTTTGTGGCGGTGGAGGGAGAGTTTCCCCAAATGTACAGGAAAAAAAGGGGAGAGCGAATATGATAATTGTCGTATCATGTGTTTAAATAAATAATAATAATAATAATAATAATAATAATAATAATAATAATAATAAAAAAAGAAAAAGAGAAGACATAAGAGCATGACGTCATTCGCCCGGAACTGAAAACTCATTCACCAGATGCGGTCCAATAGAGACCATATACTGATATCAATGTCCCTATAATTATCTTATTCGGTTAGTTGTCTTCGCATAAATACATAACTACTGAAGAACATGTTCTTTCGTTATTGTTAGTGCATTTCCATAATAAAATTATGTGCAATAGTTTTTTTTTTTATTTTTATTGTAAAATCATTAGCAATGCATTTACATTAGACGTATAAAACCCATTATTCTATCAGTAAGGCTTCCATTAATACCTGACCACTGACAATCATTTTGTCTTGTTTTTCAATATATATTTCTGGTAAAGACATTAACAATACAGTTACATTATGTATACGTTGGCGTAATGGATAGCGGCTCGGACTGAGAAAGCGGAGAGCCGAGTTCAATTTCCAGTCGAATCCGTTACATTCACTTACGTGATAATAACCTTGGGAAAGGTATGAATCCTTTTCTTCTCCCTCCAGCGATGGGTAAATAATGGACCGACCGGGTTCTATAGCCTTGAATGGCAAATGATCTACCGCAGAAAAAATGAGAAACCTACTGCGGGAAAAAAAAAAAAATCTGCATTTTCAGTGATGTATCGAAAGATACATGATCGTCTAAGTGTGTCACATGCTTGCCACATAACTGACTGAAATTTACTTACGTGCTAATACCCGTGGGAAAGGTGTGAATCCTCTTCTTCTCCCCCCAGCGATGGGTAAATAGCTGGACGGGCCGGGTTCTATAGCCTTGAATGTCAAATGATCTACCGCACAAAAAATGAGAAACCTACTGCGGGAAAAAGTCTACTTTGTCAGTCATGTATCGAAAGATACATGATCGCCTAAGCGTGTATCACATAACTGACTGATATAATAACACTATTCTGCCAGTAACATTTTCATTAATTCCCGAGCACTTTTGTAATAAAATCATAGCGTCTGAACACGTGATTTCATTTCAAACATTTTACTTTAAAAGAATATGTGCCATTTATAAAAAGCGAAAAGAATATGTGCTATTTATAAAAGGCAAAAAGAATATGTGCCATTTATAAAAAGCAAAAAGAATATGTGCCATTTATAAAAAGCAAAAAGAGGTGCCATTTATAAAAAGCAAAAAGAATATGTGCCATTTATTCAGATGGTTCTGTAGACGAGAGTACTTTTCATAAGTGCTTCGATAAGTTTCGAAGTGGACATCTTTTATATGGTAGAGTGAGAACAAACCGGCAATGTTGATTCTGATATCCACACTGTCTATATGCAGAAGTCATCGATCTCCAGTGATGAGTACCGAGGCAAACTAACACACACACACACACACACACAAACAGAGAGAGAGAGAGAGAGGGAGCGACATCAATTCATTGCCTTTCAGTCGTATATTAGTCCGGGGGAAAACACCCTTATTACTGGCCAGCAACGATTATTCGGTCATTGCTACTCCAGTATAAAACGTTCGGCGCAATAAGTGGCAGTCCGCAGCCAGCTGTTCCGGATAGTTCATATCGTCATTCATTACTTTCGGGTCTCAATCGATGCCATCATCATAGCGGAGTCTTTGGCTGTCTGGGTTTTTTTCTACGATTAGCGTGGGGGCCGTAAAATTTAAATGTTTTTTTTTTGTTTTGCGCTAAAATTAAAAGAAGGTGAAATACATTTTCCTCGTTTCTTTTTATTCCGGAAAGCAACATTAAAAAAGAAATACAAATCATCGTCAAAACAGCAAAAAGAATATGTACCGATAATGCAGATGGTCCCGTATGATGAGAGCCCTATTCGACGTGGTTCGCAAGGTTTAGAAATGAAAATCTTTTATCTGAAAGAGCGACAACATTCCAGAGACGTTTGTTGCTATTTACGAACTCACTCTATCCAGAAACCTATCTCCGGTACTGAGTACTGGGACAAATTCCGACACACAGACACACAGACACACACACACTCTCACATACATAAATACACACACACACAGACATATATATATATATATATGTATATATATATATATATATATATATATATATATATATATATATACGGACAACACTCTCTTAGACACTTAACAACGTACAGCCCAAGTCATTACTCAAGATTCACACTATTACAATCTTCAGACGACTACCGATCCAGTCGTTTTTGTTATGGATATATATATATATATATATATATATATATATATATATATATATATATATATATACAGAGAGAGAGAGAGAGAGAGAGAGAGAGAGATAGATAGATAGATAGATAGATAGATAGATAATATTAGTGGTCAATATATATATATATATATGTGTGTGTGTGTGTGTGTGTGTGTGTGTGTGTGTATAAATTTCCAAGAGGATAGAATTCAGGTAGAGCTCAATGACCAGGACAGAGCAAGAATATAAAAAATAATAATATTCTATGGTTATAAATTATTACATTGGAATCGTAATTTCTGCTACACCCGGTACATATATATATATATATATATATATATATATATATATATATATATATATATATATATATATTTGTGTGTGTGTGTGTGTGTGAATTGGGTGCATTAAACAGTCTTTGTATGAGCAGTATCTTTGTGTATTAAAACGGATGTTTATTATATGTATTTTCGCGTACCGACTTAAATGTTCAAGAAATCTTATTCAAGAAAAATGTGCACTCGTCGCTATAATTTCAACTTGAGTCACTCAGGGCAGTAAAGCCCGGCACGCTTTAACTCCTATTAAAGTGATTTTTTTTTAATATATATATATATATATATATATATATATATATATATATATATATAGTTGTATATTTAGGCAGCAATCCTTTGCCTATGCATGTCTCATTAAAAACGACTGTCAAGGTACTATGGTTAAGCTTTTTTTAAATTTTTCTTGTGATCGAACAAGCCCTTTCTTTTCTGCACAAAAAACTGTCCAAATATTTTATAGAAAGCACAGAGCTTTATATATATATATATATATATATATATATATATATATATATACAGAGAGAGAGAGAGATAGAGAGATAGATAGATACGCACACACACACACGCGCACACACACACACACACATATATATATATATATATATATATATATATATATATATATATATATATATATATATATATACACATATATATTTATATATAGTTAGTTACTTAGTGAATCTAGGTTTAATTAGGTCTGCTCTGCTTAACGTATTGAGCACTTTATTTACTTATTTTGCTCACTCGTATCGGGGTTGTTTTTCTTTGGACTTTGGACTTGCATGTTAGACGATTATTTTCGGGTGAGGTACATGTTCTTGTTTCTTTTTTTTTTTTTCTTATATCATTTTTTTCCCTTTGGTATTGGTATTCGCAAATCAAGACGCAAATGTTTTCCGGACGGGTATAATTTCTTATACGTGTAAGATTACTACTACTACTAATACTACTATATATATATATATATATATATATATATATATATATATATATATATATATATAATTATTTATCATAATAATGTTAAAATGATAATCTAAATCCTCTAATTACAGTTTCACGAAATAATATTATTATATTATATTTAAGCTATGTGCACTTTTGCATTGAGTTCTCAGCTTATTTTATATTTTAAGGTTTTTCGCTGGTTTTAAGATTTAGCTTATATTTTTATTTTTATCATATATATATATATATATATATATATATATATATATATACATATATATACATATATATATATATATAAAGAGAGAGGGATAAAGAGAGACACGAAAACAGTAAATAATCGCATTTGATTTCAGTTGTACTTTTATTTAACAATTGAAGCTAATTAAGATAATTCGTTGTGTCATTTTAAATTTTTTTTGTTTTAGTTTTGTAATTGGTAGATATTTCCTCGTCTCTCGTGGATTGACCTTATCACAGGGAAAGTCGAAATCACCCACCATCAGTTTCTCTCTTAACTATAGGTTAAAAAGTTGACCAAATTTTCTATCTTAGAATGGCATCCTATTTAGAAGAATGACACCCACTAAATTCCTATCTGTGTAAAAGGCAAGGCGAAACTACTCTGCTTAATTCAATAGGCTATCGAAGGTTGTGCATTTTACTCAACGATGTTTCTTTTTAAGTATAATCTCCTTCATTGCCTCGAAGAGACTTTGAATTAAAAGCAGTCTCTTGTGGAATATTCTACTCGGCTTATGTTGAATATCCAAAGCAAATTAATTTTGTAGCACATTGGGACATTTTTTTTTGTAGTGGTATGAATTTTGGGCCATTCAGAAAATGGTTGAAATATAATCAATAAAATCCATCTTGCGAAAATGACTTCCCTATTTGAATCTCTTGATATATTTTCGAATTAACTTTCTCGAATTTGTTTTTTGTTTGTTTGCTTTTAGAAACTAGAAAGAGAAGAAGTCTCCCCTGCATAATATATATGTATTTTCTTAATCTAGTATTCTCTACAGAATCTAGAAGCTTTGAAAGAAAAAAAATCTTCGAAAGAAAATAAAATTGCTTATCTTATCTTCACTCAGACTCCGCCATGTTTGATGAAACACAATTCTCAGTAAAGCAACACTCTACTTCACACCGGAAGAACAACTGTTTGAAAATTGAACAGAAGACTAATCTGAGATACTGAGAATTTGCGAAAGCTTCAAAATTCGGTTAACCATCTTAGTTACTCACTGATTTTCCAATTGCAAGGAAAAAAATAACTACTATATATTATTCGAACTATTGTTCTCATCTTTGTTGTCATATTTATCACAACGTTTCGGTCGTTTTACGCTCTGGCCTTCTTCAGGTAGTTGGAATGTCCAACTGAACCCTTTATTTCGCTCACTGGGGCAGACTGTTCTAGTACCCACTGTGCTATGGGTCCTTAAGAAGACATGGGATACTAGATTAAGGATGTTGGTTAGATTCTGTGACAGGACCCAAAGAGATGTGAGTTCAATACCTGGATAATGCAGTGGAAAACTTGGAGAGGTGAATTAACAGGCATCCATTAGACATGGCACATGGAACATAATACAAATAGTGTATATAATACCTCACCTCAGAAATATAGACACAAAAAAAACAAACTTCCTTCTAGTTAACGTGCTATGCAGTCATGGACAAAATGCGGACTCATAGGCGGTAACATTTCTACGTTTAACGCCAGTTACGATGATCGAATGTCCTTTAGAGGAGTTTCCATTGCTTTGAGAGATTATTTGCCCTTGAATAAACCCCTGACTCCAAATGTAAATACGATCCATCACCAAAGGCGCAGTCAAAATGGTCGGCTTCCTGAACCCCTCCAGTAAGTATCTGACCCCCTCAAAATATCTTCGACCTTTACAAGAGTCAGATCAGAAAATATTTAGTGAGAGTTGTCCAGTCCTCACTTTCTAATCTCGATAGAGTTCAAAAGTTTCACTGAGTCATTTCGGGTGACGAATTATTCCCCCTCCTCCGCAAATTATGTTTCACAGGCGGGATGTGGTGAGCATTTCGCTACTCTGTCGCTATTACCATGGGAAGTATTCGGGCAAACTGCATACCATGGTTCCACAAGGTCTAACCTTCACGGCTAGGACCAGCCATTTCACTTATATTATAGCAAACCACCCACATTCCCTTAGTATCTCATCGGTAAGAATTCGATTCCACTCGAACAGCCTCTACAGCTGAACCACTACTCTGTGGAACCAAGTCCCAAGAGTTTGTTTCCCTGATCACTACACTACAATCTTAAGCTGTTCAAGTTTAGGGCTAACCGTTCTCTCTCTCTCTCTCTCGCTCTCTCTCTCTCTCATATCCGTATAAACTGTCTCTTAACGTAACCGTCTACCTCGAGTGGCTCATAGGCCTTGTACAGGGGGAACCTTACTATATAAAAAATGGCTTTTTGAATGGTACGCCTAATTTAATGAGTAAAATAACGTTTATTTATTTCTTTTTTGTTTGTTTTACTTCATTCCGACAGATTCACTTACATGTTTTTCTCACTTAAAGAGCTTTAGGGAAGCTATGTGCGGAAGTTTAAATATCTGGGAAGTGTTTTGACAGAGAACAGTAGATGGGACGCTGAGATCCGAAGACAGATTGGAATGACCAAGGAGATTTTCCAAAAGCTGGACTGAGTTCTGCGAGACAGGAGGATTTCTATGGTGACAAAGAAAAGAGTCCTGAGCTGCTACGTGACATCTGTCCATCTATACGGCAGCAAATGTTGGACGGTCTCCCTCACAGACAAAGAAGATACTCGAGGCGTAGGAGATGTGGTTCTACAGAAGAATGCTAAGGATATCATGGAGCGAGCGTACGAGCAACGCTGAAGTGTTGGAGAGGATGCGAACAAGGAGGAAGCCTATACATAACATTAGAAAGAGGGAAATTAAATTTCTGGGACACGTAATGAGAAAGGAGGACCCGGAGAATCTGATACTCACGGGTCGAATAGAGGGGAAAATGAGACAAGGGGAAGCAACGCATGACATTCTTGGCGGGCTTAAGCAAGCGGATGGCAGAACGTGATCTGGGGGAGTTAGCAGAGGTACGAAACCACAAGAGATAGGAGGACGTGGAGAGCCATGATCGCCTACGTCCTGAAAGGACAAAGCACATAAAAAGAAAACAGTGTCAAAGGGAAATAAATTAAATAACGAAATAAATTCCCTTAATTATTAATACCTGTTGGGTTGTCGGTAAAGTCCAACTAACCCACATAAAATATATTATATTGAATTTTGTAACCTTCCATTCAAAGTAACTTTTTCAGTATTTTAAATCATTGTCGATTTACAATAAGCAATATTATACGAAAAAAAATTCTTTAGAAGCAGGAAGTGTCTATAATAATTTTTTGCGAGGTGGGGATGATAATGTTTTTTGTTTTTTTTTCTTTTAAAAATATTTGTTTGTTTGTATAGATAAATACATAATTTAATAAACAAATCACGCACGGTAGCGTGTGTTAATTATTTGGCTATCAGTGATAATATTTACCAAGACTTCGATTTTTTTAACTTAATTATAGATAATATATTTTTCTACAACGAAACAAAAAAAATCCAATTTCTTTAATTCTAATTAGGCAGATGTTTACGCATATAGTCTTCTTTACTGAAGAATACCTGAGGTGCCGTCAGAAAAAAAATATATCTGGATTTTTTTTTTTTTTTTTTTTTTTTTTTGATCAGCCTTATCTCATGCGTCCGACTGCCCCAAAAAACTTGCCCATTCCAGTGTCATATTCTTCACCTGATTTTCACACATTCTTCAACGTCTACCTCCCTGTAACGGGGATTTTGCCTCTCTCGTTGCCCGTAAATGTGATTCTTATGACCCAACACGAAATGAATGTTCAAATTAAAATTACTGGTGTCAGGAATATTTTATTAAATGACACCTCGCAATTTTCTTATATCTAAAAAATTGCCCCGAGACAATGAAACATTGCGATTTTACCGTAGTGTTTCTTTTTTCTTTTTCTTTTTTTAGTAAAAAAGGATAATTATTCCGGATTTTATTTTGCTGATATGGTGTGAATAGAAGTTTATGAGATCATTATTATTTTTTTTTTTTTTTTGTGGAGATTTGCATTTTTGATAGATGTTTATTTTTAGATCATTATGATGTTATTATGTAATGATACTAACATCTGATAAGAATACGAAACGACATATTTCATACGTAAAATAATTGCTTATTCACTTGTGGATTCTGTCAAATTAAAGCCGTAACACGGGTATGTGATTTCGCATTTTATCAAACATTCGATCTTGCAAGGATGTCAGCGTCCTCTCGTAGGGTGGAGGTTTCTTAAACTTCCAGTTAATTGGTTGTCCGGTGTATCAGTTCAGCTGAGTTAAATTCCTTGTTTATGTTGGTAAAGCCGACGACATCAATCGGCCCCCGATTTTGCGCATGGTGGCTATAAGCAACCTTCTAGTTCAAGCCTCGAGGATCCTATGTTTTTGACTTTCTGAGTTGACACCGAGTAAAAACTATACACTGTTATCACTTTATATTCGGGTCACCACAGATCAACTCCAACTAGAACGAGGGTTTCTGATGAATATTAAATTAGATTCAGACGTCTGGCCTCTCCTGGCGGGAACCATATCTTGCAAGTATGGTTTGGCATGATATCAAGGAAAAATAGTAAATTATTTGTTTCCATTTCATAAGTAAAATCAATTGTATGTTCTATCTCGTTTAGTTCGTTTACAAGTTCATTTAATATTGATTCGAGAGGGTATATTAATAAAACATCATCGGCTAATTGTATTTAGATTTAGATTTTAGAAAGACCGGTTTCTAGAAATACAAAAGCAGGGAAGACTTTAAAGAAAAGCTAAGAATAGTTCCATTCGGCAAACCGAAACTTTGTCTACAAAAATTATCGAAAGTGAAATAACATTGGTTTTTGATGAGCTGGCATATCGTTATAATTTTATCTATCTATCTATCTATCTATCTATCTATCTATATATATATATATATATATATATATATATATATATATATATATATATATATATATATGTTGTGTTATTAGATATTGTTGGAAAAGTATGAAAATAGTCCAAACATTTATCAAACATAACATTTATTGTATGGAAGAAACAATAGATGATATACAAAGAATTTACTTTTGTGTGTTTTCTTAAGCAGAAAACAAGGAAAATTCTATTTTCATAAGTCAGTCCCGGAAAATCAGAAAGCAGAAACAGTCGGGTTCGTATTGTCTTTCACTTGTTGGGGGCGAAAAAGACTCAAATATCCATATTTTTCTCACTATAGAGACAAAAAAATTTCACCAATAACACTGATCCGTCTTAATGAAACACCCTTATATATAATCCATCTTAATGAAACACCCTTGCAGTAGCATTAGTAGCAGTAATAATTGTAACAACACATGTAATAGAATTGCAATAAATTAATTATTTTATCAGCTTGCGTCATAAATAATTTCCGTTTTGTTTATCAACTCTATTCTTAAGAGTAAAGCACAGATATATTTTATTCAATTATACATCTGCCATTATTTGAAAAGATTTGTTGGTACCTATCAGGCAGTTCTTTGAGTAAAATTCTGCAGGTTGAGAAATTCACATTTTCTGTCATCCATTCGCTCAAAACTCATTACGTAGTATAATGTTTACCTAGTAGACATTATAGGAAAAGACATTTATCAAACATAACACTTATTGTATGGGACAAACAACACACAATATACAAAACATTTACTTTTGTGTAAGTAAGGAATGTTCTTTTTTCATAAGTCCGGCCTGGAGAATCAAAAGGGAGAAAGAGGCGGGTTCGTTTTGTCTGTTCACTTGTGCCATACTTTTCCCATTGAATCGGCAGGGAGACGGGCTGAAATTGCATGGCCCTGCGATCAAACCGAATCTCCCACACGTATACGATTCAGTAGAATCCCAAATGCTGCTGCTATAAAAGCGGACCTTCCGGACGAACACAACGAATCTCAATATATATATATATATATATATATATATATATATATATATATATATATATATATATTGTACTACAAACTAATTTTCTCACATTTAGAATTTATCTAAACTCAACATAATTGTGTGAGTCTGTTTTAAAGTATGCGTGTATGTGTATGTGTGCGTGTTATTTCACTACAGAGGTTAGTTTTTTAGTGTCCGAGATTTTAGGAGAAAGATGTATGACAAAGTGGAAAATGCTTCCGTGTGATGCCTCTCGTCATTTAGGACTTCATTGGACTAAGTTTATGTTTACGTTGGCGCGACTACGCATGCACGTAAACAAAAGACGCTGGGAATTTTAAATTTAAAAGGTTTTTAAAAGTTGGGTATCTAATCTAGCCGATTTCTCTTGGATTATTATTTTTTCTTTTTGTTTGTGTTTCCATCACTTTTGTTGTTAAATATCCCACACTGTGATAACAGAAGATCTGCCAGGAATGGTGAAGAGTTAGGAGAACCTGGGCTCAAATTTACTGTGGATAATCTAGCGATTATAGCAATTTCTAAACATTTTCTCTTTTAATTAGAGTAGCATTTTTTATATATCAAAATTGACTTCAGTCTCATTACGGTTAACAACTAACGCGTTTCATGTGTTATTTTGTAAAATATCCCTTTTGCGTTTATATTATATTTTACTTAAATTCTTTGAGGTTTCTTCGTTGTATTCCTTGTGGCAATTTATAGAGGTAATTGAGCAAAGTCCTTCTTCAACTTATAGCCTATTGTTTTGTTCTGTATTAAATAAGTCTTATTGTTTTAGACGTAGCAGTGAAAATTTTACGTTGAGTTCAGATAAATTCTATTCACTTTTAGTTGTGAGAGAGTTAATTTGTAGAACAATATTTTTTTGATTCGTTGTGTTTCTCAGGAAGATACGTTGTTATATATTTTTCTGTTTTGTTATACATGTTTCCCCTAAAAAAATTTCCTTGATATATAAAAAGATTTCATTGAATGTATTTTTGTAAAGATGGCTATTGTCGAGAGTCAAATGTATTGCTGGTAATTTCCTTCTTTTTTTTCCAAATATATACTGCTGCTAATCTCTTATTTTTTTCACAAATGTATTGCTCTTGCTGGTATTTTTAGTATAAAAAATCTTTTTTTTATACTGTTATTGAGATTTGACTTCAGTTTGGGGGTTAAATATTTGATCATAGGTGGAACCCGAACGGGTGCTATCACCCCGGGAATCACAGCAATTAAGAGGTGGTTCCACGCTCCTCAAAACCTTCTGAACAGAGGCCTTGCTGCCGGATGTAGTTTATCGTTATACCCAGGACGTGAAACGATTAGAAATCACTGACTTGGAAGAATCTCGAAAAAAATTCCGAAGAAGCACAGACAGATTGGAAACCCGAGAAAGAATCAAAATGAATAGCATCAGTCGCGATACGGAAGGGAGATTTCTTTGGGAGAGGAGGGAGTAATGATGAGACTTACTGACACTTGAGCTCTTATTTCAAAGCATAATTTGTTAGATTTCAAACATCTGTTTTTTAACGTTTAGCCGTGTCCTATGAGAATAGACACGAATTTGAAACAGTCACAGATGAATGCCTTCAGGCGGAATCAATTAGAACGTCATATTAATCATATTTGAGAGGAAATACACGTTTTTCTGGCTCAAATGCAATTTATATGGGGAGGAGGTTAAATCACCGATACAGGTATAAAGGTTAGCTTAGTCTGACACAAGGTCAGTAATTATGCGACACACTGAGATACTATGCCTTACAAGAAGTCAACGGACCCAGTCAAACGGCCCAGTGATGAAAAGGATTATGTCATTTGACAAGATATTTATTTTTCTTCTTGATCAATATTCTTGGGATTCACCCCCTCCTCCCGACACAAGACTATATAAAATCCATTGGTACGTCAGCTGATAAGAAAGTAGGTTCACTGTGTCGTATTAGACAATGTTTCTCTCCAGAATCTATCTTACATATTTATAAGTCTACCATTCGTCCATGCTTAGAATATTTCTGCCATATATGGTTCAGTGCTCCTGCTATTTACCTAGAGTTCCTTGATAAGATCCAAAAACGAATCAGCAATATTATTTGTCCTGATCTAGCCTCTCGGGTAGATGTAACCGTAAGTTCTATATTAACAGTTTCTTTCCTCGCACTTCTCGCTTGTGTAAGTCTCTTCCGGTTCCATACTTTACAATCAAATTTAATCTTCAAAGATTTGAATCCAATGTCAATCCCCATCGACTGTCCTCCTGATGAATATATACACGTAATGTATATTTGGGCAGCAGCCCTGATGTTATGGATATTTTGTTAATGTCACATATAATATAACATATATATGACAGCAATATTAACTTTTCGGTGGGACCTGTCTCTTGTAAAGTTAGAGTATTGTAGGAGTCGTCAGCTACTTACTGGAGCTATATAGGCATCTGATCATTTGTTTTCAACTTCTTTAGCGATGGATCGTATGCAAGAGTTCCACTTGGGTTCAAAGGTGAGTTTAAGACCAAACAAGGGCTCGAGGCACGGGCACTCCCTGAGAAACACTCGTCCATCGCGATAATTGTAAGTTCAGTGTCCACTCGATGAAGATAGAAAATAACCAGTCTGGTTTTTCGGCGTGACCAGCCAGTTATTCACTCAGTGCACTGTTTAAACTAGGTTAGAGAAAAGATCAGCTGCCAGGCTCTGGATCTAGAGTTATGGAGATGGAACTAAAAATAGCGTTTATAGTAATAAAAAAATAACACTGACACTCTACTGCAGAGAGGTTTACACGCACCAACTAATAAAATTTACTCATAAATGTCAAAACAGTTGCTCAAAAGTATCGTCCAGCATAAAAATAAGCCATGAAATAACACCACGTCGAATAACAAACGACAATGGTAATGATATTGAGCGAAATCGTTTGACAAGGCACGGCGCAGGGATCGATTTGAACTGCGAGCAAAACTCAACGTCGTCGGCACTCGCTCGCATTGAGATCGTCATCCACGCTCTTCATTACATTTCTCATCTCTGGTAGCGATGACGGAAATTGGTGCGAAGGACCAGTCTACTCCTGAAGAGCCGTGAGCAGGAGTCACAGATCGGTGTGGGCGAATACGGGCCCACCTGAGAGCACGTTGCAGATCCTCTCCATGTTGACGGTTTGGATTCAAAAATGCACACTGCACCCCCACCCTCGGATGCTCCTACGCCAAGAAGGCAGATTTTCAGCGACGATTTCTCAGGTCTCGGGCGCGATGTTAGCTTGCGTCAGTGATGTTTTCAACTCATCCTTGAAGCATAGTTTTAGGCCAGCACGAAGCCTCTTACCGCTGAAGAGTTTCCCAAACAGGATGATACGTGGGAGTCGAGTGGGACGCATTCTGGACAGGTGGTAAGCCCAGCGGAGACGATGTTGAAGGACAGTAGCTTCGATGCTGGGGAGAAATGTTCGAGAGAGGCAAACTATATTTTTTTTCACGCCAAGCAAGGCGGGAAGTCACTAGCAATCAAGGGGTTACAGAGAGTTGGAGCGAGAACAAAGAGGAGTGATAGGGGAAAGAATAAAGAGAAGGATCTGGAGACATTAAATGACATTACATTTGAATAGTTGGAGATTATAGCTATCATGTAAACAGAAAAAGGGGAGGGAGACATGAAGCTATTGGGGTAGAAGAGACGGCTACATTTAAATTTAACAGTTTCGACAGTGAAAGGGTGAAAGCGAGATGTCAGCCTACTTGAACGCTTGAATTCCTGAAGTCTGGGAACCAGCGAAAGCAGCTCATCGGAGCAGTTACCGTGAAAGTATTTGTAAAAAAGACAGAGGGAAGCGACGGCACGTCTGTGAGAGAGCGACTGCAGACAAGATGCCAGATCAGGGCCAATTACATGGATTTTACCAATAATCTTGAGACAAACAGAAGGGGCTCCAAATAATATAAGGGAACAATACTCCATGTAAGGGCGAAAAAGAATAATCTAGAACGTCGCTTGCATACGCGCAGAAAATAAATGGAGTAGCTACAAAAAAAAAAAAAATAGAAAAGAACGTGAGACAAGGATCGGTCTTCTCTCCAGATATATACAACCTCTGCAGTGAGGCTGTCCTAAAGAAACTGGAGGCCATAGCAGGATTTATTTCGGTTGGCGTAAACTTAACAATGACAAATACGTTCTGTTGGTGGACGAACGATAAAGGAAACTACAGGATTTTCTGGACAGTCTAGTGGAAGAAAACGAGAAAAATGTACTGAGTATCAACTTCAAAAAGACAGAAATCTAGTGATCAGTTAGCGAAAAAGGCCAAAATTCCAATTACAAATTGGGAACGTCAGTATCAAGTAAATAGAGAAGTTGAAATATCTGGGGAACGTTTTAACAGAGGATTGCAAAGGCGGCCCCGAGATACGAACAAGCATTGAACTAGCGTACGAAGCATTTCAAAAGATAAGCAAGGACATGAGAAATGGAAAATGATTGTGAGAAATAACGAAAAGAGTGCTGCGTTATACAACTTCTTTTATATATATATATTTATTAAAGACATTTTTATGTTTAACGTTCTTTTTATAGATACAACTATTTAAGTAAATGCTCTGTTTATAATAAACAGTATTAAATAACATTTACAGGCCTGAATGTCCGAGAAATTTTCATAGAAAATATTCGTCCTTTGACAGGATTCGAAACTGCATCCTATACGGAACCGTCATTTACGCTGACGTGCCTTAACCGACTCGGCCACAAAGGAGCGGTCGGTAGGCGAAGTCGAATTTACTGCTTATAAACTTCAACCGAACGCTCCTTTGTGGCCGAGTCGGTTAAGGCACGTCAACGTAAATGACGGTTCCGTATAGAATGCAGGTTCGAATCCTGTCAAAGGACGAATATTTTCTATGAAAATTTCTCGGACATTCAGGCTGGTAAATGTTATTTAATACAGTTTATTATAAACAGAGCATTTACTTAAATACTTGTATCTATAAAAAGAACGTTAAACATAAAAATGTCTTTAATAAATAAATTGTCGGACTTTGTCCATTTCTTATATATATATATATATATATATATATATATATATATATATATATATATATATATATATATATATATATATATATATATGGCAGTGAATGCTGGAAATTTCCCCACGGATGAAGTGAAACATTGGAAGCAACAGTAACGTGGTGGCGGCGAACTGTGGGCATCAGCGGTTAGCCGAACGAAACCCGTCACCGACACTCGCGAGATCTCCGTTACTGACACATACTTCGCGTAACTTCGTCGGCGTGACCGCGTGGCGGATGTGCAAGCGGTTGACACCGCCGGAAGCAGCGAGGAAGACTTCAAGAAAATGTCAATAGAAAGAACATTTCCACGCAGAATCAGGAGAAGACAGTTGAAATTCCTTGGACGCACAGTGTGAAGGACGGCTGGCTAAATTTAATCCACATGGGTCAGGCATATTTCGGGCAAAAGCGGTAGGGGATGTCAGCGAGTGAATGCTTGGCGAAACGGTGCTCGGGAGACTTAGCAAAGGGAGAAACAAAAATGCTGACCAGCAAAAGGGATGAGAAGTTGTGGAGAGCCATAGTCGCATATCTCCTGAAGGGACGTGACACAAATAAGAAGCAGACAGTGCAAGTCACTTAGGAATAGAGAACAGGGAAGGTCAAAAGAAGCTAACATGTTAGTCTCCCAGATGCCTGAAAATGTAATCTGAGCTTAAATAGCTGTGGATGCTTTTCAGCGTATACTTAAATTCCCAGGGGAAATATCAACACACACACACGCACACACACACACACATACAACGCACACGCACACACACACACACATACAACGCACACGCACACACACATATACATATATGTTTTTAAGGATTTCAGATAGAGTATACTTGTTAAAAGAATATTATGATTAAAATATTTATTCATATTTATGATAAAAAGGATAAATAGGAAACATTTATCAATCTGACATGTTTCACTTTAATAAAAGCTTCCTCAGAGATTGAAAGAAAACAGACAAAAAGGTAGGACTATAAGTTTCCTATGTATTCTTTTATTTTATCATCCTGTCTAACTCCGATCTATATTTGATCTACATTTGATCTACACTTGATCTTTCACTCATAATCTATCTATCTATCTATCTATCTATCTATCTATCTATCTATCTATCTATCTATCTATCTATCTATGTGTGCGTGTGCGTGTGTGTATGCTAGTCTGATGAAGTCTTGAAGTACAAAACGTGCCACAAGTAAACTTTTTTTTAACTTTGTAAAATTTTTTTCCCTAATATTGTTCTTGATATCTAAAATTATATATCGTTATCTCATATATATATATATATATATATATATATATATATATATATATATATATATATATACTCACACATATATACAGTAAAAAGAACGTTCAGATATTGAAGGCTATCTACATTAAAACAAAGCAACCCACCCTCAACAAAATTACATTTCAAACTAGTCACAACACATTATATTGCATCTAGACATTGGTTCTATTGTAATACTTCGGTCTATCGCGTGGTGTGACGTCACAGAACTGCATCTTGAACTTAAGATCTGCGACTGTTATTCAGTGACCGTTACGGTTGTATAGCAATCGTCTATGTCATCAGAATATCATCTTTGACGGTGGATATCTTTGTTTCATGACTGCATAATCGTTATGAGGATGGCTGATGTGAGCTGAAAGCTTGTGACCAACCTTTAAAATAAAACTGTCCAAATGTTTGACAATTTTTTTTTCACCGAAATTAAAACAACAATACAAAGTTTAAGACGTCTCATGATCAGACATAATAGATATTCATTGTCTGTTATATTTAATATTTATATATATATATATATATATATATATATATATATATATATATATAAAACTAACAAAATGATATCAATAACAAATAAATAAATAAGAATGCTAACACAACTGAGCCAGTTATGTTCCATGAGTGATACGATCATGCATATTTGGATACAAGACTGACGAGAGAGATTTTTTCCGCAGAAGGTTGTCATTTCTTTCCGTGGTAGACCAGTTGCCATCAGAGGCTATAGAACCCGGTCGGTCCTGCTATTTACCCATAGCTGTGGTGGGAGAAGAAGAAGATTCATACCTTCCCAAGCGTAATAGCACTCCGAGCCGTTATCCATTACTCCACTGTACCTCCCTAATAATAGTAATAATAACAAATAATAACAAACGTTAAAGTAATCAATAATAAATAATTTGTAAAACAGTTAAGAAACAACACTATAAAATGGGAAACATAACCGCTAACGTGCTCCCAAATAACAGTTGCTCTATTACAATAAACCTTCTAATAATAATGAACCACTAAACATTATATTACTCTATACAAAACACAACACACATGGCTTGAAGATCGCTTTTAAGCATGAAACAGCATGTTGTCGCCGAGTGGTGACCTCATTGTCCACTTTCATATTTATATATGCATGTAGCAGGATGCTGTGTTGTTCGGGTAAAAATAAGCTACCACTTTCTAGTAGGAATCAACACTTAATGGATAGCGTCTCGGACTGAGGAATCGGAGAGCCGAGTTCGAAATTCAGTCAAATCGATTACATTCACTTACGTGTTAATACCCTTGA
>OZ010578.1:48772057-48784557 GCA_963932145.1 Acanthosepion lycidas | reverse complement strand
TCGTCGGAAACCCACGCATACTTACGCACGCATATACACACGGCCGTTTACTCGTTGACGTACGCAGACATACATACACGCACGCTGAACTCACACAAACATAAAACGTAAATATATGTGAAGAGTGTAGGATCGGGCATATATGTTTATGTTTATGTATGTGTGTGTGCATGTATGTGTGCAGAGAGAGAGAGTGTGTGTGTGTGTGAGAAAGAGAAAGAGAGAAAATGGTGAGGAACAAAATGTGTATTTATTAGTATATATATATATATATATACATGCATAGATAGCTTGATAAATATAAACAAATTAGAAATGATAGTTAAATAAGAACAAATTAGAAGTGACAGCTAGACAGACGGATAGATAAATAAAACCAAATTAGAACACACACACTCACATACACACACACACACACACATATCATGTGTGTGTGTATGTGTGTGTGTAATGTTTTTTATTATTATTATTACTATAAACGTCAAATTTGGCTGGCTATATGTGCTTGCGAAAATTTTAAAAAGAAGAGTGATTTTATTCAAAGACCTGTATCCATTAAAATTTAAAACTTAAAGTAGTAATATATGTTCATATATATATATATATATATATATATATATATATATATATATATATATATATATAAAGTGATGGGAATGGAATATATTTCAATACTACATCATAACTAGCAGTTTCATATCGCATGTGATTATATGAGCATGTGGTCTGCTGATTGTTTACTGCGGGAAACTATTAGTCATCAGCAACGTTCTATAATTAATATTGATTAATCATCCCCGTCCTCATATTGATAATTACGTATGAACTAGATAGATAGATAGATAGATAGATAGATAGATAGATAGATAGATAGATAGATAGATAGATAAGGAACAGACTGAGATAGATAGATAGATAGATAGATAGATAGATAGATAGATAGATAGATAGATAAGGAACAAACTGAGATAGATAGATAGATAGATAGATAGATAGATAGATAGATAAGGAACAGACTGAGATAGATAGATAGATAGATAGATAGTTAGATAGATAGATAGATATATAAGGAACAGACTGAGATAGATAGATAGATAGATAGATAGATAGATAGATAGATAGATAGATAGATAGATAAGGAACCGACATAGTTAGATAGATAGATAGATAGATAGATAGATAGATAGATAGATAGATAGATAAGGAACAGGCATATATAGATAGATAGATAGATAGATAGATAAGGAAAAGACTGAGATAGATAGATAGATAGATAGATAGATAGATAGATAGATAGATAGATAGATAGATAGATAAGGAACAGACTGAGATAGATAGATAGATAGATATATAGATAGATTGATAGATTGATAGATAGATAGATAGATAGATAGATAAGGAACATACATAGATAGATAGATAGATAGATAGATAGATAGATAGATAGATAGATAGATAGATAAGGAACAGACTGAGATAGATAGATAGATAGATATATAGATAGATTGATAGATAGATAGATAGATAGATAGATAGATAGATAGATAGATAGATAGATAAGGAACAGACAGAGATAGATAGATAGATAGATAGATAGATAGATAGATAGATAGATATCTCCGATAGTAAGTCTTCTTCTCCCATAAATGTAGGAACTTGTTAACTATACATAGGAAGAAAAAGTCAGTCAGAAAGAGATCTTGATCAGAAACAGTGAAAGATTTAAACACGGACAGAAAACAAAGAATTCAGACATATACAGACAGACGAAGGGCGTAACAGAAAGAGAAAAATGCTAAGTGAAACAGAAACCTGAGATATTTTTTAAAACTTTCTGTCGCCTCCCCAATACAAGGTTGAAGTGTCTCTGGATGTGGAGTTTGTTGTAATTGGTATCGTTTGGCCGGAGACTTGAAGTTGTTAAGATTCTACTCTCTCTAAAGTGTGTCCCACAATGCAACGTTTTGCGGAAAGAAGCCGTCCGAATGAATCTTTCTCCTTAACAATGGAATAAGAAAAGGATTCGGATAATTTCACCATGTATGCATAGGACAGAGACAGGATAGAGAGTGAATATGAAAAATATTTACAAACAGAGTGAGTAAGAGAGAGAGACAAAGAGAGAGTTGTTTATAACTGAGCGGAAAGCACATTCTGAGATAAATAAAAATAAGCGCCCATGCAAATCTAGTTCGGGAGGTTTTAGCTGCAACTCTAAACTGCTTAGGACCACAAAGGTTAAGAATTATTGGAGAGTCATGGTCGCCAATCTCCTGATTGACGAGGCGTACAGAAGAAGAATGGTGAGGTTTCCTTATAAGGAAACATTCAGCCTTCATTGACCGAGCAGTCAGCGCTGCTTTTACTTGAAATGGATAACAGCTTTCTCTAAAAACTATTTTTTCATGAAAATAGGTTACTTAAGTCGAGTAGCTGTTATCGCTCTTTCCAATATTGATCGGGGTTTCCTTCCTAACCTTTTATTCAAAGTAGGGTGAAACGTCAATATTTTGATTATGCCATCATTTTCTTTTCGAATTCCATGGGATATTATGCCGCGTTTTATATCCTGTTAGCCCCAACTGAATGTAAAACTCGACAAGATACAGTGGAAAATATGCAACTTTTACTGGATGGAAACTGCTAGAAACTGGTATGATCATCACCTACACCGGGTTACAGAGCTAGAATCAGTTTAATGGGACTTTACAGTAGACAGAGACCGTCCAATCTTGCCACGGCACTTGATCCACCGCTCATATACGCTGAAAAGTGATCACACCTATTTATACGCTCGTATTACATTTTCAAACGCCTGGGAGAGTAATTCCCACACGTGTTAGTTTCTTTAGACCTTTCTCTGTTCTCTGTTTATAAACAGAGAGAGAAGGGTATTTCTGAATGTCTCGATCATTCTTCTTTTAATTCTTCTTTGTGCCGCGTCCCTTCAGGACATAGGTTATTATGGTTCTCCACAACTTCCTATCCTTTGCGGCCTTCAGGTGTTTTTTTTTTCTCTCCATTTGCTAAGGCGCTCGAGCACCGTTCCACAATCCATTCACTCGTCAGTTAAGTGACCCGCTGCGGGGTCCTATTTCCTTTGCCCTCAATATACCCTGTGAGTGTTAAGTTTGCCATGCCCTCCTTACTCATTATGGGCACATTGAATTTCAGTTGTCTTTTTTCCTGTGTATAAGTATTTTATCTATGCCCATGTCTTTTGCATCAATCATTTCACCCCGCCCAAGCAAGGAGGAAATGTCTCTAGTAGGCAGAGGGGGGGTACATGAAGGGAAAATGAGAGAAATGACTGAGTATAGGGAGGATTGAGGAAAGGATAAAAGGTAAACGGGATTCAAGAAGCTAAAAGATGGCAATTGACATTGCATTTAAATTTTTGAAGATTGTATTTATCGGGGAAGCAATTAAACGGAAGAGAGTTGCAAAGGCTGGAAGTGCGTGAAAAGAAACTGTTGGAGTAGAAGTGGCGGTCGGATTTAACTAATTCAACAGTAAAAGGGTGGGACCTAAATGCCAATCTAGTAGCAAGCTTAAACTCGCGTACTCCAGGCACCAGGGAAAAAAGCTTGTCAGAAGAGTAGCCATGAGTATATTTGTAGAAAAGTCAGAGGGAAGCCACGTCTCGTCGGTGATAAATTAACTGAAGTCGATATGCCAAGTCAGGATCGAGTTCATTCCAGATCCTTCTTTGGATTTTGTCAAGGTCCTTCTTTGTTTAATCATGGAATTTTCAGTATCCGTTTGTAGAACAACATCTTTGATTCCCTCTAGTTTTTTTGTGATGTCAGCGAACACCCGTTACCATTTTTTTAAATTCTAACTAATACTCGTTGTCACTTTCGTAATGCGCTTTGTAGTAGAGACTTTGTAATCGCAGATATAACTAAAGGACGCCGTTGAACAATACTGGTGTCAGAGGCTTTCGAATAGCACTCGCGCTAATTAGTACTTGCTCGATAATACTCGCTCGAAAAGTAATCACCGAATAGTGATCCGAATAGAGAAATAGTCTGGAGAAATAGTATAGTGAAAAGAGTAGAGAATAGCGGTCCGTATAGTAATAGAGGATAGACTAGAAATGGCGATCCGAATAGCAATAGGCGGTAGAATAGAACTAACGATCAATTAAATACACGCGAAATCTTATATATATGTTTCTTCTATGGTCACGCGGTCTACTTAATTCAATAATAGGATCGCCTGTGTTTGCCCACTGGCGATCTATGTTCAAACTCAAGTGTCGGCAGTGACACTTTATTTCTATATAACACATTCTTATGAGAGGATTGATACCATATAGCAATCCACCTGTTCCTAACAAGATATTTATGCAGATGATACTGCCTTTTACTTCTGTCTTGGTAGCAAGACCAATAGATCCGACAAAGTAAACCTGGCAACTATTGAAAAGGACCTCCAAACAGTGCTTACGTGCGATAAGAAATGGGTTTTAAATTCGAACGCCCCCCAAAAGAGAAGGTTTTCTGTTTAACATCAGGATGCTGAACTCCAGGGGAGCATCATTCTACCACTTCTTGGCCTCACGTTTTCCGATGATATGAAGTGCAATTCTTATATCGAGTCGGCTGCAAGGACGTTTGGCTCACTATATCCTACCAGAAGTTTTATTTCCCTCAGAATCCATCTTGCATTGTTATAAATCTACTATTCGTCCCATTCGTCCGTGTATTGAATAAGTTGCCATATTTTTGGTGTTCCTATTGTACATTCTTTCAAAATCCGATGAAGGGTTTGCAATACAATCGATCCTGAACAGGCGTCAGATCTCCAGTCACTTTTTCCCCCCAACATGACGTGGTTTTCTTCTGTCTGTTCTACAATATATTTTTTTTATTTTTCGGATGAGCTTTTTTTTTTACAGCTGGTGCACAGAGTACATGAATTTAAGCGCGCTGCTTAATTGGCAAGTAAGTCTCAAAGTTTTGCTGGCTAACTGGCTAGACGCAAACGCCACTTCTGCTCTGATAGGTTCTTTTTTTCCTCGCACTTGTCTCTCCCTCCAGATTTCTTGCTTCCCTGGTAACTACAATCTTCAACGATTTAAATGCAACTACAATCGCCATCTTCTGTCTTCTTGAACCCTATTCCTTTATTTGTACCTTCCTCAATCCTCGCCATTTTCAATCTTCACATTCTCTCCTTGTAATCCCCCGCCCTGCCTGCGTTCTAGCGCCACTTTTGCCTTGCTTGGGTGAGACGATTAAAAAAGAAGGAAAAGAAAAATTGTATTTTTTCTTTTTTTGTTTCTAACGAAATTTAACGAACTGTCTCTGCTCGAATTTGACCGCCACCCGACAAATCCTCCTCGCATCGCCGATAAACACTACGCCCACACGCACAATAACAGTAGTAGTAGTAGCAGCAGTGGCAAGGTAATAATAAGACTAATAATAATAATAATAATAATAATAATAGTCTATACAGTAGTAGTGATAATAACAACAAAACAGTATTCAACATAAAAGTAGACGAATTATAAATTACACGAGATGAAGTTTATAAGCTTAAAGTAGCTTACAAAAAAGACAAAAAAAAAAAAAAAAGAAAGATACTGTGCAAAGATCCGGAGATATAACACACACTTGGCTTTCCTTTCCATTGTGTTATTGTAAATCCACTTTCCATTAAGAGATAGTGTGATGATTCAAATCCGAATGAAAAAAAGAGATGTTTCATTCACTTCAAGCTATTCTTACACATTCATCCGCCTTTTCATACGTAGCCGTAAAGATTAATATCCATATATATATATATATATATATATATATATATATATATATATATATATATATGTATGTATGTATGTATACGTGGGTGTATGTGAGAGAGAGACAGAGAGACAGAGGGAGAGGGCACTTTCCTTATTGTCTGCTATACATAAATGTATTCTTACATTTAGTCCAGATATAATGCGTTATTTTTTTTTTATTATACTAATTTCGCTTACTGCCAATCAATGGCATAAACGCTGCGTGACGTTCCAGAAATATGGCCACACGAGATGTAATAATCAATAAAATAATATCTAGTCACCCTTTATGACATCTTAAAGTTTTGCCAAGGGTAATTATTCAAAGTTATATAGTCATGTCATAACGCAGTCATGCACACACGCATACACACTTTACACATGCACACACACACACACGTATATATATGTGTGTTTGTTATTGTTTGTGCGCGCGTAAATATATACACACACATACGCATAAATATATATTTATATATATATAAATATACACATACATGCATGACATATTAAATGTTTGCAGTGTGTAATTATTCAAAATTATATCGTCATGTCATAATACACACACACGCGCGCACATATTTATGTGTATACGCATATATATATATATATATATATATATATATATATATATATATATATATATATATAAACACGTATGTGCATATACTGGAGATTTTATTGAAAAGTTGCGCATATTGCTAGGAAAGGATCCCAAAACAAATTCTGCGGTCAGATTTTAGATAATATATATATATATATATATATATATATATATATATATACATAGAAAGATAGATAGATAGAGAGATAGAGATATATATATGCGTGTGTGTGCGTGTGTGTGTGTGCGTGTGTGTAATGTTTTTATTATTATTATTACTATTATGTTGGTGCAAAAATAATGACGTAATGATGTCGTTTTTTGACGTATTTTTAACGTCAAAAAACGACATCATTACGTCATTATTTTTGCACCAACCTAATATAAACGTCAAATTTGGCAGGCTATATATGCTCGCGAAAATTTTAGAAAGAACTGGATTTATTCGAAGACATGTATGCATTATGTATATATATATATATATATATATATATATATATATATATATATATATATATATATATATATATATATATAAAGTGATAGGAATGGAATATATTTCAATACTACATCATAACTAGCAGTTTCATACCGCATGTCATTATATGAGCATGTGGTCTGCTGATTGTTTACTGCGGGAAACTATTAGTCATCAGCAACGTTCTATAATTAATATTGATTAATCATCCCCGTGCTCATATTGATAATTACGTACGAACTAGATAGATAGATAGATAGATAGATAGATAGATAGATAGATAGATAGATAGATAGATAGATAGATAAGGAACAGACTGAGATAGATAGATAGATAGATAGATAGATAGATAGATAGATAGATAGATAGATAGATAAGGAACAGACTGAGATAGATAGATAGATAGATAGATAGATAGATAGATAGATAGATAGATAGATAGATATATAGATAGATAGATAGATTACAAATAATAAATTCCCCGGTGAATTAAAGTTTTTCTTCATATTGTTATACATTACGAATTTTCTAAGAATATAAGTAATTTCTTCTAATTTAACTAGATAGATAGACAGACAGACGGACAGATAGATAGATAGATAG
Organism: Acanthosepion lycidas; assembly: GCA_963932145.1. NCBI lineage: Eukaryota > Metazoa > Mollusca > Cephalopoda > Sepiida > Sepiidae > Acanthosepion > Acanthosepion lycidas. Next base: position 48,777,081 of record OZ010578.1, on the reverse strand, counting down.
ATAGATAGATAGATAGATAGATAGATAGATGAAATGAAATCTAATGAAAATAACCTGAAAAATAAAGGAAGATAGCTAACTTGTCAGCTAGATAATTAAATATGGATATAGATAGATAATTATACAGAGAAATAGAAAGAAAGGGAAAGAAAGAAAGAAAAACAGACAGACAAAGAGACAGAGAGAGCATGAACTTACTCAAGTAGATAGATAGATAGATAGATAGATAGATAGATAGATAGATAGATAGATAGATAAGCAAGCAGGCAAGCAGGCAGCCAGGCGGTCATACAAGACCGACATGCAGACAGACAAACAAACATACGTTTGCATGTGCTTTCGCATGTGTTAAGTCTAACCGCTCGGTGGAGTAATTGTTTCGAATAAAAATGAAGAGGAAGGCTTGTCAGAAGTTAAACAACAGCCCGACTCCTGGAAGCGGGTCTGATTAATTTTTAATCCGACATTTTCCCTTGATCGTCTTTACCGTTAACACCTCGTGAATGACTCGAATCTGGTTGTTCGAGCGACACAAGCATGCAGATTCAGAATATTTTATTGATGTTCAACAGAAACAAAATAAGTCATGAAGCAGACAGGCTCTTACGCAGGTTTAGGGTTAGGATTAGTAGGGTACCCGGAATTAGCAAAGCTATGGATTTAGAACTAGAGAATTCCACATACCAACATCCATCTTAATAAACACACACACACACATCCATTTTGCTTGTTATATTTTTTTAGGAAAATGCGTATTATACATGGGTAATTACAGTATATATATATATATATATATATATATATATGTGTGTGTGTGTGTGTGTGTGTATATATATATATATATATTTCTTTTCTGTATTAAGGCAGCAAATTCTCTTTCAGACATGTCTGATTGAATATGAAAGGATTATGCTAACAATTAGCAGACATATTTGTAATTTATTCAATCAGACACAAACACAGAAATACACACACACACACGCACGTGCGCGCGCGCACACACACACACATATATATATATATATATATATATATATATATATATATATATCATTCGCAGGCAGTAGTGTTTTGCTGTATCACAGCTCCTCAGTGCAACTAGACATCCGAATGCTACAAGTCAGGAGCAAAACCCGACTGATTTGGTGTCAGTCAGAGTTTATGCCACTGAGCTATCATCCTTCAGCGGAGAGAAACAGTTAATTCTAGTGTATTGTTTTTACGAATGTAAACAAATGTCATTCAGCCAGAGTGCTCCAATTCATTTTACGCAGGTGGCTGTTGTTTATAGAATAAGCTTATCTCTCAACAGTGCTCAATTGAAATATATTTTTCAAGAGCTTATGTCATTCACAGACATTACTGTTTTGCTGTATCACAGCTCCTCGCTGTGACTAGAAATCCGAATGCGTCAAGTCAGGACCAAAACCCGATAGATTTGGTATCAGTCAAAATTTCTACCACTGATATATATATATATATATATATATATATATATATATATATATATATATATATATATATATACACACACATTGTTTTTAAACTTCAATCTTCCATGAATCTCTCACGTACATTCATATCTGATCATAGCATATCCAAATGTAGACAAACGACGTCACACATTATGACATGGACAAAGTTCGACAATTATTTTAAGACATTTTTATGTTTACACATTCTTTTTTATAGATACAAATAATCGAAATCGGTAAAAGGACGTCAGGCTATATGGCGGTTCCGTATAGGACACAGGTCCGATTCCTGTCGGATATATATATATATATATATGAGATTACTTTTTGCTAAGTTAGTAGGCAAATTTCAAAACAATTTTTTTAATCTGTCGTATATATATATATATATATATATATATATATATATATATATATATATATATATATATATGAGATTACTTTTTGCTAAATTAGTAGGCAAATTTCAAAACAATTTTTTTAATCTGTCGTATATATATATATATATATATATATATATATATATATATGAGATTACTTTTTGCTAAATTAGTAGGCAAATTTCAAAACAATTTTTTTAATCTGTCGGATATATATATATATATATATATATATATATATATATATATATATATATATATATGAGATATGAGGTGTCTTTTTACGTTTTTAATTCTACCATTCGACACCAGTATTGAACGGTGCTGCCACATCAAGTCTTCTACTCCTGCTATTTCGATATTCTTGACAAAATACAAAGAAGGATCGGAAATGTTATCGGTCCTGTCATAGCATATCAGCTTCAGTTACTTTCCAACAGCCGCACTGTAGCTTCTCCGTGCCTTCTTCATAAATAGCTTCATAATAATTGCTCTGATGAATTTTCCTCTTTGGTGGCATGACTTTATGAATTTAAGCGAAGTATTACATTGGCAGCAGAGTCTCATCATTTTACAGTCAAAATGGCTCTCCAACTTTATAATTCGACCGTATGAAAGTACCTGTGCTACTAGATTGGCAAGGGGGTCTGATCATTTTACCGTAACATAGCTAGATGTCACCGTAAGTTATATTCAAATTGTTTCTGCTGTCGAACTTCTTGCCTGTGGAAGTCCCTGCCGGCGGAAAGCGGGCTTAGAGAATTTAATATTCGCAGGGCATATTGAAGTTCAGAGAGGCAGAGTGTCGTATGGAATAACCCACTTAACGCGTTTGTCTAATTGGATACCAGAACAGAGTTTTAGATAGAATATAAGAACACAATATTTGCTCAGTCAAACCCTAAAAGAATATTGCACAAGATCATTTGGTAAAATAGTGCATAGAAAATCGGATCGAGAACTTTTCGGAAACTCTTTATATTTTTACGTGGGAGTTTCAATTTAATCATATCAATATGTTTGTCTACATGTGTGTATGATATTATATATATATATATATATATATATATATATATATATATATATATATAGATAGATAGATAGATAGATAGATAGATAGATAGAAACAAATTAATTTAGATTAAATGCATAGATAACAGCAAATGACGTTAGATAGATAAAAACAAATTAGTTTAGATAGATAGATAGATAGATAGATAGATAGATAGATAGATAGATAGATAGATAGATAGATAGAAACAAATTAGGATAGATAGAAAGAAAAAAAACTGAGATAGATATAAACATAGAATCGGAATATATATATATATATATATATATATATATATATATATATATATTTAGAGGGAGAGAGAGAGGGAGAGAGAGAGAGAGAGAGAGAAGTCAACACCCAGCGGCCACAGTATTTTTCATGCTTAAGCGTAATCTTCAAATATAGAGAAATATGATTGGAGCTACACAGATTGCTATCACAGAGGCACATAGAGATATATCCATATATACGCAATGAGCTATATAAAAACGATCAAACTCAGTCATTTTAAGTCAGCGTTGCTTATTTTATTTGCCATTCATCCTTGGGCCATTTAATGCCGAATGGTTTATAGGTGACAGTCAGTGTGGATCAAATTTATCACTTTGTCGTAAGCCTCACTAATCATTAATCCAGACTAAGAATTAATGCGTGCTTAATAGAAATTAAAGCTGCCTTTGATGATGGTGAGAGGTAAAAAAAAATAATCACCATCAACAATAACAATAGTGTGTTCTGTCCTGGTCCATATGAAATAGTAATTAGTCTAACCCACACACCCAATCAGCAGCTTCCTAGGCTCGGCTGCTTTTCTCACCCCGAACAAAGCAGATAAATAAATATGTTCACACACATTTATTTGTTTTTTTTTTGTTTTGTTTTTTTTTGACACACACAGACACATTTTTCCAGCACACACACATACACGCATATATATATATATATATATATATATATATATATATATATATATATATATATATATATATATATATATATGTTAAGTTTATGACTTTTTGCATAGCTGGGATGAGTTATTTTTTACCATTTTTGCACGTCCTGGATATGACGATAAACGAAATCAGTCAGCAAGTCCTCTGACGGGGGAGGTTTTGGGGAGCGTGGAACCACCTCTTCATTGCTGTTGTTACCAGTTCCACACTGACCTAAAGGTAGTAGCAAGTTTTAGGGTCCCAGTTGTGAGAAAATAGTGAACCGCTAAACTGTATTCAAAAGATGAAAATATAAATATAAATTACAAAAAGTTACCAGCAATAAATTTTAATAGTAAAAAAAAAAAAATAAAAAAAAAAATAAATAAATTTAAGAATTATCAGCAATACTTTATTGGAAAAAAATCAGCACCAAAATTACCAAAAATAGAACATTTGGGGATTATATGACCCATAAGGAGTTGATATGCCGTTAAACCAACAAAACCAAACGAAACGCGGATTATCCACTCAGAATTGTCCCAGGGAGTAAAAGGTTTAAGGATAAAACTAATTTTAGGGTAGTGTGAACTCAGTGGAAACGGTTCGAGAAATAAAAGAATAGCAATGAACGAGATAATCTCCAGCTATGAACTGTGAAATGAGTACATTCAACCCCTTAGATTAAATAAAGGATTCAATTTTTAAATTCCCTGAAGAGTTACACTGACCGACAAAGCACCTGATGAAGGCCGAATAAAACAATGACCGAAACCCTGTGATAACAACCAAAATGGGAACGGTAGCACGCGTGTAAATAATGGAAATCATAAAACCCTGTTCAACTAACAGTGGGTTACTGAATGACAACATGGAAGAAACAGCGTGTGATGCGTTTCGTCATTTGAAAAGAATTCTTCAGATAAAAATTTGTTTTCATGGAATCATATTCATGAAATCGTAATGTAAACATAGCTATATGTGTAATTATTATTATTAGATATTATTGGAATTATTATTATTATTATTATTATTATTATTATTATTATTATTATTATTATATATATATATATATATATATATATATAAATTAAAGACACGATATATATATATATATATATATATATATATAAATTAAAGACACGATATATATATATATATATATAAATTAAAGACACGATAT
>OZ010578.1:48717057-48762057 GCA_963932145.1 Acanthosepion lycidas | reverse complement strand
AAAGAAAGAAATACAGACAAAGGAAAGATAGCCAATAGGCAAAAAAGAAAGAAAGAAAAAAGAAAGAAAGAAATAGAGACAAAAGAAGGATAGCCAATCGGCGAAAAAGAAAGAAAGAAAAAAGAAAGAAAGAAAGAAATAGAGACAAAAGAAGGATAGCCAATCGGCGAAAAAGAAAGAAAGAAAAAAGAAAGAAAGAAAGAAATATAGACAAAAGAAGGATAGCCAATCGGCGAAAAAGAAAGAAAAAAAAAGAAAGAAATAGAGACAAGAGAAGGATAGCCAATCGGGGGAAAAGAAAGAAAGAAAAAAGAAAGAAATAGATAGATATAAAAGAAGGATAGCCAATCGGCGAAAAAGAAAGAAAGAAAAAAGAAAGTAAGAAAAAAAAGGAAGAAAGAAATACAAACAAAAGAAAGATAGCTAAATGGCGAGAAAGAAAGAAAGAAAGAAAGAAAGAAAGAAATAGAGACAAAAAAGGATAGCCAATCGGCGAAAAAGAAAGAAATACAGGCAGAAGACAGTCAATCAAAATGACAGAAAGAAAGAAACATAGAAAGAAAGAAAGAAAGAAAGAAAGACTGATAATAGTCAAAAAGAAGGAAAGCAAGAAAGGAAGAAATTAAGAAAGCAAGCAAGAAAGAAAGAAAGAAAGAAAGAAGACAGAGAGTCGGTCAAAAAGACACCAGGAAAGAAAGAAAGAAAGAAATATAGGCAGAAGAAAGACAGTCAATCAATCAAAAAGAAAGAAAGAAATAAAGAAAGAAAAAAGTTAGAACAAAAGATGTAGAACTTGCCGGTATACCTGAATGTTATAATGTCGGATTAAACGTTATCCCAAGAGATGATGGCGCCATCCCAAGGGATGATAATTAATCCTTTTTTTTTTTTTAAAGGAACGATGTGGTCTTGAGTTTATTTTAGGAAAGTAAAAAGAGTTATGCAGGTCCAGACCCCACCCACTTTCAACTTTCCCAGGTTTCATCTGCAAAATGTGGTCTAATGTGGTTGGTGCATGGTCAGTTGTAGCGCATGACCATAACATACTGCATGTACGTGCATTTGTATTTATCTACGTGGGTATATGTATATTGATGTGCATGTATGTGTGTACGTTAAGTGTTCGCTTGTATAGTAGTATGTGTGCATGTTTGTGTATATACAAGTGCATTTGTATGTGTGTGAGTGCAGATTCATGTATACATGTATGTACGTGCACGCGTATATGTGTGTGCGTGTATATGCATGTGCACGTTATGTATCTCTCTGTACGTGCATATATATAAATATCAGTGTTGATGTGTATGTTTATATGTATATATGTGCGTGTGTTTGTGTGAGCATGTACACTACGGGGTATCTGTGTACGTATGCATCTGAATGTGTTTGTATGTGCGTGTGTAAGTATTTGTACGTGTGTGTGTATATATGAATATGTGAGTGTGTGTATATGTGGGTAAACAGGTGTGCGTACGCTTGTGGATCTGTATGCATGTGTCTTTGTATGTGTGCGTTTAGTAAGTCACATGACAGGCATTAAATTTATATCCGTTAGCATCAACTCTCAAAGATGATAATAATAAAATTAACAACAACAACAACAACAATAATAATAATAATAATAATATTTTCGAAATATAGTTAATAACTGTTACCCAAAAGTATGCTTGTAAAATCATAATTATGGACAAAAGAAAGAAAGAGAAAAGAAAGAAAAAAGAAAGAAAAAATGAAAGAAAAAAGAAAGAAAGAACAAAAGAAGCAAAGGAGTTACAAAGAAAGAAAGAAAGAAAGAAAGAAAGAAAGGAAGGAAGGAAAGAAGGAAGGAAGAAAGAAAGAAAGAAAGAAAGAAAGAAAGAAAGAAAAAAAGAAAGAAAAAAAAGAAAGAATCAAGCAGCAAAAACGCGCCAAATTCAAATAAGAGACTGATTTAGCTCATCAGAACAAGTTACAGACTATAAAGTTATGTTCGTAAAACATAGGCTTGTAAAATCAGCACTGTATCCGTAGACAAAAGAAAGAAAGAAAGAAAGAAAGAAAGAAAAAGCAAGCAAGAAAGAAGGAAAAAGAAAGAAAGAAAAAGACAGAAAGAAAGAAAGAAAGAAAGAAGGAAGGAAAAAGAAAGAAAGAAAGAAAAAGACAGAAAGAAAAAGAAAGAAAGAAAAAAGAAAGAAAGAAAAAAGAAATAAAGAAAGAAAAAAGCAAGAAAGAAAGAAAGAAAAAGACAGAAAGAAAGAAAGAAAGAAAGAAAGAAAGAAAAAAAAACAAAGAGAAAGATAAAGAAAAAAAAAGAAAGAATCAAACAGCGAAAGCGCGCCAAATTCTAATGACAGATTGATTTATCCCATCAAATCGAGTTACATATAATGAAATTATATTCGTAAAATATATGCTTGTAAAATCAGCAGTGTATCCGTAGACAAAAGAAAGAAAGAAACTATATGTAGCTAAGTTATAAAACGTTGGACTACAAATTATAAACTTATTAATATTGCGATAAACATGAGGGCACTCCAGCATAGTGTGACAAGCTTGTCTTGCAAGATTACTTATGCCATATCTAAGCTACATTAAGAAAATCACCATATTACGATAAACATGTAAATTCCTTTGTGGAATATAGGATCTCAATTTCATCATGTTAGCTGTTGCTTCTGTTGTTAACGTAGCAAGAAGCTGTTTCCGGTGTTTGTGTGTGTGGTAGGCGGAGGATTTGCTAATCTTACAACCAGCCGCTTTAATTTTTCAATTCAATGTTGTCTTTCTTCTAGACTGGTTGCCAGCTAAGACAAGAGATCCCAATCCGCCTCGCTATTAGACAGAATCTGAAAGGGATTAAGAAATAGATGAGTACTTTTCCAAATCTATTTGCGCAAAAGCGAACACAACGGCCTTGGCGAGAATTTGAATTCGGCAGCCAATCCCATTTCCCGCGTCGAAAGCCGCTAGTCGTACGTCATATTCACAAAATTACAAAAATTGAAAATGACTCTCTTCTCAAAAGCACGCTTGTAATAGCAACGCTACCACCTGACCCATAGAGCGAGCGATGGATAAATTGATTACGCAAAAACTGAAAATAACCCTGACATCTCATTTTAACAGATCTATTTACCAAAATTACACAAAAATATCTTGAAATACTAAATAGTAAATTTATTCAATAAAATCACCATTGGCTTCAAACGAGGCCTCCAGACGACTTCGGAATCTCCTGCATCTCTTCAGGACGGTCTCCTTGTTTAAGTTGGGGAATGTTGCCATAATCTTTGCCTTCAGTTCATCTTTGGTGTTACAAAGAGGTTTGTTGGTCTCTCGCTCAACTTCGCCCTGCACATAATAATCAAGACGTAGTCTGTGGAATTAGGTGGCCATATGTAAAGGGTGATATGTCCGCAGAAATTGTTTGACAGCCATGACTGGGTTCTCCTGCTTGTGTGGCCTAGTGCAGAGTCCTCTTTCCAGACACAAGGTCTTCCATCAGCCATCCTCTTGAACGAGGGCAGCACTAATTCCTCAAGGCACTCAATGTCGACCACCGTGTTGAGTCTGAGGCCCTGTGAGAAGAAGAATAGAGGATTAAAGTCGCCATCACGACTTATCACGCCAAACACTTTTGTAATCACCATTAGACTCAACCAACTCTTTCTGAATCCCAAACACTCTGAAATGTTTTTAGTGGAGCTTCCGACGCGAATGCCAAGAAGTACAGCATGCCGTTTCCAAATTTCAAGCGGACTGAATACTCTTTTTCTCACAGACGGTTCCCAACTGACCCTACTTTTCTGTGCCAAAATCAAAAACAAATTAACGCGCATGCGCGAAATTAAGCATATAGATATATGGCAGTTACCCATCGCATCCTGTAAGCATTCTCACAGAAACACATTCTTCCTCCTCCTCCTTCTTCTTCCTTGTTCTTGTTCCTCCTCCTCCTCCTCATCTTTCTTCCTCTTCCTCCTCCTCCTTCTTCCTCCTCCTCCTCCTTCTTCTTCCTCCTTCTTCTTCCTCCTCCTCCTTCTTATTCTTCTTCTTCATCCTCCTCCTTCTGCTTCCTCTTCCTCCTCCTCGTTATTCTTCCTCCTTCTCCTCATCTTTCTTCTTCTTCCTCCTCCTCCTCCTCCTTCTTCCTTGTTCTTGTTCCTCCTCATGATCCTCCTCCTTCTTCATCCTCCTCTTTCTTCTTCGTCCACCTCCTTCTTCTTCCTCCTCCTTCTTCCTTGTTCTTCCTCCTCATCATCTTTCTTCTTCTTCCTCCTCCTCCTTCTTCCTTGTTCTTCTTCCTCCTCCTCCTCATCATCATCTTTCTTCTTCTTCCTCCTTCTCCTTCTCCTTCCTTGTTCTTGCTCCTCCTCATCATCATCAACTTTCTTCTTCTTCTTCTTCCTCTTCCTCCTTCTTTTTCCTCCTCCTCCTCCTTCTTCCTTGTTATTTCTCCTCCTCATCTTTATTATTATTCTTCTTCCTCCTCCTCCTCCTCCTCCTTCTTCTTCTTCTTCTTCTTCTTCTTCTTCTTCGTACGGGGTCTCCTCAGGAGAAGGATGATCATAGCTCTCCAAATATCCCTACCTTTCTGTGGCCCTTAGCATTTTTTCTATTTTTGCTAAGGCTCCACTCTCCGTCTCGCCTTCCATTCACCCGTGCTGGTCAGTTAGGTGACTCGCTGCCTTACCCTAGTTAGTTTGCCCTCAATATGCTTTGTGAAGGTTTTTTTGATCCCTATTAGGATCCGCAAATATATATTAGTCTTTTTGCAATTAAAGGTTCGGTTCTGTTGTCAATGTGCGGGTGGTGCAATGGATAGGAGCACCTAATGAGAACTCGGACATCCGAGTTCATATTCCAGCCTGGTTCGTTACAATTACTTACGCGCAAATACTCTCGGCAAAGGCATGAATTCACCTCCTTCCCAAGGTTATGGATTAAATAGTATCTTCTTAATACAATATTCACTTGAAAAAAATATAAGAACAAAAATTCTTACAAATAAATATGTTTCGGCTTTAATTCAACCTAGAAAATGGTCGATAGGGTGCCAAAAAATCAAATCGATCAATCGATTGCAGTTACTGCTTAGTCGGTGAGGCTTGTTATTCTTATTGGTAAGAAAATGAATACTGCAAGGCAATAAATTTTCTTTCCATTCCTGGTAATTTAAAACATTCTTTTCTAGGAAGGGACAATAAAAAGTATTAATCATTAATTTAATTAGTAATTTTAGAAGTATTTAATTACTTTTTTCTTTTAAATCAATATTAATAGAAAAATAAATAAAATCAATATATATAAATATATATATATGTGTGTATGTGTGTGTGTGTGTGTGTGCGTGCGTGAAGATACCTGAGTGTGTCCCTGTGTATATGAATACGGTTTTGAATTTGAATGTGTGTGAAGATGTGGACAGGTGTACGCGTCTGTATGTTTGTGCGCTTTCATTTTTATTCCGACCGCAATGATAGTTTGACTCGGACATATTCGCGGGTATATTTACCCGCGCGTAGGCGTGCGTGGACGCCTATACGTGGGGGTGCTGAAAAGGAATCTGTGTGAACAAGTGAGTGTTCAAAAATTTCTAACATTCAGGGATTTATCCAGATAGTGAGAAAAGGGATAGGCCGAAAATATTTCAGTAGGACATCGTGTATCGATATGGCATCTACACAGCTATCAATATGCCGAGCTATTAATCTGTTTCCGCTCAAGCGATATATCTCAGTGCGTTATCTATCTATCTATCTATCTATCTATCTATCTATCTATATATATATATATATATATATATACACATACATATATATATATATATATATATATATATATATATATATATATATATATATATATATCCTAGTCCATTCATTATCTATCTGTCTATCTATCTATCTATCTATCTATCTATCTATATATATATATATATATATATATATAGATAGATAGATAGATAGATAGATATATACATATATATATACATATATATATACATACATATATATATATATATATATATATATATATATATATAAATATATATATATATATATATACTAGTCCATTCATTATCTATCTATCTATCTATCTATCTATCTATCTATCTATCTATCTATCTATCTATCCTCGTCTATTCATTATCTATCTATCTATCTATCTATCTATCTATCTATCTATCTATGGCTATCCCAGTTTATATATATATATATATATATATATATATATATATATATATATATATATATATATATATATGATTCCATTCATAATTTTCTTTTCATCACTTTCTCTCTGACAATTGATCTATCTCAAGTTTATTTATATCTGTCTCTGCTTATATTTCTCTGTGTTTCACTGTCTCGCTCTTCTCTCTCTCTCTCTCTCTCTCTCTCATATATATATATATATATATATATATATATATATATATATATATATATAATTTTTTCATCCTTTTGTATCTCAGTCTTTTCATTTTTTTTTCATCTATGTACAGAAAACACACCATACGTCAAAAATCTTCATAGAAATGCTGTTTATTACTCCGCCTCACATGTTTACAAATACACGTATAAAAATATATACACGTATATAAATATTGCTCTCTCTCTCTCTCTCTCTCTATATATATATATATATATATATATATATATATATATATATATATATATATATATATATATATTTATATATATTACTAATAATAATACAGCTACAATTTGACATATGTTTAAGACCAGCTGAATTTTTTTAAAAATGTGCTCAATAGATAAGTACAGCCTTTATATATTATTTAGAAAATGTTCAAAGCTCTTATCTCATTCACAAACCATAAAGTTCCACGTAGCAACTTCGATCAAGGACCGAGGGTCCAATAAATCTATCTATCTATGTGTGTTCGTATCTTTTCGTTTATATGTTGGTGTCTTCACATTTCATTGGAAGGGCAAAGTACAACATATCAGAAGCGAGTCAAGAGAAAACATTGCAGTCAAAAGCTCCATTTTTGAAAGTCTATAAGAGTTATACTATTATAGGAGTAATGGGTAGCTATTCGGAATGAGGAATCGGGCGAGCCGATTTCGAATTTCAAACATTACAGTCACTTACGCGCTAATACCCTTGGGAAGGAATGAAAACATCCCCAGCTATAGGTAAGTAAGCCAGATTGGGCCCTACAGGCTTTATTAGCAAAGCCAGCCTGAAGAGTGTTGAGTTCCATCAGTCTGTCTTGCCCAGGAAACATCACTGCTTCTATGGGTGCAGTAGATGTGGTGACCCTAAGGGGATACGGGATTCGTGACTGTGATTTTGATAAGAGTTCAGTCTGTTAAATGCCATGTGTGATTCACGCTTGGGCGATCACTTCTCTTTCGATCCATGACTTGACTAGGCAGAACATATATTCCCGCAGTCGGATCCCGTTTCTTTCTGGAGTAGACTGGTTGCCAACCAAAGTTATACGACCCAGGCCATCCTGCTATCCTGCGGCGAGAAGAGGTGGATTTGCGTGTAACTAAATGTAACGAACCCGACTGGAATTTGAACATGGCACCACAACTTCTAATTCCCAGTCGGTATCCATTACACTACAACCGTAATCCGAGTGGCTGTCGGAAAGGATGTTATAGTGATTTTCCAAGCGTAGATTAGATGTGGTACAAGGCCGAAAGTAGGGAGCACCCAGTGAGGATCGAGCTCATTACTCAGTTGTAATTGTTCTAGCGATACCAACTTGTTAAACATTACACTGCCTCGAGGTGCCCCGGGAAAGGATGTTATATGAACATAGTCAGTGTTTCTGCACTAACCGTGAATTTAACTGAAGTAAAAAAAAAAGATGAGGTATCATGAAACAATGAAAAATGTTTTGTTGAATGTTCTCCCAAACTGATAAAGTTTTCGTTCTTGGTGATTTTAATGCCAAAGTGGGTAGGGATTTAGAAAACCTGAGGTTGGGAATTGTAACCGTGATTTGTACGCTGCTTCTCCGATTTGGTGAGAAACATAGGGTAACAACAGTTCCTAATTCAAGAACTGGATGCACCATGTTTCAAAACAATTGAACACTAATAGACTATATATTTCCCAGGCGACGAGGCATTTAAGATGTCTTTTGTGTTCGTGTTACGAGGGGCACTGAATATTGGATTGATTATCGATTAGTATGTGCCAGGTTGAATCTTGTTATTTAACCAAGAGTGCCCATTCAAAGAAAACTCAATGACTCCCATTTGAGAGAGAAGGATTAGCTTTAAGGAGCTTGGTGGTCACTCAGGCACGACTATGAAAACAAATGGCCAACTTTGAAAAAATACATCTGTCTTACACATGTATATGGCTGCCATTCCACCATGCATTTAATATAGCTGATGCTTCCGTTATGCATTTAGAGATTCTTGAAAAAAGAAGAATCGTGAATATTATTGGTCCTGGCCTGGCATCTCGGCTTCAGTCACTTTCCCTCCGCCGTAACGTAGCTTTCCTATGTCTTTTCTATAAATACTTTCATGGTAATTGTTCTGAAGATCTTTCCTCTATGGTACCTAGACTTTACGAATGTAAGCGCAGTACTAGATTGGCGTCAAGGTATCGTCATTTTACAGCTGAAACAGCTAGATGTAACCGTAAGTTCTACGCTAATAGTTTCTTTTCTCGCACTTCTCGCTTGTGGATTCTTGCTTCCCCGTCAAATTTGATCTTCAAAATATTGAATGCAAATTCAATCGTTATTTTCTTAATGCCTATTCTTTTATTGTTTTCTTTCCTGAATAATTTTTCTGGTGTTCTCTCACACAGAAGAGGTGGATTTGCGCGTGGCTAAATGTAACGAACCCGACTGGAATTTGAACATGTCACACCGACTTCTTATTCCCAGACGATATTCATTAAACTACAACGGTAATCCGAGTGGCTGTCGGTAAGGATGTTATAGTGATTTTACAAGCGTAGATTAGATGTGGCACAAGTAGGGATCACCCAGAGAGGATCGAGCTCACTACTCAGTTGTAATTGTTCTAGCGACACCAACTTGTTAACCATTACACTGCCTCGAGGTGCCCCGGGAAAGGATGTTATATGACCATAGTCAGTGTTTATGCACCAATCATGAATTTAACTGAAGTAAAAAAAAAGATGAGGACTCATGAAACAATGAAAAATATTTTGTTGAAAGTTCCTCAGACTGATAAAGTTTTCATTCTTGATGATTTTAATGGCAATGTGGGTAGGGATTTAGAAAACCTGGTGTACGCTGCTTCTCCGATTGGTTGAGAAACATAGGGTAACAACACTATCCAATTCAAGAACTGGATGCACCCTGTTTCAAAACAATTGAACATTAATAAACGTCCTGTGTCTTAGTGGCTTTGTTGCCTTGCCTCGGGTGAAATGAATTTACGTTTCGTGGAGAGGAAAACGGAAAGATCGATTCGATTGAATACGATGCAGGGATTGAAGAGATTATACAAGACAAAGAAAAGGTCTTCACGTGTCTGTTTTAAGGTAACCTGTCGATTGATGAACGAACAAAGATGTTTTACGGTATCAATGATGCAAAGGAGAGGGTTAAGCGGAGACTTTGTCACATTAAGGATACATGGGAATGGGTGACAAACTTGAGAAAATATATGTTGCGGTAGACATCAACTATTCAGATTCAATGTCGGTGATCGTACGAGCATATCACGTCGAAACAGCGATTTTCGTACGTTTGCCGAAGTTAAGCAACCTCATGACTGGTCAGTAGTGAATTTGCCTGGACTAGCATTCATATTTGTGGTGCCTCGAATATTCGCCACAAAAAAGTGGCTAGAGTCTGTCTATATTTCTGAGATGAGGCATTATGTACAGTATTTACATTATGAGGAGTTTGTCGTCATATTTGTCACAACGTTTCGGTGGGTTGGAATTTCGAACTGAACCCTTTATTTCCATCCCTGCGGTAGACTGTTCTAGTTCCACGTGCCATGCTTGATGGATGGATGTCAGTTATCTCCTGCTAATTTTCCCTCTGAAAGTTCTCGACTGCCTTAACCGGGTATTGAACTCATACTCTTTGGGTGTGTCACTGGATCTAACCAACGCCTTTATCCATATGTCCTTGAGGACATCTGGGTATGAATTTCTGGGTATTATAAACCTGATATTTTCAGCAACCATTTTTACCAGTGCTCATATTGCATTTTTTCTGTTATCATTCCATGTTTTAACCAGAGCTCATATTGCAACTTTGTTGTTATCATTGCTTTTCTCTGGCACTCCTTATTACTGGTTCCCATATTGCATTTATTTCTATGCTTGGACAGCTCAGGAGATTTTTGTGGCCTTGCATATGTGCTGATTCCTGAAGTTTACGAATTTTCCAATGGTGTTCCCTGTCTATGATCTCAACATGATCCCACAGGGGACGGTGATCTCCCTTCTCTCTCCATATATGGTCAGCCACGCCTGATTTTTCTACTCGCGTTACAGCTTTCTGGTGTTCTTGAAGCCTTACCTTGAGGGGGCGGCCTGTCTCTCCTTTATATTCCTTTCCGCAGCTGCACGGGATAGCGTACACACAGTCTTTAGCCATGTTCTCCTGTATGGGGGGTCTCACTGGAGAGAGATATCTGCGTAGTGTTGTCAAGCTCTTGAGAAAGTGGTTAGTCTACTCGACCAAATCTGATGAAGAAGACAGGCACTGCAGAAACATCTCCATAGGCTACGAATCTAACGTTGATCACTGAAGACTCTACCCGAGCCTTTGATGTGTCAGGACACAAGGTGAACCTCCTTGATCTCTTCTTCGTATCCTCCACTGAAAAATAACTCGCTGAATTTTAGCTCCCTCCATCCCGGGCAATTAAGACCATTTACTAGTCAGAGTCAAATTTGATGCCAAAGCAAAGACATTTCCTGGATTGACCGTTCCATAGAACGATTTTTCAGTACACGAAAGCAAACTGGGGCAGCTTCAGATCTTACGTGGCGAAAGTTCCTCGTTCAGCCTTCTTCAAACATAAATCGGCTTCCCTCCTATCTGAATAGATACTTCCAGGAATGGAGAGAAAAAATCCAGTGGATACCGTCAGCTAGCGTTGTTTCACACCCGAATGTCTGCAGTCACAGCTGACCGTAACCGCTACTACAATATCTATCACAGAGATCGGTGGAATAGGATACTTGATGCATTTAGAACTGCTAGCAAACACTGCAAGAGATGCAAAACGTAGCTATACTTGAGCAGTACTGTGTGTAAAGAAAAGATACATAATAAATATTAAGGGCTTTTTTTACAAAGTCACCCAATTTCATTCTTTACTTTGATCACCAAAAACGCCATCTTAGCGGAAAAAGTGGCCATGATTTATTATTTAAGAATTCACATAAATACAAACACATATATCTGTCCTTCGATTTTGACCTGATGAATTCTAGTAAGGGCGAAACACGTAATCTGATCTAGTTTCAATGAAACGGTTTTCCATTTATTATATTCTTCAAACTTCGTCAGGATTCTGTATCCTATTTTATACTCGCATACACACACACACAAATATATATATATATATATATATATATATATATATATATATATATATATAAAAGTGAACATTAAATTTAACACTCAGAAGCCACAGGCTGTTTCATGCTAGACGCAATCGTCAGGCCGCGATTTGATCACGAGAAATGCGCCCTCATGACTGCGTCTAGCATGAAACAGCCTGTCGCCTCCGAGTGTTGACTTCAGTGTTCATTTTTATATTTACATACGATCTATCTCTTATACTGAGCACTTTATCCCATAAATGTTGCCCACCTTAAAACTATATTACTTCATATATATATATATATATATATATATATATATATATATATATATATATATATATAAGTACCGCTTCTTTACAGAACGATTTTTTTGTACACGAAAGCCGAATGAGGCAACTTCAGACCTTACATGTCGGAAGCACCTCTCTCAGCCTTCTTCAGACATACTACCTACAAAACTACCACCGTCATCTCTGAATGGAACTTTGCCGTGATGGAGGGTTTTATATACCAGAAAGTAATTACAGCATAAACCGAAAAGCCAGTCCTAGTTCACCCTCGTATACGCTGCTGCCATAGCTCACAGGAACAACTACTACGATATCTATCACAGGGAACGGTGTAGTAGGACACTTGCTGAATTTAGAACTGCTAACAAAGACTGCAAGAGAGTTGTAGAACATGCAAAGCGTAGTCCAGTGTGTAAGCAAACAAACTGGATACTGGGAGTTCTTGAAGATCACTACCCAAATTCTGAATAGAGGTAACACGCTAGTGTCTACTAATATTATATATGAGCCCAAGGTCATCTCATCCTCATAAGAGAAAACGAAGCTTTTCACTTCAGTCTTTGCCTCAAAGTCTACGTTAGACGACAAAGACCATCCTCTTCCCAACTTCCCATAATCTCACTGAGCACAATCTTAATAATATTTGCATTACAGCCTAAGAAGTTTTAAGACTTATCAGAAGTTATGACCCTAAAAACGCCACCGGTCCAAAAAAAAAAAAAAAAAAAAAATCCCAGTAGTTGTTCTTAAAAATATTAATCCGGAGTTATCTCTGAACTTATTAAAATTATTTAACAACTGCTTGAATCAGAATTCCTTCCCAAATCTGTGGAAAGAGTTAAGTGTATGCCCGGTTTCCTAGAATGCGGGTGAGCACTCATTCCCTTCAGAGTATATACCCATCAGTCTCCTAAGTGTCATTACCAAATTCTTTGAATTTATAATCAAAAAGCAGCTTGTTTATCACCTCAATAGGAGCAACCTCTTGAGCGACAAACACTACAGGTTTCGATCGGCTCGGTCCATTGCTGATGGACGATCGCATTAGATATTTCAAAGCCTTTGACAAGGTGTGGGATAAAGAGTTACTACACGAACCCTCTAGCCTTGAAATCACTGGAAGAGTCTTCTCGAGTATAAGGTCCTTCCTAACGGGTAAGTCCCTGAAGTAATTGTTAACCGCTAGTCTCTGTGGCCCACGCGATCAATCTAGACGCTCCCGACCACCATAAAGTTCGCATCATGGTGCAAACGTTTTATTACTTGATATAAATGATCCTGGTCCAACAGTAACCAGTTAAAAAATAAAAACAAAACATAAAATCAATTTCATACAATCTGTCCTATCCAGTGAATCCTCTTCGAACAAAAGATGCACATATTTATGACACCAAAGGCATATTGAAAAAGAAGACGCCTACATTTTGACGAGCTGCTGAATCGTCTTTCGACAGTCGATTAGGACTTTCGCTGTTGATTTACAAACAGACACGTTAAAGGATAGCTCGTAGCTTCTCCGTCGTTTTGGCGAGGCAGAAGCTCTTGTAAAAATATACATATGTTTACCTTGCTTGGACGGTATATATGGAATTAAAGTATGTAGGAGGAACTATTACAAAACGTCTACAGTTTTTATTACATGATACCTCCGAAATCGAATGGATTCCTGACGTCTGTCGTGATGCCTTAATGGTAGGTCTTTTCAAAGGGATTCCTGGTGGTCAAGATATTTTCAGCAACTTCACAGGAGCATCTCGCTTTGCCTTCTTCGTCTCACGTTTTCCACTGACCTGAAGTGGACCAACTACATTGAATCAACAGCTTCATCTAACGCAAGGAAAGTTGTTTCTCTGTGTCGCGCCATGTTTTCCTTGTTTGAGTCCAGCCGCCAAATCTACAAATCTACCATTCGTCATTGCATTCAATACTGTTGCCATATATGGTCTGGTGACCCCGCTGTCCATCTCGAGGTTCCCGAAAAAAAATCCAAAGACGGATCTGCAATGCGATAGGTCCTGACCTGGCATCTCGACTCCAGCAACTTTCTTATAGACGTAATTTAGCTTCCCTCTATCTTTTTTACAAATATTTTCATAGCAACTGCTCTGACGAGCTATTTTCACTGGAGTCCCAACTGCATGAATTTAAGCGTGATACTAGGTTGGCATCTCGTCCCACCCTCTCACTACTCTTCTACTCCAAAAGCTTCTTCTCACGCACTTCCCGACAGTGGAAATCCATTCCTCTTACTTGCTCCCTTGCTAGCTATAATCTTGAAATATTCAAATGTAAAGTCAATCGACATTCTTTATCGTTGCTGAAAATATCTTGACCACCAGTAATCCTTTTGAGAAGTCCTACTATTAATGCATTACGGCTGTCGTCAGGAATCCATTCGTTCTCAGAAATATCTTGTTATAAAAGCTCTATATCTTCATACCCGTCCTTCATATTATCCTTTCATCAAAGACCCGTATTTCCTCTTACTTTAACTCTCTGTAACTTAAAAATTTGAATTTCTCAAGTTTTCCTAAAATTAAGTAAAGGAGTAAAACACATAAAAAAAAAAAAAATTTTGCCAAAATTTTCCAATAAAAAAATTCAAAAATAATTTCATTTATTTCTAAATAAGACCTCAAAATTTAATTAGACTTCGAAATATACTTAATTTTTGCAAGAATTTTCAAATTAATATATACAGGTACCACCACGAGATCGCTAAAAATCAACACACCATTACGAAAACATGCTTCAAACGTAATGAAAACATATTGTTACAGTCAAAATCTTTATGCTATTACTAAGAGTAACGATCAAAGAATTTTTCTAATATTTAATTTAATTTAGGACTCCTTAGAACAATTGAAATTTTGATTAAAAACCTTGTTTTTCTTGCATCAGCGGTTGTATTAACTTTTAGCATACTAAATTTTAGCCTCTTTTTTGCGGTTACAGACATTAATTTTATGAAAAATTGAGAAATTCAACGTGATAATTTTAAATGACTATATTACTTAAAAGCAGAATTCTTTGAAGGATGTAAATCACCGATTTTTTTTTTTTTTTTTGCAAAATCGAACCCCGTCTATTCTGAATCGAATAATATAAAAAAAAAAACGTAATAAAACTAAGAGATTATTTAATTAGAGACGCTTATAATTGTTTTTATGAATAAAATGTTTTAAAGATAATATTGTCTGAACAACAAAGATTATGATGAAATATGAATTTTAACAAGATTTGTTTTGTTTTTTACAATTTTAAATTGAATAATTCATAAAGATCTGATTCTTTTAAAAGTCACTTTCAATAGTGTCGGTCTTAGTAAATAGTGCTATTAAGTAAAACTATATTTACTAATCATATATTGTAAAGTTTATCACAATGTGACGGCCTCGAACATTTTTAAGAGTTACAATTTGCTTTTGCATGTATGATATACGTGCAGAATATGTAAGTAAGGATGTACAAACCGACAAACCTGTCATTAAAAGTTTACGTCTTTAAAACTTGTCCCCTCTTACGAGGAAAAAAAAACATATAAACTTTATTATCTACTCTACTATATTTAACTATGAACACATCTAAATCGATTGACATGTCAGAAAAAAAACAAACCCGGTGGTTAAGAAATGTTTGTATACAAAGTTTTATGCTATAAGTAAGTAATGTTTGCCTGAGATTAATTTAACTTTACATTTGCTAATTTTCATCAAATAAATTTTCAGAAATATATATTTTATTTTTGCAAGATTTGTAAAACCGATAATTATCTTTTGTTTACAAGTATTAAAAAAATGGCCGTTTCTTTCGGTTTTACTGAAAAAGAATCGATTCCAATTAATATCATTTTTGTTTGAGATAAACCACAGAATATTTTTCTGACTGGAAATAGTCAAAGTTAAATCCTTTAGCGTTCAGTTAAAGCTAAAATGAAATCGTTTTCTTTTTTAGAAAATTCATTTTAAACCTTACGTATACCGAATTAGTGGAGGTGTTGATACACGGGCAGACACATACATATATCTCTATATATGTATGTGTGTGTGAGAGAGAGAGAGAAAGAGGGAAAGATATAAAATATATTGAGTTAGATATCAATACTGCATGGCGACATCTAGTTTTACGCGTTAAGCGACATCAGAGCATGTGTTCTATTTAAATATTGCCACTTAAGACATAACAAGACGTCATGGAACTAAAGTGACAATGCACTGTTTATATCTGCATATGCTCTGTCTGCAATCTTGATTATTCTCAACCCATAAATATAACAAACTATATATATATATATATATATATATATATATATATATATATATATATATATATATATATATATATATATATGTGTGTGTGTGTGTGTGTTGCAGGCGATATTCTATGCAGCCAAAATAATTCTCGGCTTTAAATAACCTACTAATGCTTGTTCATTATGCGTAAAAAAGACGACTTACTAAATCAATCAATGTCTCCATAAGAGCGATTATATCGTGTTTTAGATGTCGTCAGTTATTTATGAATTCACGAAAGAGTTCTCGGCGTCTCTGTGTGATTCCATGTGACTCTGATAGTTTGAAGTTATGCTTACACACACACTAACATATTATGTTCATTTACACACGTCCTATCCCCATTACTGAACACATTTACACACAAATGTAGCAAACCTTCAAACTATATTTTTCTCATGTATGTATTATTAGTGGTCAATATATATATATATATATATATATATATATATATATATATATATATATTTCCAAGAGGATAGAATCCAGGTAGAACTCAATGTCCAGGACAGAGTAAGAATATAATATAAAAGGCTCAAACAATAATATTCCATGGTTATAAATCATTACATTGGAAGCGTAATCACTATGAAATTCGTCAGACCGACAAATCCAAATTGTTTCTTAAATTTGTAGGTCTGATGAATTGGATCGTGATTACAATTCAAATATAATAAATTATAACCATGGAATATTAGTGTTTGAGCCTTTATATATATATATATATATATATATATATATATATATATATATATATATATATATATATATATATATATATATATATATATATATATATATGAAGAAAAATATTTGGAAAAAAAAAACAAACAAAAATCCTTAGATGAAATTATGTTGTTTTAATATGAATGAAATATTTTTCTTCATTCTGTCGGATTTATATCCGTTTATATTTGCTTACATATATATATATATATATATATATATATATATATATATATATATATATATATATATATGTAAGCAAATATAAATATATATATATATATATATATATATATATATATATATATATTCATTCGAGCCCGTTTAATTAAATAATATAGACATATTGTATATATTTTTGATAATAATCCTTTCTAGGTCTCTAATTAGCTTCTTGTTAAGTTGAAATTTATCAAGGCAGACGGCGTAGTTTTTTTTTTCTTACTTCAAGATCATCTTCAGGAATGCAGTGTAACGGCAAACTTATTGCAACTTCGATCGTTGTGAGAATGATTTGGGAAAACTTGAATGGCTTCTCTTATAATTGCTTTAAATTTTAAATTTATCAGTTATACCTTTGATATTTTTTTCATAAACATGCGTCTCAATGTAAGGAGGGGGGACCAGAGTTACAAAGTTACATTAGTGATTTTCCAAGCGTAGCTTAGATGTGGCCGAAAGTAAGGGGACAAGCAGTGAGGATCGAACTTACAACTCAGTTGTTAATTGTCCTAGCGAGACAAGTTTGCTAACCATTGCGCCGCGTCGAGGTGCCTGATCACAGTTAAAATGTGTCTTTGTAATTCACCACTGAGGATGACCACGGACGAGATCGAAAGTACTTGAGCAAGAAAAAATTACGGCGCCTTCCTTGATTAATTTCATCTTAACATCACGAAACTGATCAGACAAATGAAAAGCATTAGTATAAAAATAAGTAGACACAATATGTCAATAGTATTCAATGAAACATATTTGAATGTTAGATATGGTGTGTATACATACACACATACACACACACACACACACATATATATATATATATATATATATATATACATATACGTTTATATATATTTATATATATATATATACATATGTATACGTATATATATATATATATATATATATATATATATATATATATATATATATATATATATATACACCCACCCCATGTATATACACATAATATATATATATATATATATATATATATATATATATATATATATATATATATATATATCGCACCGCCTCGAGGTGCCCGATCACAGTTACAATAAGTGTCTTTGTAATTCACCGCTGACGATGACCACGGACGAGATCGAAAGTACTTGGGTAAAAAACAATTACCGCGCCTTCCTTGATTAATTTCATCTTAACATCAAGAAACTGACCAAACAAATGAAAAGGATTAGTATAAAAATAAGTAGACACAATATGTCAATAATATTCAGTGAAACATATTTGAATGTACATATGGTGTGTATACATACACACACACACACATATACATATACTTTTATATATATTTATATATATATACATATGTATACGTATATATATATATATATATATATATATATATATATATATATATATATATAGAGAGAGAGAGAGAGAGAGAGAGATAGATAGATAGATAGATACACCCCATATATATATATATATATATATATATATATATATATATATGTATATGCACAAACTCACAGAGTCAGAAGACTAAAAGCCGAGTAGATATAATTGTGTATTTGGCGAGCCATTCCTCTTTTATACAAATCTTGTGTTTATGGTTTTTATTTAATCCCTTTGCGTTCTTGGCATTTTTTTCTTTTCTGGACTTTAATGAAGCAGAAATTGATCGAATATTTTGTATGTCCGAACGCTTTCGGCTATACTTTTAGCCATGATCAAGGATGATTTTATTAGTACTTTTAACTGAATGTATGGATTGTTTTATGTAAGTATCTAGAGTTATAAGAATGCCATAGCTGAAACACCTCTCTCACACATGTCTAAACGCCTTTTGGATTGAGTTGGATCTTTTCTAATAGATCTCTTTAGCTCTAAGTTGAAATGATGAACTCTTTTTCTCCGGACCCAGTTTTCCTTTTTTTGTTAAACTTATTCACCGTTCTCTTGCTGGTTCTTGGATGGACTTTGAAAATGTAAGCCAAAGTATTAAACGTTGGTTTCATTACTGAAGGCCTGAACGATGTTTTCCCAGTGGGTCTGAAACAAAACAATTTTAAACTGTTCTCTTTCTAACTGAATAAATCAAAGGTGTTTTCAGCTATTCTTACGAATCAAGATGGCTAAATCGTCTTATCTGAAAACCTGGTAAAAAGAAAATCAATTCGTTTAGTGTTTTTTGTTTTTTGTTTTGTTTTTTGTTTTTTGTTTTTTTTTATATAGTACACGTTTTGTGGGATAGATAAATATGCTGTTACACGATTTGGATAAATATGCTGTTACACCCAATAAAAATAGGACATTTCTATGCGCCGCGTATCATCAGTTCTTTTAAATGTCGAAACAAGTTATATAGAATTTTCTTCTACATATTGTCGTTCATTTACCCATATTTGTGAATATATGTTTCACCGTCTGCTTTTCTTCGCGCCTCTCCTTGTCATACAAAGACGGGATGCCCAGAAATACAATTGAATGTAGCTAACAGTATAATTAATTTCTGCGAATGAATCTATGGCATTTAGCAAAATTTCAAGTTATTCACTCTGAAATTATTGTAAATCTATTTTTATTTCATTATATTAACAATAGCACTAATATTAATTACAGCTAATTAATTCTTGTCAGCTACAATCTATTTAAGTCTTTTTAAACAAGATTTAAGCGCATCAAATACCACGATGTATGGATCCGTTACAACATATTTAGTATAGGAGAAAAGTGTAGAAAAATCACGTGGTCGAGATAAACACTCAGTTGTGGAGCAAGCTAAGTGAATAATAATTCAACCTTGAGAAAGAGAGCTATTTATAGTGCTAAAGTGGGATAGTCCATTGCTTGGGCTGTGATTGGCTGCTGGTATCTGAGTGGAGGTATTTCTATATAGATACCAGCTTGATTCATCAGTTAGTTTGCAGGGTTTGTATTGAGTTACAACCTGCTTTATTTTTGTCTGGCAGCTGGACGCTAGCTGGGACCCTTACGCCGGTAAGTGCTGTTTATTGTATTGTTATTCTACAAAAAGGAAATTTCATATAGAATAGGCTGTGCTAGAGGTAGTTTCGCCCACTACCACCAATTGCTACAAAATCGAAAAATCAATCTGAAAACACGAGACAAGTCATTAAATAGCCACAACAGACTGTGACTTTTTATGGATGTCATGCATGGGGCCAGACCCGTTCAGAAATATATAATTCCTAGCTGTATACAACCGATTTCTAAGATCAATCATTAAAAATGGCTTTGAAGGGGTGAAGCCTGTTGGTCATGGAAGAGTTCACACTTATTACAACATTATGAACTGGCGCTACAGAATCAATAATAAAGCACGGTACCAAATAAAAGAAACCACATCAATAATGATTTTCAACAGCAGCAACGGTTGAAATGGATATGTAGTTCGAAGAGGGAATAATGACTTTTCTAAGATGAGGATATTCCACACTACTTCAAGCAAAACGTTAGGAAAGAAACTCCCATCGGAAATAGAAAGAGCGATAACAGCTACTGGAGCTGAGAAACGTTTTTTCCTTAAAAAATGTCTTAAGGGTAAGTTTTATGAATTTCAATGACTTGCCGATTATTTCCTTATAAGGAAACGGCTAATAGCAATATTATCATTACCATAGCTAGCTCAGTCAGTTTTTATCTGTCTGTCTTCGCCTATTCCAACTATCTATTTGATTCTGTTCATATCTGAGTTTTGTTCATATCTATCTATCTGTCTATCTATCTATCTATCTATCTATCTATCTATCTCTCTCTCTCTCTCTCTCTATATATATATATATATATATATATATATATATATATATATATATATATATATATATATGATTCTATTCATGTCTATCAATCTATCTGATTCAATTCCTATCTGATTCATATCTATCTGCCTGTCTATCTATCTATATGTTTGATTCTGTTCATATCTATCAGATTTCAGTTCACATCTATCTATCTATCTTGATCGGTTCCTATCTATCTATCTATCTATATATCATAATCGTTTCGTATCTATCTATCTATCTATCTATCTGATTCTGTGCATATCTATCTATCTGTTTCTGTTCTTATCTAAACATCTAATTTTGTTTATCTCTCTCTCTCTCTCTCTCTATCTATCTATCTATCTGATTCTTTTAATATCTATCTATCCATTTATCTATCTCCCTATCTGATTCTATTCATTATCTATCTATTTATCTATCTCTCTATCTGATTCTATTCATTATCTATCTGTTTATCTATCTATCTATGTATCTGATTCTGTTCATATCTATCTGATTCTGTTCATATCTATTGATCTATCTATTTATCTATCTATCTATCTGTCTATCCGATTCTATTCATATTGGATCTAAAAAAACGCCTTTATCCACTGTGCCATGTGTCCTTGGATATAGGCGTTCGTTAGATCCAATGACAGGACCCAAAGAGCGTGAGTTCAATACCTGGTTAAGGCGGTTAAAAACTTTGAGAGTGGAATTAACAGGAGATAACTGACGTCCATTAGATATAGCACGTGTAACTAGAACAGTCTACCCCAGCGAGTGAAATAAAGAGTTCACTTCGACATTCCAACCACCTGCAGAAGGCCGAAACGTTGAGATAAACATGGCGACAAAGTTGAGGACAATAGTCCGAATGATATAAATAGTGTCATAATACTTCATCTAAGAAATATAGACAGAAAACATTATGACTCTGATATTCTAATTTGAATAATTTCTTACATAGTGATCATTATATAACAGGTTTCAAGATGATTTTAAGTCATTCAGTGTGAGAACATTACCGGTTTTGACATCAGAAGTTTTAAAATGCTTGGTGATATTTTAGTGAAATATCTAAAAATCAGAAAAAAAGAGTATTCTTTTAGTTGATGAAGTATATGCCAAGGTTGCTCTGCAATACCATGGACGAAACTTATTTGGTTTGGATTAAAATTTTGAGGGATTAGCAAAAACAGTATTGGACATCATGGTAAAGTATTAAGATAGAGGATCAAAATCTTTAATTAAAATGATCCCAGTTGCAAAACTAGTGACAACTTACGAAAAATTTTATATATTGTTTGATTCGATGAAACATTCAAGTAATTTCAGTTGCATGTGAGAATAACAGGACCCATCAATCCTTTTATTTAAAAAAATTGACATTGTTTTGGGTATATAAAAATGGCTTGCACCTACCTTTTGGTTATGTCCACCTTTCTAAAAATATCCTGATTAACTGGGTTACTGAATCTGCTTCCGATGTATTGTCTTATTCAAAAGGCAAAAAGAAGACAGCAAAATGGGAAATTGTAAAAGGTCTTTTTGAGTAGGAATAAACTCAGTCCTTTATGCTGTCGAAACTCATGTAGCAGTTTACCCAAACCCTGTTTGATTGACACAACTATTTTCTATTATTTAAAAGGTTTTTTTGATCAAACTGTAGCTGCCATTAAAAACCAAGAATTATTAAATGGGGAGGAAACTGCGGTAACAGTTAATTTCCTTGAAACATTAACAGTTTTAGAAAATTTTCTGTGTCAAAAAAAATATATGTTCCTATTAATAAAAAGATGATATCAGATTTTGATAATGAACAGCTGTTATTTCTTTCTAATTCTGGAAAAATAACAAAGAGAGCTGGAGAAAATTAAAGAAAAAGAATGAAATAATTAACAAGAGATAACTAGGTTAGCCAATGACCAATCATGCAAATGGTTTAATTGACGTTTGTAGATATTTGCTAAGTAGTGGGTTTAATTTTGTTATGCTTCGGGAATTTACCACAGATTATTTAGAAAATGAATTTGGAAAATAAAGACAAGGTTCTGGTGGGGTGCATATTTTATAAAAGTTCAAAATATTATTGAAACATTGAATATTTCATAATATTAGTTTTTATTTTCAAGAATATAAACAATATGAAAAGAAAAAAGGTCGTGGTAATTTCAAAATTCCACTGTATACCACAGGTATACAAGATTTTTTTTATTTTTAATTTT
Organism: Acanthosepion lycidas; assembly: GCA_963932145.1. Lineage (NCBI taxonomy): Eukaryota > Metazoa > Mollusca > Cephalopoda > Sepiida > Sepiidae > Acanthosepion > Acanthosepion lycidas. Next base: position 48,739,024 of record OZ010578.1, on the reverse strand, counting down.
CCCTCTTTTTACATATATTTAATTGGTTAACTACCCAAATTATTCTATTAATTAATTTTGTGATCTTGTTAATGTAAATTAAATTAAGTTTTTAAAACTATGTTTACTGGTAATATCTATTATTATATCATAGCAAAATAAGTGTTTTGGTCATCTTCTGTGAAACACATTGTAACAAAATCACAATAAGTTTCGTAAAAATTATCAAAATAATTATTTCTCTAAAATTCACATTTTTTGTAAAGTATTTTCAGACTGTGATAGACAAATTTGTAAAATGCTGAAATTGCTTTCTGATTGTATTATACAATAATATTTTATAAAATAAATTAGCATAAACAAATTAACTCACTTTCCTAGCAATATTATTTAAAAATATCTAATTTATGGTGATTTTTAGTGATTTTTGTGCATTTAGTTATTTTATGGTCGAATAAGTTATTTTTGTTCTTTCTTTTTACATTTGTATTTATGGTAATAAGTCAATGAGTAATAAGTCAATAAGTATGATGCTTCCTAATATTATACATAGTTATTACTAATTACTGGACATTACTAGCAAGTTCTTTTCTAACAATGTTCTCAGTAATTGTTGTTTACTAGTAATTAAAGCCTATAAATGTCTGCCCCAGTCGTGGAACTCAAACTTTAAATAGGCTTTCCCAAAACAAAGTAAATACTGAAAATCCGCTATGAATCATAAAATTAAAATACAATAAAACTATTTAATTATAATAGTTTTTCATTGCTTTTAAGAATAAGATGTTTTATGGATACTGTTGCCTTAAGAAAAAAGATTTTCAATAAAGAAGGGAATTTTGCACGAATTATTTTCATTTGTTTGAACATAAATTAGAAAAAAATATAAGTTTCTAAATTTTGTATTAATCTGTACCGGTTAGATAATAATATTATTAAGTAAAAATATATATATTTATTTATTAATCATAAACGGAACTTTTTTTTACAATTCAGCAACCGCCAGTAGTTTCAAAAAATAATTTTGAATTTGTTTGTGTATAAACGTACTGATATTTGTAAATACGGACGGCCATATAGAAAATTATCAGAAAATAAAACCTGTAACTATGGTAATTTTAAAGCCAAAGTAACAAAAATTTTATAAAATATTAGATTACTTAGAATATTTTCCTAAATTTTTACATTATTATGTAGTAAAAAAAAATTATATTAAAACGTGGTCATTCGTCAAGAGATTTTTTAATATGCCCAACGTAGAAAAATTGGTTATATTTCCGGTTGTCAACAGAGATGTCTGGCTGTAAATGGATCTGTCAACTTTTCAAAAAAATACCCACTTCCATGTTAAAAAAATACTTTTCTGCGACATTTTGAAATAAAAGTAAGTAATATTTGTTCTAAAGCATATAAATTAAACTTTAAATCGGCTAATCTTCATCAAATAATGTTTCAGAAAAGTAGTTTATATTTGAAAGATTTTTTTAATAAGAGAATGTACTGTGCCACCAAACTCAGACGACAACCGTTGTGCTGAGAGAATTGTAAATATAAGTAAAATCAGTCATTTTAAGCAATTTCAAATACAGACCAAAAATAATCAGTTTAAATTCGTTTTGAAATAGAGCAAAATATTTTGCTTATTTGAAATATTCAAATTAATATGTTAACTTGAAATTAAAATCAAAGATTAAGAAATATTTTTGAGAATTTTCGAGAATTTCATTTTAAACATTAGCAATCAATGAATCAATCAATCAATGAATCAATCAATATATATATATATATATATATATTTTAGGTTGGTGCAAAAATAATAACGTTTTCTGACGTTAAAAATACGTAAAAAAACGTCATTATTTTTGCACCAACCTAATATATGTATATATATATATATATATATATATATATATATATATATATATATATATATATATATATATATATATATATATATATATATATTTATAAGATAAAAGGCTTAAACACTAATATTCTATGGTTATAATTTATTACATTGGAAAATTAGATCGTGATTACGATTCCAATTTAATAAATTATAACCATGGAAAATTAGTGTTTGAACCTTTTATATTATATTCTTAGAACGTCCTGGATTGAGTTCTACCTGGATTCTATCCTTTTAGAAATATATATATATATATATATATATATATATATATATATATATATATATATATCGACCATTAATATTATCAATATATATATATATATATATATATATATATATATATATATATATATATTAGGTAGGTGCAAAAATAATTTCGTTTTCTCACATAGTAACATATGTTAAAAAACGACATTATTTTTGCACCAACCTAATATCTATCTATCTATCTATCTATCTATCTATCTATCTATCTATCTATATATATATATATATATATATATATATATATATATATATATATATATATATATAACTCATATCTGTATCGAGGTACCTAGAGGGTGTGATGGATAAATTGCGCAAAGAGGAATATAACACTGACGTCTCATTTTAACAAATATATTTATCGAAATTAGACAAAAATACCTTGAAGTACTATAGAGTAAATTTATTCAATAAAATCGCCATTGACTTAAAGTGAATGCTACCATAACCCTTTACTTCAGTTCATCTTTGGTGTTACAACTGCGGCCTACACAAAATAATCAAGAAGGTTTTAGTCTGGGGAATTAGGTGGCCAGATATTAGGGGTGATGTAGCCGATTTTCTGACAGCCAAGACAGGTGTCTCCAGTTTGTGTGCAGAGTCATGTTCCCAGACATAGGATCATCCTGTAGACACCCACTCGACACAGGGAAGCACTACCTAATCAAGTTTTTTGATATAAGCCACGATGTTGAGTCTGAGGCCCTGTGGGAATATGAATTGAGTCAAACCCTCGCCATCACTAGTTATCGCCTCAAACCCCTTCGTAATCCCCCTTTGAACTCATCAAATTATTTCCGAATCCTCTTCACTGAAGGCTTATCTGGTTTATCTGGGGAAGAAGGTAGCAAGCACAGGTGTGTGACGGTAGAAATAACAAGGTTAGCTTTCATGATTTCGCGTTGCCTCCTAATTACTAAGTATATATAACAAGCTTGATTAATATACCTCATCAACTTCTTTTTGCAATATATTTTTTTAAATTATAAATACCCTTTATGAACACCCTGTATATAGTTTATAGTCCAGTACCCAGGTACTATGTCATCCAGTACTACCTGCCAATGGTCAGATTATTCGCTACTCAACTGGTTTCCTCCACCAGGTTTATTTGGGGAGGAAGGTAGCTAACACAGGTGTGTGAGGGTAGAAATAACAATGTTGGTGTTCATGCACATGGTAAGCTCATTGGGAATGTTGGATCGCTTGGCCTTCATTAAGATTTCCAGCTGGGAGAAGGAAAATCCTGGAGTAACATCCGCAGCTTGACAGCATCTAATGACGTCAGCCGGATCTTCTTTTTGCATACATGCTGTTCTTGTGTAGAGACAGGGCCCACTTCGAAACTTTTCACGCATGGGCATTATTTGATAAGCTAATGATAGAGTCTTGTGATGATCATACTTGATAATGTGGTTCTCATTGTCGTCTAAATTACGCAGAAATTTTAAAAGATATATTTACAAAAATTACACAAAAATATCTTGAAACACCATAGTGTCAATTTATTCAATAAAATCGCCATTGGCTTCAACGACGGCATCCAGACGAATTCGGAATCTCCTGCATCTTTTTGGGGGCAGTCTTCATGTTTAAGTTGGCGACTGCTGCCATAATCATTGCCTTCAGTTCATCTCTAGTGTTTCAATGAGTTTTGTTGGTCTCTTGTTCAACTGCGCCCCACACATAATAATCAAAAGGGTTGCAGTCTGCGGAGTTAAGTGGCTAGATTTAAAGAGTGATGTGGCCGCAGAAATTGTCTGACGGCCATGACTGGGTTCTCTTGCTTGTGTTGCATGGTGCAGAGTCCTGTTGCCAGATATGAGATCTTCCTGCAGCCACCCTCTTGACCGAAGGAAGCACTGTCTTCTCAAGGCACTTGATGCAGGCCTCGGTGATAAGTCTGAGGCCCTCACCAAGAAATTTGGGAGGTCTATTCTTATCAGAACGATCAGAGCAGCCGTCCTTTCGTAATCGCCATTAGACGCATCCAACCCTTTTCGAATACACTGCTGTGTCCTCAGATTGACGCCCACACTTTGTAATAGATCTTCCGGCGTGAATACCAAGCAGTACAGCATGGCGTTTTCAAATTTCTAGTGGATTGAATTGCTACATGGCGCTACATAGCGCTCTTTATTTTTTCTCACATACGATGCCCAACTGAACCCTACTATATTCTGCAGTCGTCAAAATAAAAAACAAACAACGCGAATATCAGAAATTAAAAATATAAAATGGCGTCAATCTAAACATCGCACCCTGTATATACAGTGTAACCCGGATATAAGAGAAACCCGGATATAAGAGGGATTTACTCTGGTCCCAAATTAGAGCTATATTTACCTAAACAAAATAGAGTAAACCCGGATATAAGAGAAACCCGGATATAAGATACTTCTTCTCCGGTTCCGACAACTCTCTTATAGCCGGGTTACACTGTATATAGAGAGAGCGCCCAAAAATATATACACACTTCAACAGACGTAAATCATGTCTTTTGGAGTTTTATCAAATTGCGATAACACTGTTTACTGTATGAAGACATTTTTTCGACATATGGCATTACATTGGTGGCGCTTAGACAAGAAAATAAAAATGCATGCGCAGCAATCCCACTGGAGACTTTGGCTAACTTTGGCCAAGCAGTAGTTCGTTGTAGTAATAAATTTCTGGAAGCTAAAGGACATCATTTTGAGATTCTCTTTTGATTGTAGAGTCCAAAGCGAACTTGTATTAATCTCGTGATGTATGAAGAAATTTAGTATTACAATATCTATAAAAGTTTTTGCTTAACTGTATAAGCCTTTTTTGAAGTACTCTGTACTATATATATATATATATATATATATATATATATATATATATATATATATATATATATATATATATATATATATAATGTAATAAAAATTAAACTGTACTACATATTTGATATGTGTGTATATATATATATATATATATATATAATGTTATATAAATTAAACTGTACTACATATTTGATATGTATATATATATATATATATATATATATATATATATATATATATATATATATATATTACATTATATATTACTTAATTTATATTACCATTCTTTAGGGATGTGAACTCGCCATTTTATATAATTAACTTTACTAATTTACTTTTCGTCTGAATGATTCATTGTAATATATATATATATATATATTGCGACATTAGTTTTATTGAAAAGCATCTTTTCTATATGAATCCCCTGTCTTCTTTTCCTTTCTTTACCAAACTTCAGAATTTCATACAGGCAGAACATTCTTTCTGTTTCAACAAAGAAGTCCGCTCACTACGTTTCATTCCCAGGGAAACTGGAACTTTTTTCATTAAGACAATTTTGGAAAGACCAGAACAAATGGTAATTTTCTGAACGCGGCAAGTGACAGAAAACTTCCGAGCCAAGCTGTAATAATTCTTACCTGGTCTCATAAGAAACGTAGACTCTAGACGATAGTATATTAAGCATTTTCAGTAAAATAATTTCGAGTGCTTTTGCGTCCATTGCTATCTTCAATTGGTCTAATTATGAACAGCACTTATTCCAAGTGAACCGTTTCATACTTCGGCAAGAGAACATAATGGAGGAGTCACTTTCAAATGTCGCCATATTGAGAGCGTCACTTTCTTTGACGGATATCAGACTTTTCTACCAACACACGTATCTCTGTTCTTTAGTGCGGCATTTTGAGTTTCAATTCACAGTAATAAAAAAAAAATATATCCCAGAACGAGACTCTGTTGCTAGGGCGTAAAAGACGCCAACTCCAACATCTTCATTGAAGTAGCCACCATACAAAATGTCACACACACACACACACACACACACACACACACACACACACACACACACACACACACACACACACACACACACACACATATATATATATATAAACATTTCGACGGGGTGTAACAGATAGCAAGCTTGTCTCGTTAGATCAATTACAAGTAAGTAGCGAGTTCGATTTTCACTGTATCCTACCTTCATTCAGCGTTGGGCCACATCTAAGCTGTGTTTATAATATAGAAAACACAAATACCAGTTAAGTGCTTATAGACGCAACTATAAACAACTAATATTTATCTATGCGCGAATAAAGTAAAGCTTTATAGAATCAAATATACACTATTATTTATCTATACTTGAAGTAAAAAAAAAAAGGTTTTCTTCGTGCCGTGACCCTTCAGGACATTGGTGATCATGGTTCTACACAAGCCTCTGTCTTTTGTAGCTAACAATATATTTTGTTTAGAGACAAATATTTAAACGAATAATGATTACTTATCCCTACCTCAACAAATAAATTGTTCATAGATTCAAATATTAATGTCTATTATGTCCTTGTATCTAAATGCCAATATATATATATATATATATATATATATATATTGATATATATATAAATATATAAATATATAAATATATATATATATATATATAAATAATGTAATGGATTAACCCTGACAATTATTTCATATATTCACTAAAATTATTGTTTAAAGTTATATATATATATATATATATATATATATATATATATATATATATATATATATATATATATATATATATATGTATTTTCTGTTCATATATTATTATTATTGATGCAATTTATTCAAGTAAATGTTCTGTTTTTAATTAAACAGTATTAATTACATTTTCCGGCCTGAATGCGCGATACATTTCTTGAACATTCAGGCCAGTAAATGTAATTAATACTGTTTAATTAAAAACAGAGCATTTATTAAATAAATTGTATCTATAAAAATAACGTTTCAACAGAAAATATATGAAATAATTGTCAGGCTTAATCCATTTCATTATATATATATATATATATATATATATATATATATATATATATATATATATATATATATATATATGTGTGTGTGTGTGTGTGTGTGTGTGTGTGTGTGTGTGTATTGGGGGGGGTGCGTGCGTACGTGTGTGCTTATTTACGAAATAATTAGTGGCTTATAAATTAATTATAAATATTTTCCTATCTCCGTACCAGGCAAGTGTCTATAGACTAAAATATAAATAGCCAATATTTACGTATCTACAAACCAAGTAAATGCCTATAGACTCAAATATAAACGACAAATATTTACTTTCCCCCAATTCAAATAACTATAGATTCCGGTATAAACGACCTATATTTACTTATCCCCAAACTAAGCAAGTACTTATAGACACAAATACAAGCGGCCAATATTTGCCTTTCCCCAAACAAAGTAAAACAGCTTGTTGACTCAATTATCAGCAAACAATATTTACCTGTCTGTGAAAGTCGTAATATTTAAAGGAACAAATATAATGGAAAAATATTGACTTCGTTAATAAATAATTGTTTATATGCCGTAAAATTAACGAACTCTATTAAACGAACTAAAAAGCTATGAAGTATATTTTGGGGAGATGCTCAATGCGCCGTATAATAAAAGAAAAAGCTGTTGATAGGTTCGCCAAACGTAGGGTTAACGTTCCTCGCCGGTCTTTTGAAAAAGCCTAGAGGTTTATGCCTTGTTTTCAGTTTAGCATTTGTTTTCAGGTTCCTTCTAAAGTCTACTTCAGCTCTTATACGTCTGACGTCTCCACCTAACCTGTGAAACTTGGTTTGCTATTTATTTTTTTCTCAAAAGGAGTCGATAGGTTGGCTTATTTCCCGCTTCACAATCCTCTCCGGTTTTATGAAAGGGAGCAGAATTGCATCTCTTGTTTTCAATTGAGAATTGGGTTTATGGTCCCTTCTAAAGTAGCTCCTTGCATCTTAGTGGTATTATCGCCTTGCTTGGGGTTAATTGATTACAAATATGGACTTATTGAATGTCTATCAAGCTTTAAATTCCCTTAGAATGTATTCTTGAATTTCCGTCATTCTGACTATATCACAATATTTCGGCTATTATGCCCTCCGGACTTCATCAGATGTATACCAATCCGGGAAAACCTCTGGGAATTTCGAACTAAACAATATATTAATTTTACGGATAGATTTTTCTTGGCCTACTGTCCATGTCTACAACAGGTTTTCTTGGCCTGCTGTCCACGGTTATACTCCAGGTAAAAGGTTTTCGACCAGTCTACATTTCCTTTTAAAAAAACAAAAAACAAAACAAAAACAAAACACACACACGCATTAAAATTATATATTTTGTATGTTTTAAAGTAAATGATAAAGTGTAACCCCGATATAAGAGACACAGATATGAGAAACCCGGATATAAGAGAGATTTTATCTGGTCCCTAATTAGAGCCTGTGTTAATATATATAATAGACCAAACCCGGATATAAGAGAAACCCGGATATAAGATACTTTGCCAGTGCCGACAACTCTCTTATATCCGGGTTACAGTGTACTAGAAAGAACGATAACGCTTAGTGGATTTCAGAAATCCAATTTCCGGAACAAAAAATATTTTATAAATTTCAACCGAATTTAACTCACACTGTCAGGTCAATCGATGTTTTTTGTATGGAAACAACGATTCTCACTTTCACAGACTATCATTACAAGCTTGAAAGCGAAGAAAAAGACAGACAGACAGACTGATATAAAAAAGATTGCTGTCGTAATTTACTATTTGTAATTGTTGACTATTAAGTATACGCTCGGCTGTTCCGATTCTCAAAGAGAAAGAGAGATATGGAGAAAGAAACAGAGCTGTAGACTTGGTAAGTGTCTAACTCTCATTCTTTAATAACGAATACAAATAAAAAAAAAAAATTATTTTAGACACACACACACAATTAACTGTTCAACACAAACTCCTTCCTTATCAATACCCTTAACCCAGTGTTGAATATGAATGATATTGTTCAAGCACTACAGAATTAACAATTTACAGATCAAAATTTAGCTCTACTGACATATTGATTCGCTATTGTATGAGGCTTCGACAGTTACAGCAGATGCTATAGAGACAGTAAGCAGCCCGTTTGATTTATTTATTGTTTGGGGTGTAAACGAAACCAGTAGGACGTATTAAACTCTGCATCATCCATTCTCTTTGCCCTTTCCCCCAATTTAACAAAGTCCTCCTACATAATAAGCATATCCTGTTTGCAATTACAAGTATGTACTGGATACAATTGCCGGTGATTTTTATGTTCACTCTATAATTTAAAAATTAAAATTAGGGTCAATGTGTTCATACTATACTTTAAAAATTTTAAACTCGACTACCGTGTTGACTCTATACTTTAAAACTTTAAACGAGGGCGAACCTGTTCACTCTATATTTTAAAATTTAAAAATAGGGTCCCTCATATTATTATAAACGGCCACTCTTACCTATTACACTTACCGCTCAATCAATCTCTTTCAGTAAACCTCTACTTGTAGTAACTCTTGGGTAAGAGTAAGAAGTGCAGTTTCTTCAGATTATGTGGGGAAAGACACTGCTTGATCCTTGTCTTAAACAGTTTAAAAGTGTAGTTGTCGAGAGAGCACCCCCTTGGGAGTCGATTCTACAAGGTAGCTTTTCGTGGAAAGAAGCTGCTCGAGTGGAACTTAATTCTCCCTAACAGGATAAGAACAAAATGTGGGTGGTTTGATTCAGTGTATGTGGCAAGACCGGTCCTATAACTGTGACGGTTGTAAATAGTAGAACTTAGGAATGAAGTAGACGCTTTTGAACATCATCAAGAACGGAAAGTAAAGACTGTGCAGCTCCAGCCAAGATGCGGCAGCAGTGCTCCATTTTTGGACAAATCTGGCTCTTTGAAAAGTATATTAGGATTTAGCGACTGATTTTCCTTTTTGCGGGTTATCAACGTTTTGGAGGTTATTTAAAGTCAGAAAATATTGTTAGGTTGTTAGAATTTCCTGGAGACCATAACGATTTACTGATACAAGTCTTGCTAATTAACCCATAGCGGTAGGGGAGAAGAGATATATTCGTACCTTTCCGACCTGCAAGTATTTTTATATAAGCTTGTTTTGTGATGTCAACGAACACTCGTTGCCACTTTTGGGATGTCAACGAATACGAGTTTTTACTTTCGTAATGCTCGCTGGAGTAGAGACTTTGTAATATCAGATACCACTATAGTGCGCCGTTGAACAATACGGATGTCAGACGCCTTCGAATATCACTCGCACTAATAGTACTTGCTCGATAATACTCGCTCGAATAGTAATCTGTATAGTGATCCGAATAGAGAAATAGTATAGTGAATAGAATAAAGGATAGCAGCCCGTATAGTATAGATGATAGACTAGAAATAGTGATCCGAGTAGAGAAATAGTATAGTGAATAGAATAAAGGATAGCACCCCGTATAGTATAGAGGATAGACAAGAAATAGTGATCCGAATAGAGAAATAGTATAGTGAATAGAATAAAGGATAGCAGCCCGTATAGTATAGAGGATAGACTAGAAATAGTGATCCGAGTAGAGAAATAGTATAGTGAATAGAATAAAGGATAGCAGCCCGTATAGTATAGAGGATAGACAAAAAATAGTGATCCGAATAGAGAAATAGTATAGTGAATAGAATAAAGGATAGCAGCCCGTATAGTATAGAGGATAGACAAGAAATAGTGATCCCAATAGAGAAATAGTATAGTGAATAGAATAAAGGATAGCAGCCCGTATAGTATAGAGGATAGACAAGAAATAGTGATCCGAATAGAGAAATAGTATAGTGAATAGAATAAAGGATAGCACCCCGTATAGTATAGAGGATAGACTAGAAATAGTGATCCGAGTAGTAATAGAGGATAGACTGGAAATGCAGATCGTTTAGACGTCTTGCTACCTTTTACTTATGCCTTTATCTAAGTGAATATAACGACCCCGTCTCAAATTCGAACTCGGATCTCTGATTTCAAATTTCAATCCGTTATTCATTATACCACTCGCACATCCAAAATTAAAGCACCTGGTATTCCTAAGCGGACCCCCCCTGTAAGGAGGAGTCTGGAACTTACTGAACCGGTACAGTAAACCTAACATCATATTTAGCGAGGGGGGCGTGTATAAGAGTTTCACTTGAAGTCTCGTCTGATCTTAAGCCGCAATTGACCTTCTGTTTAAAACCCCTCTTGCGAGAACTCCCATGCATTCCAACAGACGTAACTTAAACGTCTGTGACCTTATGATGAAACGTTACTCGAAATTAGTCACCATCTTTAAGAATTCGACATTGATGTATTTATATAATTAGTAACTAAGTACAATACCAACGTATCTAAAATTGTTAGCTATCAATATCCGATTGCTTGCCATCAATGAAAAAGACCAAAAATGATTGGTTAAATTTATAACAAAAAAATTCCATGTAAATTACGATTAACATTAATAACACTGCAAACGCTTATTGTATAAGCAAAATCTCCACTAGAAAAGATTAACGCACACCATCTTTGCTTAAGAAGTTTAAATAAATTATCTAAACATGAAAGTTATACAAAATTGTACTGATAAATTATCAATTACCTCCCCTTAAGACCTAGGAGGTATAAAAAGGACTCTGTTAGTAGATGAGTAGTCAGAGTAAAGTGCAATAAAGCTTTGGTATAAATTTATTCACTGGTTCTGTTTTTACTACATAAATCATATTTCTTTCATAAGGTAAGACAAATCTTTGTTTGGAAAGATAATCGAATTAATATTGGCTTAAGAATTTAAGTAAAAATCATATTTTCTGGAAAGTTTATTTTGGAAAATCATTCCTTAAAAGATTAAGCCAAATCATACAGGGTCCTGTCGGCTGGGGCTTTAGAATACGCCGACTGCACCTCTGTAGAGGGGTAACCCCCCCAATGAGGCGTCCTGGGTATGACGTTAAACTGCATCCAACAGCAAGGCCTCTGATCAGGAGCGTGGAACCACCTCTTAATTGCTGGTGTTCCCAGGTCCACCTTGACCCGGGGTGGTAGCACCTGTTAGGGTCCCAGCTATGGGCAAATAGTGAACTCCTAGTTTTCCAAGTCTTACTCACGTCCTGGGTATGACGGTAAACTACATCCGCGTCCTGGGTATGATGTTAAACTACATCCGCGTCCTGGGTACGGCGATAAACTACATCGAACAGCAAGGTCTCACATAATGTTTTCAGAAAAATAATGTTGCCAGCTCTAAGTTTTTGAAACAATAATGTTGCCAGCTCTGTTTTTGAAATAATGTTGCCAGCTCGAAGTTTTTGAAACAATAATGTTGCCAGCTATACGTTTTTTGTAAAAGAGTAATGTTGCCAGCTATACGTTTTTTGTAAAAGCGTAATGTTGCCAGCTATACGTTTTTTTTTTTTGTAAAAAAGTAATGTTGCCAGCTATACGTTTTTTTGTAAAAGAGTAATGTTGCCAGCTATACGGTTTTTTTTAAACAATAATGTTGCCAGTTATACATTTTTTATTCCATACAAAATAGGCATTTTAAATTCATATAAACTGGATTTGGCATTAAATAACCCACAGTGGTTGATATGCCATAAAACCCAAACAAACAAACAAACAAAAATTATCAAATGGAAATTCTTGACTTAAACAAAAATACCTAGGATTATTTTGCAATGTGCAAGCAAATAAGCTCTAGCTTGCTAAAAATGTTCCATACAAAATAGGCATTTAAAATTGATATATTTGGCATATATATATATAAACTGGATTTGGCATTAAATAACCCACAGTGGTTGATATGCCATAAAACCCAACCAACCAAATCACATGCTTCAAAAGTTTCAACTCTATTCAAAAACATTTCACCGAAATCATATTTGCTTAAAAAATTAAGCGAAATCCTATTTACTTGAAAATCAATCTGAAACCAGATCTGCTCGAGAGTAAACAGCCGTGTGTATATGCGTGCGTAAGTATGCGTTGGTTTCCGACGACAATTTTTCCTCGCACTACCATAAAAATCATCGATACACGCAACCATTTATAAATCCAAAATTTAAAAAAATGAATCAGTTTCTCTGACGATCGCAAATAGCCTGAAACCCAGGGTCGCAAACTCACATCACTCCAACTAAATATAGTAGCTCTATCACTGGCTATTGAGTCCGTTCCAATAAGTACTCTACATATATAATATATAAATAATATATTTGGTTGGTTCAAAAATAATGGTTTCTCACATATGTTACTATGTGAGAAAACGACATTATTTTAATATTAGGTTGGTGCAAAAATAATGTCGTTTTATGTGAGAAAACGACATTATTTTTGCACCAACCTAATACTTTGCTTAGCTTTTGGTATATTTCTTTCGTTATTTCAATGCTCCTTCGTATTTCCGTGTTACATGTTCACTTATCTGTTAAAACCTTTCCTCGTTATTCAAATTCCTGTAGCTGCTTGATTTCCGTTCGTAGCTCGTACTTTGGGCTGTTCCTCTCGCTAACAACCATATATTCCGTCACCTTCTAATTGATAGTCCTTTCTTCCGACCTTCCTTTAGTACCTCGTATGTGAGATTCTACAGTTTTCTTTCAGTATCTGCTATCAACTCATTAACATCTGCATTTCTTACGTTGTCAGGATTGTGCCTCTCATTTATTTTTACAGTAAGGTTCATCCTGTACAGATCTAGGTAAATTGTTCGAAATCAATTGCTCGAAAGGCAGATTGCTCGAAGTAATTTCGAAGCTCGAAGCACCACGTAAACTGCACCGTCTCATGACACGTCAACGGAGCTGGATATAAAAGGAGCCACAACTCTCAACTTTAGGAGACTTGATTTTTTTTTCTATATTTGTTTTCTGTTTCTATTTCAGTAATTTTGGAGATCTCGAACCCTAATGATGGGCATAACTTTTGTTGAGAGCGAAAAAGGAAAGAAGAAGTTGTCTTTGGATGGATATCTATATATTAAGGACAAAACAGTGAACAATAAGATTTACGGGAAATGTGAAATGTGCACAAAAAGGAAATGCTTAGCAAGTGTTTTTTTTTTAACCACCGGTTTCGAGCAAACTGCCTTCCGAGAAAAAAAAAAGAGATTTGCTATATAAATGTACTCGTTCTTTAATTTTAACTGTTCAGTTAACAACAATAAAATTATATTATTATATCTTATAGTAAATATTAGAACAATGTAGTTTTACTTTTTTAACCATAGCTTTCGAGCAAACGGCTTTTCGAGCAATTGATAGTTCGAGAAATTACTTTTCGAGCAATTGATTTCGAGCAATTTACTGTCGAGCAATTGATTTCCAGCAATTTACCCGATACTGTACAAGGCTCGGGGGCCCATCGACGTAAGTGGTAGTTTATGTGAATAGGAGGGGAAGATAACGGTTGACTGTAGACTTGAAAAGGTTAAGATTTCATTGATCGGGGAGTCTGTTCCATAGGGCAGTGGTTCGTGGGAAGAAGCTGTTTGAGTCGAACTTACTTCTCACCGATGAAATACGGGGGGAATATAGGTGGGTTGTTACTATATAAGTGTCATGGCGGGTCCTAGCCGTGAAGATCAGCCATGGTGGAACAAGGAAATGCAGTTCGTCCGAGCACTTTCCATGGTAGCAGCGATAGAGCAATGAGAGACTCACCACATCCCCCGCCTGTGAGAGAGAGGTTGGAGTCTGGAAAATAGTTTTTCTCATTAATAGCCATCATCATTCAGATCGCAAGTGGTCATGGATCTCCACAGTTTCTTTTTTATATTTGACATCATTCCTTTTGAGTAGTTTCTAATTGCCTTCTTCATAGTTTTGGATACGTAGTGGGCCTTCTCTTAGATTGTGTTTCCATGTGCTTTATTTACTCTTTACAAGGTCCGTGAGCCACTCAAGGTAGAGGGTTACGTTAAAGAATAGTTTTTTTATGGCTAGGGGAGGAAGATAGCGGTTGACTGTAGACAGGTTAAGGCTGTGGTGATTGCGGAAACTCTCCTCTAGGGAGTCTGTTCCATAGGGCAGTGGTTCGTGGAAAGAAGCTGTTCGAGTGGAACGTAATTCTCACCGATGGAATACAGAGGGAATGTGGATGGTTTGCTACTATGTAGGTGATATGGCGGGCCCTTACTGGTGTTCCAAGAATCGCGACAGGTTTTTTTTCTTTCTTTTTTCTTATTTTTCATTCAGATTGATCTGTTTTTCGACAGATTCAAGGCGGGAAAGACAGTAAAACAGCGCATCACCCGCCTACACAACCTTGTGTAAATGGATCATACAGCAGGGTTTAGGAGAAATCGGAAGAAGATAAAATTTACTAAAATCTACAAAATGCAGGAAATTGTGGAGAGCCATAACCACATCATCTGTACTTGATATCGTTAGACAAATCGTATGTGCTTAAAAAGTGAAAAGAAAATCTCTTCACCTTTGCTTGAATAAAGAACAATAAACAATAATTGTTTGAAATGTTAAAATGGACACTTTTGCGGGACTTAAAAATTCACAGAAATCATCTTTGCTATGTTAGCTTCGTAATGAGGGTTTTATTTTCAGACCAAATACGACCGGTGTTTGATGCCAGACATGTTTCTCTCACCTTCCGTGAACTATTTTTTGATTTTTGGGGAAAAGTTTGAATTTTTTTTGGGGTGGGGGGGCAGTTTTTTTTATCCGCCCTCAGTTTTTTGTTTTTTTTTCGCCTATTCTCGTATTATTAAGTTTTTTATTTTCTTTAATTTTAAAGGTTATTTTTTCATATATTTTTTCCGTTAAATTTTCTGTAGTCCTGGTCAGACTTTATTTTCTTTGTTTATTTATTGTTTCTACGCGTTACTTCGTTCTTTGTTTTCTTTTCGTCGTCCTGTTAAAAATTTGTTAAATTTTCTGTGATTTGATTTTCTAATTTAATTTTCTGTGTTTATTTTGCTTAATCTATTTTTCTTATTTTCCTATTTTTTTTTATAAGACTTGTTTTTCGTGTTTCATTTGTTGTGATCGGCCATTTTATTTTGGTATGACTTGTTTTTGTGTAACGTCGGCCATCTTGCATTTTTAAGACTCATTATTTTTGACGTGATTTCTTTTTGTAGCATTTCGTTTTATATTTTTTGTTGTTTTTATACGTTTTTTGTTTATCGTCTGTCATACTGTGTGTAATTTTTATTTTTAAGTAACCGTTTTCGCTCGTGTAACCGTTTTTGTGTGCATTTCCTTATTTTCGTTTGAAAGGAATCTGTGATTTACATGATTTCTTTTTTTTTTTTCTCTTAATTTCGTCTTTTCTGTATCTTTATTGTTTTCCCTCTCATTTCGTTTGTTTTAAAAGAAAAAAACGGGTTGCCAAAAGTAAAGCGGTAAAAAAATATTTCGGGGGACAAAAAAAAAAAAAAGAAAGACTCACCCGATAAGCAATCTTAAGAAGCCAACATTCATGACAATTTAAATAGAAAGATGGATGCCGAAAAGTTCCAAAGTTTCAAAACCAATGATTTTAATAAATGTATGGTGGCCAAAAAAGGCCAAAATTTATTAAACAAGACCAAAGACGTTGACGAAAACAACAGCAAAGATGAAAATAACGGCCGTGTAGTCGCCCTCGTGCTGGAAATCCCACCTAAATGCAAAACAACATAAAGAAGTTTATCGAGAATTCTAAGAGCTACCAACATCTTTTCACGTAAGAAGACCCCTTAGCTAATTCTGTTGAACTGCATAAGTTTGAAGAAAGAATTGTGTCAGTCATTTTGGTGGACAAGATTTCGCGCAAAATTTGACGCTGCACAAAAGACACCATTGTAAAATCTTTGACGTCTCTGGGAGTCAAACCTTGGAAATCCATAAAAGTGAAAGGATATTTTATGTTGGAGGTACTGTCACCCACGTTTGCCGACTGTGAAGCCGCAACGAGTGGTAACGTGAGAACAGAATATGAAGACCGACGTAAGACGCTTATTGGTATAAGAGGTCCCTCCTCAGATTGTTGGGGGAAGACGTGGTTGTTTATCTATGCCAATTCGGACAGATACTCAGTGCTTCTTCTGACAAACTGAACGGGGGATAGGGTTTCGAAATCAGGATAGATCGGAATGCCTTCCTATGCATCCCCAACTGTCTGGATGTAGAGGGCCAAATAATGCCAAATGATTGTAACCTGCCGTAGACCAACTTGTTGGAAGTGTGGGAAGACTTGGTTAACTCTCCTATTCCAGCCCATAGAAGACATTTGCTGTTTTGTTCCCAGCCGAGACAAATTCCCTTTTGGCCGATTCTCTTATTTCCGTATTCCTCTAATGGGCATGCCAGGGATTGGGACCGGTGTGCTAAAACCCTCAGTTGGCTCCGTCTCCCAGCCCTCATTCCTCGAAAAGCCTTTACCAGCCGCTTGTGCGGTTGCGAAGAAAGAAGAGGGGGAATGGCAGCTTCTTGAATGCGACGTGTGCTCTTGTCTTCGCAGATCCAGCGGGCAAGCTTTGTGTGCAGGATATTACCATAAAGTCCAAGGCTCTTCGTCTCATTGGGTTTTATGCGCCAAGTGATAAATTTTGATTTGTTTCGGCTGATCCAGCCGTTTTTGACGACATCTTGTTGGGTAGATTTAGTAGGCGACTGGAATGACATAGATCGTATAGCGTCAAATTCGGGTACTAACAACCGAAACCTGAAACTATTTCAGGATTTTATCGACAAGTTTGATCTTGTCGATCAGTACCGGAAGACCCTCAAGAGGTAGTATGGACTAATAGTTGCAGCTCGGTTACAGAGGTGCGTTCTATTTACCTCAAAAGACTTAGGAGAGTCGATGTAGTGCTCTTAGGGCGTCCAAGTTTCAACTATATAGTTTATTCGGATAATAGTATCGCCCGGGTCCGTGTAAACAGATAAGCCTAAGCTACTGGAAATTGAACTCCTTATTGTATGCTAAGCAAGATTTCCGAGATCAGCTGATACTAATGCTACTGCGGGAACTGGCGGGGGCTGTGCTTGGGAATATGTGATGGAATAAGTTAAAATTTAAAATTAGGAGGTTTGCTACTAAATATAGTCGTCGGCTCAATCGAGACAGATTAACCGCGCAAACGGCTTGTAAGCCAAAGGTCGATCGGTTGATTAAATCCCAACACCACATAGATGAATTGAACTTATGTGGACTAGTTAGATTTTTCATAGAGTTATTGAGGCATTATGGTGAATGCTAAGCGAATGTTGGATGATTTCCTCAAAGAGGAAGAAGAGACTCGAGGCGACAGATATGTTGTTCTACAGAAAGCTGCTAAGGATATCAGGGACCGAGTGTGTGAACGACTATGAGGACTTTGCGAGGATTCAAACAAGGAGGAGGCTTATATTTAATCAAGACAGGGTCTGCTGATGTTTTTGGGACATGTATTGAGGAAGTAGTGCCTGGGGAAGCTGATACTCATTGCTCGAATACAGGGAACGAGAGAGAAAGGAAAATGACGCATGCAGCAAGTGGATGACAGAACGTGGTCTAAGGGAGATGTCGGAGGGGAAGAACTTTAAGAGCAGCAAGGGATAGAGCGAGGTAGAGAACCATGATCGCCTACGCCTTGAAAGGACATGGCACATAGAAAGAAAGAAGTAACAATGCGTTGCTTTGGTGTATGGAATATTGTGGTATGTTTGGGTCAGTTTTTGTGACTAGCTAAGTTTATGATTAAGGCAGAAGAAGACCGTCCTTTTCTCCATTCCCCATTTTTGGCCTTGTGCCAAATTTTCAAAAATAAGCGGAAATAAATATCGCTCTTCGCTAGGGTACCAATTGCTAGGTCAGCTTCTAAGAAAGTCGGTTCGCTATGTCGGGTGAGACAATGTTTCTCTCCAAAATCTCTCTTACAAATCTATAAGTCAACCATTCGTCCATGCTTAGAATATTGCTGACATATGGTCCACTGCCCCTGCTATTTGCCTTGAGCTCCTTCATAAAATTCAAAGAAGAATCAGCAATATTATTGGTCCTCATCTGCCGTCTCGGCTTCAGTCACTTTCACACCGCCGTAAAGTTACTTCCATTTTTCTTTTTCTATAAATACATTCATGGTAATAGTGTGGATGAACTCATCGCTATATTTGTAAATATTCATTGAGGTTTATATTTTTGACAGTTGTTATTTTATTCCCCTCACCCACCACAGACATGAATTGTTTGTATGTGGACTAGTTATGATTTTCATAGAGACATTGTGGTATTATGGTGGGTGTTCTAAGAATGGTAAGAAGAATGCGTTGTTTTGATGTAAGGAATATTGTGGTATATTTGTGTCAGTGATCGTGGCTTGCTAAGTTTAATGTTAAGACATCTTTTTACCCTATTCCCCATTTTGGCCTTGTGCCACATTTCTGTAAATAAGCGGAAATTAATATCGCTCTTCGCTAGGGTACCAAGACTTTTTGAATTTAAGCACAGTATTAGACTAGACTATTAGTCTAGATCTCATGTCTAGATGCAACCGTAAGTTCTAGGCTAACAGTTTGTTTTCTCAGACTTCTCATTTGTGGAGATCCCTTCCGGTTCCACGCTTTCCAGCCAACTTTAATCTGCAAAAATTTAAATGCAAGGTCAATTGCTATTGATTCTTTCGTGATTCCTCTTCTCTCTTCCTGGTCATTACTAATGTTTCTGTACCTGATTCTTTCGCACTCTGTACCGCCCTGCGTTTTAGTAGCTTTAATGCCTCGCATGGGGTCGTACCTATTAAAATAAAATTAGGATGCTTGCTAATGTACAGTAAAAAAAAGAAAGAGGAGAATTTGGCCGCTATAAAACTCAGAATCATCGATCTGATCTGGCCTCACGTCAAAGAGTTATTCTCCTTTTTCTGTATGCCTCATATGCAAGCGATATCAAATGTCAAAGGTGAAAGATCGACGCCTATAACTAGGCGATGGAATGAACCCACTCCAGACGATAAAAAAAAAACTCGTTTTTTTTTTTTACGAAAGAAATTCTTCAACAAAAGTTCATACGCGTTTATTTTATATTCAATATTTTTCTCATATGTATCTGAATGTTATAAAAAAGTTCAATATTTTTAAATTGAAAGAAAAAATACTTATTTTCGTGTTTTTTCAGCGGTTTTTGCAAGGTACTGTATCTCTCTCACCCTGCCACACACACAGACATATGCATACGTCGGCACGTGCGCATACACACACACATACACACCAACGAACATATATATAAATATATATTTTGTGTATACGTTATTTTTATAGATGCAATTGGTTTGAGTAAATGCTATGTATTAATTACATTTGCCGACCTGAATGTTTGCGAAATTTTGTAGAAAATATGCGTTCTCCGACAGGAATCGAAGCTATATTCCTCTACGGAAATCGTCATTTGATCTGACGTGCTAAACCTTTTAATTTATAAGCAGTAATCTGTAACTTGCTAACAAGGCGCTTCTCTGGATCTAAATGGTATAGCACGTCAGATCAAATGACGCTTTCAGTAAAGGAATATAGGTTCGATTCCTGTCGAGGAATGCATATTCTATACGTAATTTCTCGAACATTCAGGTCAGTAAATGTAGTTAATACTATTCAATTAACAATAAACGGAAGCACTAACTCAAAACAACTGTATCTATAAAAATAACGTATAAATATATATATATATATATATATATATATATATATATATATATATATATATATAATGGACTCTCCCGTCAGTTTCGACGTATGAGGATCTGACAGCTTAATTGATTCAGTTATGAAAGTTTGTGCGATAATCTTAAGTGCCACTTAAGACCTGCCAGTGATTTACAAAGGAGGTCAAATATGGAGCAAGAGTGAGGATCTTGAGATGGGATCACTGTTAGATTGGCTGACCTTTTGGATCTTGCTCTCGCTTCTTGAAGATGATTCACGTTGATCTTCATTCTACCCGCTCCAAGTCTAAGCGCTCAAGGGTGTTATGTGGCATATTGACAGCTGACAAGTTGCTATTCTTTTTATCTTAGCCATGGGCGTCCTACATTCCTGTAACCCTGATATAACTGGCTGTACATTAGGATCTTGGGTGTCCTGTCATCAATTATTCTCAAGACATGACCAATCCACTGTAACTGAGAGTGTATAAGAAAAGTCACGATTCCTCCATCATTACACCTTTTAAACAGGTCTAGGTTACATGTCCTATTCGTCTCATTTGGGTTCCAGAAATTCCAAAAATCTCTTGGAGATAAAACGCAAAATTTAAAACTAAAGTTATCTGTTTCAGTATTATAGTATAAAGGAGGGGGAGCAATGGATAGCGGCTCGGATTGAGGAATCGGAGAGCCGAGTTCGAATTCCACTCGAATCCATTACATTCACTCAGGTGCTAATACTCTTGAGAAAAGTATGAATCCTCCTCTTCACCCCCAGCTAGCAGGACAGACCAGTTCTATAGCCTTAGATGGCAACTGGTCTACCGCAGAAAGAAATGGCAACCTACTGCGGGAAAAAAATCTGACTCGTCAGGCATGTATCGAAATGACGCCTAGCACATAACTGACTGTGGAAAACATGCTTTGAAACAAGCCGTATTTTTTTTATATCTTTCGTGTAACTACTGAATAAAAATACGCCGTTTATGAAGTTGCATACAAAGCAGCGTTGGTTTTCAGTGTTAAATTCAACCTTGAGAGAAGTAAAAAGAAAAAAAAATATCAGCAATTGCTATCCGTCGACGATTAGTGAACATGTACGAAGTGCGGGGTTATGTGTCTTGAGCAACTGTTGGGCCTTAAGATCAACCCATACCTCAAGTGGAACTCGTATATACTATCCATATCCAAAGATGCAGGAAAAATGATCGGTTCCTTGTACCGCTCAGTAGGGACCTCATTCCTATTGCTATCGTCTAACATTACAAGAGCCAGATCAGATCTAAATTGGAGTCATATCTGGGCAGGAGGTAA
>OZ010578.1:48677057-48712057 GCA_963932145.1 Acanthosepion lycidas | reverse complement strand
AGCATAAAGGGCTCAAATTGGGGTTCTACGTGATAGAAGCTATTTTGAATTTGAAATTAATGCACAAGTAACATTCAGCTGGGCACACTGTTATCCTGAATTTCCAAAATTCAGCCACGTTTAGTGATCAGGGCTGATGTGGTCGTTCAGTGAAATCCAGTGATCATTTAATGAAGTGCATTGTCACATGATCCCCAGTAAGTTCTTGCATGATTTTACGTGCCGCTTGCCATCAAAATGGTACAAATCCTGTGACTGTTTCGCGTCATCTGAAATTTGTGTTTGATCAGAAATCCTTCAAACCGGCTGGACAACCACGGCTAACTTCACCTATGAAATCCAAGCGTCTTGCATTTCCAGCATGAAACTTGAGCAGCTGAAGATGGGAATAAAGTAATATTTTAAAATTATATACTCAGTAACAGTTCGTTATGCGTAAACGAAATATTATAAGCCCCACCTCCACGGTAGGAGATTTGATGAAAAGTATACAATTCAGAATATGAAACACCCAGCGAGCCTTATGATTTCGGGCGCAATGTCCTCATCTGAAACTGCTGGACTGTACTTTTTGCGACTAGGAACAATGATGAATGTTACAAGATTTATGGAACAACTGCAAGAGAAACTAGAACTGCATATTCACATTCAACAGCGCAAATTATTTATGCATAATGGTACAACAGGCTAGCGTCAAAGATCGTTCAGAATATTTTGAATAGGATCAATGTGACAAGATTGGACTGTCCGGAGAATGGCCAAGATCTGAACCCAGTTGAATATTGATAGGAAAGTATCAGAAACAAAATTGCAGAGAAAGAATCTTCAACTACCAAAGCACTGGGAGAGGCTATTAAAATGTCTGGACAAATGAATCTCGGTTGAAAACAGTAACAATTTAATTCTCAACATGTCCCGGCACACGCATCTAATAATCAAAAAAAAAAGAATGTCATACAAAGCACTAACCCTTGGACTATTTTCTTTGAATGAATTGCGAGTATTGTCATGTACAAATCCATTAGTAAAACTGTCTCATTCTCTCATAAATTGTTTCTTAATATGTTGTTTTATCATTAAAATAAGGTTAAAAAGAGGTCTTAAACTTTGTTATAACTGTATATATATATATATAGAATCTGATGGGCACCTCGAGGTGGTGTAATGATTAGCATGCTTGTCTTGTTAGAGTAGTGAGTTCGATCCTCACTGGGTGCCCCATATATTCGACGTTGTGCCACATTTGAGCTACGCTTGGAAAATTGCTAAATAGGATCGAATGCGGAA
The DNA here is from genome assembly GCA_963932145.1 of Acanthosepion lycidas. Taxonomy (NCBI): domain Eukaryota; kingdom Metazoa; phylum Mollusca; class Cephalopoda; order Sepiida; family Sepiidae; genus Acanthosepion; species Acanthosepion lycidas. Next base: position 48,710,770 of record OZ010578.1, on the reverse strand, counting down.
ATTGTCGGCATTTTATATTTTTAAATTCGCGCATGCACCTTGTATGTTTTTGATTTTGTCGACTACACAATATAAGAGGCTCAGTTGGACACCGTCTGTGAGAAATGAGCTCTATGACGCAATTTACACCGCTAGAATTTTGGAAACGGTTACAGCACTGCTTGACATTCGCGCCGAAATTTCCAAAACGAATATTTCGGTGTGTTTTGGCGGCAGTCTGAGGACAGTGCAGAGGATTCAGAAATATTTTTATGAGTCTAATTGGGATTACGAAGGTGTTTGGGGTGATCACATGTGATGGCGAGGTTATGCCTCCCTTCATATGACTACAGGGCCTCAGACTCAACATCGAGGTCTAAATCACGTACCTTGAGGAGGTAATGCTGCCCTGGGCCAAGAGAGTGGCTGCGGGATGCCTCTATGTCTGGCAACAGGACTCTACACCATGCATCACAATCAGGAGAATTCAGTCAAAGCGTCAGATAATCGATCTAGTCACCCCTTACATCTGTCTACCTAATTCACCAGACTGCAACCTCTTTGATTATTATGTGAGGGCGAAGTTGATCGAGAGACCAGCAAAACTCCTTGTAACACCAAAGATGAACTGAAGGTAAGTAAAGGGTGTTTCATTAAGACGGATTACATATAAGAGTGTTTCATTAAGACGGATCAAAGTCAGCAGGAAATAAATCAGTGTTATTAGTGAAAATTTATAATAATAATAATAATAATAATAATACTGCCTAATTGTCCGCCAAATCTGAAAGAAAACGACAAACTGTCATAAGATGCTTAAACTTAATTCACATTTAAAATCGCTCCAAGTTATTGGAACACCTTGTATTATGTCAGCATTGACCAACTTAAACAAGGAGAAGAGTTGCAAAAGATTCCGAAGCCGTTTGAAAGCCGGGGTTGAAAACAGTGTCGATTGTATTGAATAAATTTACTGTTTAATATTTCAAGATAATTTTGTGTAATTTTGGTAAATTTATCTGTTAACATGAGACGCCAATTTCATTTCCATTTTTGTGTAATTTGTCCATCGCACACTGGACATATGAGGATCTAAATAAATAGAGAAGATTTTTTTTATTTATTTATTAATGAGACGGATTTTTATTACTTAGACATTATCATTATATTTATTTATTTTCGTCTACCGGTCTGCATATTCGTGAAGTCTTATTTAACTTGGGTTGGTAATCAACGCACTCTATACCCGAGAGCTCAAAGCACGTCAGCACTAATGATAGTTTATACTAGGGGATCGAAAGTTCGAATCCTAACGGAGAGAAGAAATTTTTCTCTAAGATTTCTCGACGGTAGACGAATATAAATAAATATAATGTTTAATGAATGAACGGAGCGTCTACTCAAATAGGAGTATCCATTAAAAATAACTTTTGAGGAATAACAATCTCAAGGAGGTGGAGAAGGAACGGCTCGGATTGAGGAATCGGAGAGCCGAGTTCGAATTCCAGTCAAATCCATTACATTCACTTACGTGCTAAAACGCTTGGGAAAGGTATGAATCTTCTTCTTCTACCGCCAGCAGGAGAAAACCGGTTCTATAGACTTGGATGGCAACAGATCTACTGCAGAAAGAAATGGCAACCTACTGCGGGCAAAAAATCTGCCACGTCAGTAATGTATCGAAAGATCCATGATCGCCTAAGCATGTATTAGGCATGGCAAATAAATCACTGAATAACAATCTCTCTTCATAATAAATAAAACAAAAATAAACACCTTTCTTTACAAATTGATTGTAATTACTTTGTTTATGTTACGATACGGAACTGAGCAGATATGTCGATTTCAAGGCAATATTCAAAATGAAAAAAAAAATACTGTTTAATAAATAAACGGTGCGTCGACTCCAATGCGTTTAGCCACTAAGAATAACGTTTAAGTAATAGTAATACTACTACTACTACTACTACTAATACTGCTACTACTACTACGACTAATACTACTACTACTAATATATATATATATGAATGATAAAGAATAAAATGAATATATATATATATATATGTATATATATATATGAATGATAAAGAACAAAATGAATATATATATATATATATATATATATATATATATATATGAATGATAAAGAACAAAATGAATATATATATATATATATATATATATATATATATATATATATAGATAGATAGATAGATAGATAGATGGATAGATAGATAGATCGATAGATAGATATATGAATGATAAAGAACAAAATGAAAGGTATCTAACTTTGTCAGAGATTGAGAAATTTTATTTGTGTCAATCCCTGACCAGGATTTAATAAAAGTGAAACATATATTTTCTATTTGTCATTCATTTCGTCATCCTGTCAGATTCTGATTCATATTTGATTTATATTTTATCTTTAAAACACAAACACACACACACACACACATATATATATATATATATATATATATATATATATATATATATATATATATATATATATGAATAGAAAATCGTTTATATTTCTTATTGTTTTAATTTAGTAAGAAATTCCTTAACGTAAATCTTGATCTGTTCATTTTGTATAAATATGGAAACCATTATATAGAGAGAAAACACACACACACAAATATATATATATATATATATATATATATATATATATATATATATATATATATATATATATATGTGTGTGTGTGTGTGTGTGTGTATGAAGAAATATAATTTTATGGTGTGCTATATTTATGAGAAAAAGTGCGCAATATCAGAGATAGAGCGAATGTAAATATAAAAGTGAACATTGAAGATAAACCCTCAGAGGATACAGCCTGTTTAACGCTAGACGCAATAGTCAGGCGGCCTGCCGATTGCATCGAGCATGAAGCAGCCTGTCACCTCTAGGTGTTGACTTCAATGTTCACACACACACACACATATATATATATATATATATATATATATATATATATATAGTATTAATACAGATATAAAATTTGTCACCTAGCTTATTGATCTTATATTTTGCACCCCAAACACTTGAGTTTCGTAGACGTACAGTTTTGTAATGCTTCTGTCCACTCGTCATAAGGTATCAGCAATTTTTGCCGATTTTTTCATTTTCGTTACTTTTATATTAAGTTAAATATAATTTATGCGATTTTTCTTGGAGTTTTATTGGTATTTTCATTGGTGTTTAGTTGAGTGTTTTTCTTCTCTGTGTGTGTCTACTTCTGTGTACTTGTGTGTGTACGCCTGTACGTGTGTGTATGTGCACATGTGCATGATGTCATGGTTATTTCTCCTTCTCATTAATTTCTTCTCTCCCTATACACCGTCACTATTCTTTTTTCTTCTTTTTTCTCTCTTTCGTTTCTGAATGCCATATATATATATATATATATTAAAATTCATATAATTTAGGAATTAACTTACTAAATATGCTTTATAAAAATTCAGTAAAAGGTAACACGTTACATAACGCATACATTGAAGAATTCTAAACGAATTTTTAGCAATAAAAATAAAACATTTATAAAAATGCTTTATAAAGGAGAAAGCAGTTAGAATTTGGGAAATATTTGTATAGCTACGCACCTAATCAAGTGGAAGAATGAGTTAATAAAATACTAATGTTCAACGAACAATTTCCTTTCCTTTTTCATATAACTTATTTAAAATATTGCCGCCCGACTCCAGAGTTTCGTAGACGAATCCTTTTTTAATCGTTCAGTTTACTCGTCATGACGTTTCGGCAAAGCACTGCCATTTTTTGCTATGTTTCTGAGATGAGGCATTGTGAATATTTGCATTATTCGGACTGTTGTCCTAGTCTTTATTTCTCTATTCATTACGTTTTGACCGTTGCATGCTCCGGCTTTCTTTATGTGATATCTTTTGGAATATCGAACCGAACTCTGTACTTGGTCCCCGGGGGTAAATTGTTTTAATTCCACGTGTCATGCTTTTGGATGCTTTTAGCTAATTGCCCTTGATAACTCAACTCACCAAGTTTGTTGTTCTCTCTGCTGTAGCCAGGGATTGAACTCACAACTCTTTTGATCATTGAAATAGTGGCATAATCAACCAAATTTTTTATCCACTGGTTCATGTGTGCTTGTGATATAGGTTTTGTTGACTTAATAAAAGTTTATGTTCGAAATCCCAACAGATATCACCTGAAAAATGCCGGAGGAGGATTAGAAAACTTACCCTGATTTATTATAATATTACAGAACTTCCAGTAATCATGACAGCCGAAGTTAGATGCAATACGGTGCTTCACTCTCTAAGCAAACACTGACTTAGTTCCGTCGAAGACACGTTTACGTTTATTATGCGCAACCACATATAGGCCTCTGTTGTGATTAGAACTGTCAAGTTGGTATAGTAGGAAATAGTGGTTCCTCTCAGCGATAACGGCAGGATATGCTGCTGTGAACCATGGAAAAGAATGAGATTTCAATTGGTATTTTCGAAAAGGGATGAATGTATCTATGCCGGAAAACCTCAATGGCGCAATTCTCAATATGAATGTTAAATGACAGTCCAAGAAATGTCTCGAAGAAAGTCTTGAAGTGGATTCCAGTAAGCATGCTGGTAAGAAAAAATAAGATTTTATGAATAGGAGGTTCCTGTCTTATACAGTTATGAAAATAAGTATAAGACACCCCATTGAAATTGTTAATAATTTTCTTATTACTACACAAATTCCTCTGAAAATCTGTGTGTGGTACATAGATCCGATGGGTATTAGTATACATATGCAATTTTATAACAACTTTCCATCAAAATAAGTTATTAAGAAATGTATTAAGAAAAAAATACGTTTTCGAGAGTGGAAATAAGCATAAGACAGTTTCGAAAATTTGTATTTAACTGTAAAATTGTAAAAAATTCAATATTTACATTTATTCCCTTTCAATTGTAATACTTCAACACACCTGTTTTGCATTGAATCAATAAGTTTTCTGAGAGTTTCAGATGGAATTTCATTCCAATATTGTTTACTGCAAGATTTTAAAGTTTCTCTATTTTCAAATTGACGTTTATTTTTGTACACTCTTCTTGACAAAATTACCCACAAATTTTTAATTGGGTTTAGTGGGCCAGTCCAAAACTTCAATATTTTTTTTTAATTTTAAGCCAGTCTTTCGTGAGCTTAGAAATGTGTATGGCTTCGTAGTCCTGTTAAAAAATGGCATTATTAGTGTCTAGACGATTCGTAAATGTGACCAGACTTTTTTCCAACACATTGATATATCGACCAGAGTTTTGTTTCCCTTCCATCACTACCAAATCAGTCTTTCCAGATGCAGAAAAGCTTCTCAAACTATAACAGATCCTCCTCCAAATGATCTTCTGGAAAACAGTTGCTTCTCCTTTCTTTAATCATGCTAATAACACTAGTAACCGTCGGGCTCATCGAAATGAAACTTTTTTCTCATCAGAAAACCCCACGGTTTTCCCCTTTCTCCTTTGTCCATGTTACTTTTTTGTTTACCCAGTCTACGCGCATCTTCTTGTGTTTAGCAGTTAAAACAGGGGCTGTCTTCTTGTTTCGATACACGAGATTTGGTGAGTCATGGAGAAGTTGACGTATACTTTTTGGAGTGATTTGTTAAATTCTGACATTTTTACAGATCTCTTGAGCTTGATTGATTTAGAAGCTTCTCAAAAAAGTCAGTCTGGCTGCATTTGTAAATTTAGGTGGACAACCTGAACGTTTTCTGCTGCCATACGATTCAGGGTCCTTTAGATAATTTCTTACGACTGTTCAGGCCCTCGACAGTTCTCTTGCAATGAAACTTATAGATTTCCTACCAGTTAAAAGGCAGACATTTGCCTTATTCATTTTCATTAGGCGGGGAGGTTCTTTGGCATTTTGCAGTAACTGTATTCAATTAAGAAATGTTTAAATAGGACTGACGTTGCTTAAAATCATGATAAGAGTCTTTTTTTATAATCTGCGCATGCATTTATCCTTCCTTTGGCATTCTGAAGTAAACCAGACATGCAAATTTTCAAAACTGTCTTATAATTATTTCCACCCTTGAAGACGAAGTTTTTTTTTTTTTGGTGGAAAGTTGTTATAAAATGGAATGTGTATACTAATACCATTGGATATAGGTACCACACACAATTTTTCAGAAGAAATTTATGCGGTAATAAGAAAATTGTTAACAATTTCATGAGGGGGGTTGTCTAATACTTATTTCCACCACTCTATATGGCTGAAACGAAATATCAATAGATACTACAGAGATGAGACAATGCTGCGATGTTCATCAAGAGGAGGTAAGAAATAAATCAAGAAGCCTGCTGCTCAGATTTGCTAGCAACACGAGTAGGCAAATCCATGATTTGGGTAAGGGATTAAGCAATAAAAAAATTGAAAATCTGAACACCGGCAACATCAGTAACACTAGAATGTTTAAGCCATGTCCCATGATGCATATTAAAGTCACCGAACGCAAAGATATTCGTACACAAGTGACGAGAAAGTGTAATTTTATGCAGGAAAGCATTCTTCTTTAAGGATCATTTTCAGCCAATGTTTCGTCAGAAGAATACGTTGGTGAATATTAAATTGACAGAATAACTGGAATAAGATTAACTCACTTCGAGCCAAGAAGCCATTAGGAGGAATGGGAATGAATTTTTCCATTTTATACTCACTAGGAACTCTCTAAATTGCTTTTTTTTTACCAGTATATATGTATATTTTTTTCTTCACCCTCGTTTTTATAAATAAATTTGTAATTTAGTCGTGGTTCTTTTTTTTTCTCCTTATATATTTTTTTTCTCGCAGTGGGAATTGTTATTTTCTCAATTTAATATTTAACAACGTATTCTTTTGCCGAAGTGTTGGTTAAAAAGTATCCTTAAGGAAAAATACTTTCCTGCCTTATCAAATCTAAATATAGGATCTGTGGTGTCAAACTTGTGTTGATATATATATATATATATATATATATATATATATATATATATATGTGTGTGTGTGTAATATATATATATATATATATATATATATATATATACTAGCAGGCTTCACCCGCTCACTATCGCTTCCCAATTTAACTTATATTCACTACTCGAAATTTTTGAAACAAAACTGTTAAATGAATATTTCACACAAAAATCGGCTTGTTATAGTTAAGGAAAGTTTTACAAAAAGATGCCAACTTGTTGAAGGTCAAGTAAAACGCAAATTTCGAACACTTTTCTGCACTATATAAGAATATATTTCCTAAACAAGACTATTTCTGATATGAAAATCGAAACAATCCTCGAATAAACGACAATATAAAAGAACAGTTAATTAATGAAGTATTTTTTAAATCAATATGTAAATTAGATAAACATGAAAATGACATTGCCTAGAGGTAGATAATATATGATACAGATATTGATTGCCTCCGAGTAGTTTTTAAGATGCTTATTTATCATCTCCCAGTTGCGTCCTGTCTTTGGGCAGCGTGCGCTCAGGGGCCTCTCCGTGTAAGGACAGATCACAAGTGAAGAAAATGATACTGAGAGGTGCCCAACCTTGGGGAACAGCTGCCCAAGAGCGCGTCCTCTCGTTGCATCAGTGAGCGGGATCGGTGCTCACACCGAAGCCAGCACAACCGACGGTTGCTAGGCACTTTGATTTTTTTTTTTTTTTTGTTAGTAGCCCGGGTGTACACGCTCGTGTGACACTATTTACGTCGCTAGAAAGAAAGAAGAAAAAAGAAAGGCGAGAATTAAATTTAGGTGATAAGAAGCCATCACGAAAAGGACACTGAGCGGTGTTGTTTTTCTGGCGGGGAAAAGTGGTAAGATTTTTATTTCCATTGTCGAGAAGATAAAACACAGAATTTAATCTGATTTATGTTACGGGGCGGCGAGTAAAATATATCCAATCTGCCTATGGCAATAATAAAAAAAAAGATTTTTTCAAGTTGGACAAGTGACCACCCGCAGAATTCTAAAGGGATAAAAATAAAAATTAATTAAGCACGCACTGTCCGAGAAAAATAAAAATGTCCGCTGACCACCATGAAGGAAAGATTAAGCCTTTGTCTATATGCAGAATATCATTGAGAGGAGCATCTGGTTATTATCAAGGCCGGCTATGATAGAGAAACTATTTTATCGGATCAGTAATTGGCACCAAGAATGCAAATACGTCCAATTGACCACCCACTTGTTTGCCGAAGGCCCCAGGTGATAAAGTCCAAGTGACATTTGGTTAAGATAAAAGTCCAAGGGTTTGTGGTCGGGCAGAAGGAAAGAAAGAGAAAGAAAAGAAAAAGAAAAAGAAAAAAAGAAAAAGGAAGAGAATTTTTTTTCTTTGGGCAAGATTTTTTAAACCGAGGCTAGTCTAGCCACACCCACGCCGCTGAGCGCCCATTGGCTGGATGGTGGCATGAACGTTAGGCGGAGGTAATCATGTGAAGAAGGAGGGGAGGCCTGTTGCGCCCCCCTAAAGGGATAGGTGTGAGATGCCACTGTGAGAGACAGGGGAAACCCGTTGACACCCTCTGAGGGTATGGTGAGGTACCAATATGAGAACAGAAGAAGGTGGGAAGACGAAAGACTTCCAAAAATGGAAAATAATAAATTTTCCTGACCGAAAACAAAGAAGTGGAATGTGGACTTAGAATTATCAAGGAACCTCAAACCCCGACAAGCCCACCCCGGTTTTGGTCGGCGTCCATATAAGCAGAGTCGCAACGAGTGAAAAGCAGTTAAGTACCAGTTTGTGTTCGAGTTCGAGTGCAAGTTCGCAGTTGGGGTTGGAAACAGACAGGCAAGCAGTTGCCACCACCTCGAAGAAGCTGACTAAGATTCGCTCAAATTCCGAACTCAATTTCTAACCAAGAACAATTTATTTTTGAAGAACGACTTAGACTCACACCACCAAAACAAGTTTTACGAATATCACCTGAAGATACACCAAGAACCAGTTTCTTAAAGAACAAACAACTTAAGATGTTAAGACTCGCCTAAGAAACACAAAGTGTCACGAATCCATATAGCGGGTTGGGAAGTAGACGCAGTCCTGTATTCAGCAACCAGATATAAAATATTGTTATCCTTTTCTAACACATTTGAACTTTTCGAGTTATTATTTTATTTTATTTTACATATACTTGTGCGATATCACCCTTATTCGAACTCGACTTGCATTACGGCCCGGCGAGTGATTGGTTTTGTCTGCCTAAGATCAATTCACAACGTGGGTAGGTTAAACTGGAAATCAAAGCAGTTAATTCGGTAACCAGACGTTGGAGGCGAGCTGGGAACGACGAGGCTTATACCGAATCTAACCAGATTCCCATTCGAATCACCAAAAAGGTTAGAACGTCACACTCGTGCTCTTCACGCTAATCTGATCTTGTGTCACAATGCGACTTTGTGGAGGGTGCGTGAGGTCGAGTAAATACCAAATTACTATAAAATAAAGCCGGGGCTTTTTAATCACAGAATTTATGGAAGAATTGAGCTCCCATTTAGCATTTATTTCTATAGAATCCATAATATAGAGTTTTACTCAATTAGCGATTATGTTTCTCTAAGTATATTTTCCCATCTTTACACTAGATTAATTTTATCTCATAAATTTTCCTCTGTTCTGTCCCCCATGAAATTAAAATAATTGTTTGTACGGGAAATAAGGATCTACGTACATCAAATCGTCTTTAAACTAAGTGGAAGCAGAAGAATTATCGTTGAACTTTTAAAAAGTTAGATTAAACAAAAACTCAGTTCTTTAATGGAGGGATCAATTTTGAGTTCTTCTGTAGTTTGTTGATGCCTATCGCATCTACTCCTCTCTATCTATTTTGATGATGGCCAAACCGAGAGTCCTCAGCAGGAGTTAACTTAAATGCCGCCCGATAGGGTGGCTTTTAAGCTAGCTTAAAAGTTTGGTTGCAATTTTGGATATAAAAGAAAATTAAGAACCTGGAACCGTGAATGCGGCGATGATGGCTAGTATAATATATTGATATATATTTTAAACCTCGCATAAACTGACAGCACTGAATCTGAGCTCAACGAAAATCGTTCCCTTACTTTTCTAGGTTTTTGAACGAGCTATGAGCTGTGAGCTATGAATCACTAAAATCGGACCAATCGGAGTGGAGGAGTTGCTTGGACATACACACGCACAAAAAATACATACACTGTACTTTATATATATATATATATATATATATATATATATATATATATATATATATATATATATAATCCTAATTTGTCTTGAACACGGCTTCGTTATATCCCGGTTGATATTAACTTTCTGTTTAAAATAACACGGGTGTCAATTCAAACACGTATACTAAATGTAACATTCTTAATTATAATAGATTGGACAAGCAAAAATGCGACAAATTGTCGCATTCTTGTTGATATAGTTCCAGGGGAGATGCCAATGTGAATACATGAGGATGCTGAAAATAGCGAATGAAAATCTTATGGGCACTGAGAAAATTAGCTGTGAATGTATGTATATACTGATCGACGTTAAAAGCCATAAAACGTACATAGTACAACATACATTGGCACGAACTACAGCGTTATCTCAACGTAGGATGAAGGTTTAAGTATTCCGCAGGCTAAACTTATATACGGGATATATTCATTCCGGAGAATATTGTGGAACGCGATGTATCGAAAAATTCTCCTTGAGGTCAGAGTGTTTCCCTTCCATCTATGTCCGCTAAAAGGTGGGACATGATAAAATCTGTTAATTTCTTGGAGCTTCGAAAGGACGCGTCATCTCTCCTTCTGTTCAGTACGACATAACTTATACAAACGCTACTCAAAATGTCAAATCCACGTGATGCCTGCTTAACTAATGTAAATTAAATAAAACAAAAATAAAAATATCAGAATTTCTTGCTTTTTCCATATCAATTTATACGATAAATCTTTAATAAAAGTGAAACATGTTAGATTTATGTTTCCTATTTGTTCTGTACGCTAGACTATATATATATATATATATATATATATATATGCAAGCTTCATTAAATATGACAGACAGCGTGCTTTGATTAAGTTTTTTTGTCATAGTTTCTTCATATGATTTTATAATTCTTTCTGTAATTAAATTATACAAAACTGTACAAAAATATCAACCATGAAAATGAACACAATATGTTGACATTATTTTGAAAATATATATATACAATTCTATAATGTTAAATACGTACATAGAACAATCCATTTCCAGTTAACAGTAAATATAATTTATCCTTGATTATAGCTAAACGAATAGCCGAATGCGCTTGGAAAAATAAAACATTTGGAGTTTTTTTTAGAATTTATCTACGGAAAAAAAAAATTAAGATCATATGAGAAATTTAAAAAATAAAAAAACTTAATCAAATCACATTGTCATATTTAATGATGCCTTTATGAAAGAAGATTGCTGCCTAAATACACAATATATATATATATATATATATATATATATATATATATATATATATATATTAAAGACATTTTTATGTTTAACGTTCTTTTTATAGATACAAGTATTTAAGTAAATGCTGTTTATAATAAACAGTATTAAATAACATTTACCGGCCTGAATGTCCGAGTAATTTTCATAGAAAATATTCGTTCTTTTCTCGGACATTCAGGCCGGTAAATGTTATTTAATACTGTTAATTATAAACAACATTTACTTAAATACTTGTATCTATAAAAAGAACGTTAAACATAAAAATGTCTTTAATTAATAAATTGTCGGACTTTGTCCATTTCTTAATGTATGATATATATATATATATATATATATATATATATATATATATATATATATATATATATATAGAGAGAGAGAGAGAGAGAGAGAGAGAGAGAGATGCATGCGTACTACAGAAATTAATAAATACAATGTTTATAATCTGTTTATATCTCTGAGATGTGGTATTATGATTAATTGCATAATTTACATATACACGACGTTTCGGCTGTTGTACGCTCCGGCCTTCTTCAGGTGATTGGAATTTCAAACCAGACCCTTTATTTTGTCCACTGTGGTAGTATGTTCTAGTATGTTCTAGTTCCATATACCATGCCTCTTCTGGATGTTTCAGTTATTTCCCTTTAATTCACCACTCCAAAATATTGTGAAGATGACAGTGAAGATGATGATAGCAGTCCGAATAATGTAAAGAATGCATATAGTTTTTATAATCTTTCCTCCTCACTTTCTACCCTGAGGTTAAAACCCGTTATTCACTGGCGTTTCTTTAACCAAGTAGCCCATATATTCTTTTCTGTGACAATGTAGAAAATATGTACACAAACTGGCAGCGTAGCTAAGGGATCACCACTTGAAACTTATTTCTCGAATGATTAGACTGCCTACCAAGGTAATAACGTTTTCAAGTCAACATACTAACCCACATAATATGCCAGGTTCTTGTAAAAGATTTCTGATCGAGTTAAAAAATTGCACAAAGATTTGAAAATAATTCCGGATTCAGATTAATTCGACATTAATAATATAATAGAAAGAGAAAATTTCCAAATTTATTTATTGATGCCAATAATCAGAACTTTATTAATTTAGCATACCAAAAAAACTACAAGTCGTAACTCCTGTCTCATTAACTATCGAATTGAATGCACTTACTGATACAAGATAGCAAATATTAGACAAAAAAGAATTTATTAACTGTGCTAAATTAGTTTCTCTTTCTAAAGCAATCGTATATGAATAATTATCTAATATTAGACAAACATTTAGTAATAATGACTTTCCTAATCAAATTTTCTATGAGCAAATTAAATTATTTTTACAGACAATTAATCACGGTATAATGTGTAAAAAACAAAACAAAAATACTATGTTTTTTTGTTTTTTTTTACTGTAGACAGATGAACACCAATTACCTAAAAGTTGAAACCGCAATAGAAAGTATGATGTTTAGACAGTAACAATCGTCTATAAAACATTCAAAAGGTTCATTCTTTTCGTTAACAATAACACTTTTCCTTACAGCACCATCTACAAACCTCCAATGGTGTATACCAATATTTATGTCCTTCAGGAGATTGTTTGTGATGATCCAAAACAATGAAACACAACATTCGTTCTTCGACCCAACCCCACCAAAATAAAAAAAAACTTAAAAAAAAAACAGTCAGCTCTCCGCTCAAAGTGAATTACTTAAGACAAACCATAGCGTTTCTGCCAATTGCAGTCCAGTATTAACTGACAAAACAATAGTTCTTTGACACGTTACCTGCAAAAAAAAAAGACTACAAATTTCGGAAGATCTTTACATTAAAATAAAGCGACTCACTGTTTTTTTGTTTTAGTTGGAAAACCCAATTTAAGAGTTTTAAAATGACTTTAAACTCTAAAGTCACATTAGCCACGTCGCGCACAATTCCATTTCATAGTTATAGCATACCAAACAACGTTCGTTTTAAACTTTTAAAATGACAGTAATAAAATCCCCATACCGGCTATTTGGGAGTATTTAATCTTCTTTTCTTGAAAACAAACAACGATAATCGAAAGTAATTCGCTCGTAACTTTCCGATGACACCGGATTATTGGTGAAACATACCAAAGTAATTATTTTCAAAATTATTGTCATATATATATATATATATATATATATATATATATATATATATGGGCTTGGAGATAGTAGTCATACCTCGGGAAGGCACAGTCCTATGGGTAAAGAGAAACTCGAATGAGTTCCACCACGGAATATCTGATCGAGCGGCGCTATATCGAGTTTAATTTGTTACCTCTTCGTCAGCAAGGCCCGTTAGTACAGTTGGTATGACGTTAGCCTCGGTAGTGGATGCACACTGCTAATGAGTCCCAAATATAGAACGAAACGGCTGTCCCGTGCTTTTTGAATTCTGTTGAGGTTTCTTCTAGACTCGATGAATTACTTAATTATGATTATTTCAATCCTCCTCATTATATAATTTAAGTATTTTACCCCAAGCAAGGCGGGAGTGCCACTAGCTTACCCCATATGTGGTTACAGAGAGGGTTATGGAGAAAAGTATAAAAATGAATGACAGAGAGGTGTGAGATGTCGATTGACATAACATTTAATTTTTTGAATATTGTAGTTATCGGGGACGGAAGTAAGTGAAAGGGATTTCCACTGTACGAGGGAAAAAGCTGTTGACGTAGCAAAAGCTGTTACTTTTAACAGTAAAAAGGTGACAACGAGATGACAAACTAGTACCACGGTTAAATTTATGCAGTGGGCGTACAGACAAGTTTCACAGACAATATGGGTCCTTCAAGAAGAATCGAACCTGTATACTACACGGACCGTCATATAAGCTGACATGCTATACTATTTAGCTACAGATGAATTACTGTTTTTTGTTAATGAAATTTGTCGAATATTCAGGCCGGTAATTAATATTGTTTATTACAAACAGAACATTTACATTTACATTTAAAAATGACGTATAAGCAATAAATATATAATCATATATATATATATATATATATATATATATATATATATATATATATATATATATATATATATATATATAGTGCTGTTCGATAAAAGTGACTCAGCTGACTTTTTTTTACTAAATGTTCTCTTCTCCAATGAAACGAAAGTTGAGCTAAATTCAAAGGATAAGTGATCTAAAATCCGAAGAAGAAGCTTTGAAAGCTCTTTGAATTTAGCAGTAAGTACTGTCAAGCATATGTTCAGTATAATATTCTGGGGACGCTTTTCTATTCATGGAACTGGTTTCTTAAAACCTTTTGAAAAGACCGTCAGGAGCGAGCAGTAGAAGAGAATTTTAGAGTCTTGTCTGCTCCCTTCTGCTTCTGACATCCCAAATATATATATATATATATATATATATATATATATATATATATATACATACATACATACATACATACATACATATATATATATATATATATATATATATAATGATACATAATTATGTACATATATATAAAATTATATATATATATAATTATATATATATATGAAATTATATATATATATATATATAATGCTAAATATACATACAAACATACACACACATACATACATATATATATATATATATACATATATATATATATATATATATATATATATATATATATAGGGTGTCTCAAAAAATGTACTCACACTTCGAATGACGAGAAAACCTTTCTTTATGAACATATAGTGAAATGGAATAGCTTCCAATACAGAAGAAAAATGTAATTGAAGAATCATGTTCGCAAATTGATGGCCATTATTGGCCAGACAACGCGCACCAAGGGATTCGCAAACGACACAAAACAGGTCATTAGGAATATCGCGATATTGTCTTTCAATTTCCAATTTCAATGCGTCAATTGTTCTTGGTTTGGTGCGATAAACATTGTCTTTGAGATATTCCCACAAAAAAGAAGTCCATGGGCGTAAGGTCCGGGGAACGCGCAGGGTATTCAATGGTACCCCTTCGTCCAATCCATGTGTCTGGAAAAGCTGCATTGAGGTGAGCTCGTACATCACGATGGTAGTGGGGATGTGCTCCATCTTGCTGTAAGTAAATCTCACCGTCATCAAACATCTCTGAATATTGGGGACCGACAAACTCCTGAAGCAAGTTGAGGTAACTCTCCCCAGTGACAGTTCCGTTAAAAAAATGGTCCTATGATGCCAAATGTGGATATCCCACACCACACTGTTACTCCTGGTAAGTTTACATGGTGTTCAAGTGCTACATTAAGATTTATAGGACCCCAGTACGTGCAATTATGGCGATTAATGGAGCCATTTAATTTAAAGGTTGCCTCATCGCTCCACACAATTTTATGTGGAAACCCTGCATCTTCTGCACATTTTGCCAGGTACCATTCAAAGTATTGAACTCTCCGGTCAGGATCCTCTTCATTGAGAGCATGGATTATTGTTGGGATATAGCATTTCCAGTGCAGACGCTTCATGATGCGATAGACGCTATCTTTTGAAATATGGGTTTCCCGACCAGTTTGTCGAAGTGATTTTTGTGGTGATCGAAGGAGTGTTTTCTGCACCTGCTCCTCTTTTCCAGGGCTCGTGGATGTCCGAGGTCGTCCAGAACGTTTCTTGTTGACGTTCTGGGCGGTTCCATCTGCTTCAAATTAATCTCTGATGCTAACAATGGTCCGGCGCGTTGGTGGCGGTTTTGCGAATTTCCTTCTGAATCGTCTTTGCACTTCAATGGCGTTTTCGGTCTTCCAGTAACATTTCAGGTCAAGCTTCCTCTCTTCCAAACTAAGTTGTTTTCCTGCCATGTTGTGATTAATTAATTACACCTGCATAAAAAGCAAAAAAAAAAAAAACTTGTTAGAGACAGTTAAAGCGTGAGTACATTTTTTGAGAAACCCTGTATATACATAAAATCTTGGGCAGTGGAATTAATGATATATTTTGTATATATTGGGTAGTTTGCTTTCTGATACAATCATTTTCCATTTTCCTTCTTTGGTTCTTGTCTTAGAAATACGGATATCTGATTGTTACAATCTATAAAGATCTTTGCAAGCTGTATCAACTATAAAACCAGATACTGTCATTGAATTGGATTTGCTTTTCCATCACAAGTGCTGTGATATCATGTGTATAATTTCTTTCTGGAGGTGTAAATATAACAACTTTTAAAATGCAAATCTGCAATGTGTATTTACAATGGTATAAATTATTTACAGAAAGTTAAACAATGCAGTCAGTCAACCTGCATAACGGGCGAATGATGCTGTAGTGGGAAAAGCCGTGTCCAGCGGATTCCTCCCACATATCTCACCGCACATCCTGGGATAACCGCCACTCCCACTGAACAAAAATTCTTACCGAATCAAAATGTGACAGGAAACACTAATCAGTCGAATGATACTTCATCGTTACTGAGGCCTTTCAATCCAGATGCCCAAGGCCATCGAAAATCCTGTTTCGTCAAATGAGGCTCATTTCTCAGATCATCCTGAATGGCGTATAACGTTTTAATGACTTCCCGGGGGGTTGGGCAAGTGTCAGAAAAAACAACCTTTGCCCGTAAGCATTGTTTCAAAACACTCAAATACAGGAAGAGCATTCGAGTTATATGACCAACCCCATCCTCGCACAAGTGCACCCCCACTCAAAGACGGAAAAGTTTTGTGGGCGTCTTCCATCCAGAATTCGCCGTTCACATCGTCCTGTGCACGCATCCGATTTAGGAAGCTGATACGAAGCGTGTATCAACTCATATCAGTGCTAGACATGTTGTAACCGCCTTATTCAGAACGGGGATAGTAGATCTCCCGACGAAATTTAGAAGCCTTTATAGAACAACACTCGAGACTAGTTCGAGACTCGTGAGTAAATGCACGAAGTGTGTGTAACGAAGGATAGTGTAGACGTGCGAAGCATAAACTTCCGTCCCCCTTCGTTGTTTAAAGAAACACTCTTCCTAGACTACACTCGAACTACAGCCTCGGCTTTCTCTCGAACTTACGACTCATTCATCTCCAACTGGAAATCGGGAACAAACTGAGAATGAGTACCGTGAAAGTCTTGTCTGTCGAACAGAAGTTGCGCTGCAATCCCACGACCACATACACTTTTGGGATTGGGATGGATGCTGACGACTGCACAAACATGCTGTTGTCCCGTTGTAAATAACTCAGATCCGTTCCGACATACCGTTACAAATTTTAGAGTACTAGTTTAATGCAACAAGTCTATTGACATACTGAGTCAGTTGGCTGAGTTTAAAGATTGTTCACTTTTCTTTGAATCCTATAATCACAATCTGTATAGTTCCGGAACTTTCCAGTAGTAACCCCTTTACATTGTGCTGCTCGAATGTTTAGCGATTTAAAACAGCATGTATAATTGGATGTCGTCCAGATATTTAATCCTTCTCACTGTAAGCTGTACCTTACGATTCAACGTGGAATCAGCGGACAAGGAACAACTTCGAAATATATAAGATGTCAAGTACCAAATATAAAGGTTTAAGCTCATTGTCAGATTCTCGTTTTTGAAAAGTTCAAATGAGTTGTCTACTCCGAGTTTGCATAGGTCGCGCAATATTTTTTTAATACTTCACATGAGATAATGTTTCTGGCTGTGACATCTGCGTGAAAGTGATTCCTGACTTCGTGTAAAAGAGCACGAAATCCTTTGTTGATTATGGCCTTAGATACCATTTAACTGAACGCGGGAACCCCGGATTGGATCTCTTATCACACATACTGTAAAACCCCAAAAGCTGAGGAGAAAAGTGTCTGCCGTAATTATACGGCCGAGGGAGAATAGTCCTGGTTATGAAAATAAACTACATCCGCCAACAAGTGATCGGGGAATTGGAGGTTTTGAGTAGTATAGAAACACCTGTTAATTGCAGCTGTTCCCAGGTCCAATTTGACTACGGTTGGTAGCACCTGTTAGGACCCCAGCTGTTGGAAAATAGTAAATACCCTATACAAATACAAAATATGAAAATGTAAAAATACTTTTTTTTATAGTAAAAATACCAGCAATACATCTTTATATTTAAAAGAATTACCAACATTACAAAAATACAGCGTGTCCCTAATGTCTGGGATACATAGACAAGAAATCAAATTTACGACAACATTTTAATGTATTGTAATATTAGCAAATAACATCTTCAGTATGATTTCCATCATTTTTAATGCAAAGATTGCTGCACTTTGCCAGATTCACGTGAACTCGAAGCAATAACTCCACATTGCCGTCAGTTTTAGCGCATTCACTCTTTATGTGTTCAATCATGTGTGTTGCATCTGTGATTTTCATCGAGTACACCTTTTCCTTTAGTATACCACAGAAAAAGAAGTCAGTTCTTCTTCCTTCGACATAACAATGTTCAATCTTTAGAAGTATATATATATATATATATATAAACATTGGCGTATTTTGTATAGAGAAAAACGGTAAAATTCCCTTGCGAAGATGGCCTAGGGGTAAGATATCTGACTGATCTCAAATCAGTCTGGTTCCGGTTCCGGTCCCGGCTTGAAACTATCGGACGTCTAGCCACACTGAGGAGCTGTGTTACAGCGAAACACTCTGTCTGTGGATAACTATATATATATATATATATATATATATATATATATATATATATATATATATATATGTGTGTGTGTGTGTGTGTGTGTGTGTGTGGTGTGACTCTGTCCATACTTTAGGAACAAACAATATTTTAAAATTACCAACAATAAAATTTTAAATGCACTTTATCGTAGAATTACTAATATTACATTTCATCTGTAGCTTACTAACTGCAAGTTTGGCAGTTGCACCACACATTACATGTTCTTGGAAGATCATAGTGCCTTCACGAATCATGTAGGCCCCCTTATTTCGATCCCAATCAGAAGTTTCCCTCTGAGTAACAGACTGCAAATGACACTTCTGTACAGTCCATCAAGGGCTATCTTGACTGACGTAAAGCAACTTGTCGTATATCATTTGTTTGGATATTCTGCTGTTATCAAGGCAAATGAAATGGCTTTGTACAGTGAAACTTGTCAGAACTTCCATGCTGATAGCATTTCACTTTTCAAAGAACACAGGTTCTGGCCTGTAGGATATCCAGTCGATAAGAATAACGGATTTTAAACACTGTTGGTGAAACCTCTCCAGGGCGTTTAAGTATCTCTTCTACACAAGCATATCTCGAATAATATTATCACCATCTATAAAAGGCAGGATGTGTGTGTGTGTGTGTGTGTGTGTGTGTGTGTGTGTGTGTCTAACGAATGCACGGCCGCAATTTCCGACGGATTTGCACTAAAATTTACATGCCCATGCTCCAAGTTAGCGGGAAGGCGAAGACCGACGTTGCATTTCCCAACTCCGATCGATAGTGGAAATAATCGATTTTTTCATGCTTCTACGGCAGTTTTCATGTAGTTTGCGACCATTTTTTACTGGCCTGAGTGAGAGCCTAAAAGCTGGCTGCCACTAATAGGCAGGAAGGTTCTATAGACCAGCGTGAGAGCCAACAGCTGACTGACACGAATGTTAACTTGCATGCTAGCATGGAAAAATATCGATAGCTGCATTCGTCACAAGTGGGAAAAATTTAAATCTGCTTGGCACTTTACTCCAATTGGCTCATTCGCTAGCTTAAACTCAACGTTGATTCTGATTCCGCAGAACTGGGTTGGGTGTGAAAAAGTATTTGTTGTTAACATTCTTTTTTCATTCGGTTTTTCCAGTTACGAGTCCTTTTTAAAGCTGATTGTTTTGTGTTCATTTTGTTTAGTTCTTTTTTCGTTACAGATTTAATGTTTATTATAGAGGTTAGAAAGAATTCGCAGTGTGAGATAGGCAAGAAGTAAGGCATGTAGCAACATCAGCACGGCAAAGGGCACTCCTTTAAAGGCAAGGAAGGGCAAAAATATTTTAAGTCAAGTGATAATGATTGCTGTATGAATCGTGCGGTTTTTGAATCAAGCTCGGGCAACGACGGGCCATGCAGCTAGTTATATATATATATATATATATATATATATATATATATATATATATATATATATATATAAAGATTGTTTCTTGTAGTATATATGTTCTACATTTTTATACGGAGATTGGCAAAAATGCACACACACTTTAGGAAAGGAAAAACTTGTCTTTCGAGGTTTTATCAAATTGCAATAACACTGTTTACTGTAGTACGATATTTTCTCGGTAGATGGCATTACCACAATGGTTGTAGCGTCAACAAGTCCCAAAGGAGGTTTTGTATCGCAGAGAACCGACTACATTGGCGGCCCTTAGACAAAAACTGAAAAGGCATGTACAGCAATCCCACTGGAAATTATTGTTTCCTAAGCTAACTTGTATTAATCTTGAAGTGTGTATACATTTTTGGAGGAATCTCTCTCTCTCTCTCTCTCTCTCTCTCTCTCTCTATATATATATATATATATATATATATATATATATTAAAAGAAATTATCATAAAACATTTTGAAATCAATACGCAAAAGCTTTCATGTTTCAGTACTATTACTGTACTTCTTCAGGCGATACTTTTGTCGCTGGCATATTTTCCCCAATCGTCTACGATGACATGTCTATGTTCCGGTTTATCGTGACATGAAAAATCTCACCCTCTGAACTTACTTTTCTACTTAGAGTAGATCTGAAATTTGAGTGGTTAATCATGACATACACACAAGTCTATTTTTAATTCTGACCTTATCTATCCCTACACTTTAACTTTAGGAAAAGAAACCACACTTTGTTTTTTAAATTTCCTTAAAAATCATTTTGATCATCAGTTACCATCGCCTGAAGAAGCAAACTCATATTATTGAAGCATTGAAGCTTTTGTGTAGTGATATAAAAATGTTTTTATCATAATTTCTTATCATAAAAATATAATAATAATAATAATAATAATAATAATAATAATAATAATAACATATTGCTCTACTCTGAGCAATGGCGCAAAGCACGTGTTTAAATGATTCGTGAGAATTTTGTTTGAATTTAGTAATGTGATAAATCCATGGATTTTTGTTGTTGCATGTGTTTTTCATTTAAAGTAACATGGAATAAAGTATACTTCAATTAATAGAGTAAAATGTCTTAGTAGTTTTTTTACAAACTTTTAGATTCTGAATGTACGGCGGGTCTGATTTTCGTAAATATATCAGAGTGTGCAGTATATATATTATTGTGGATTCTGCGTGAAAAATCGGTCTCCAATAAATGACAAATGCAAGTAGTTAAGCTAAGAAATTAAATGTATTTACACAAAATACAAAAGGTAAGGCTGTTAGTAAATTCCAGGAACGCCGGTTATTATTATTCAAAGATCGCTATATACAGTCTCGAAGTAAACATCCTTAGAGTCGGGCGTCCTTGTAACTGACTTCTAACGTCAACTCAATCACAGTGTCTATGTACTTTCCACTCTGTTTCTCCCCCCTGTTCCTCTACCTTCAGACCTCATGACTGACTGTGGCTATTTTATGGCAGCAGGACGAGTCCATTTATATCAGAAAAGGGTGGACCCCATAATATATATATATATATATATATATATATATATATATATATATATATATATATCAAGTTGGTGGTGCAGTTCAATTTATATTACATGAATCATTCATACAACAAACAATTAACTAATATATCTGTTCGTTGTATGAATGATTCATGTAATATATATATATATATATATATATATATATATATATATATATATATATATATATATATATATAACTGGAGATGCTGGCGATTGGATATATATAAATAACTGGAGAGGCTGGCGATTGGATCCCTACAGAGGAACGAAAACATCATCAGCTGACAAATGTAATGCGACTGTAGTGATGGACAAATCAGATGATACAAGAAAACTGGAAGACCTCATTAGCAATGGTAGCTACAGCAAAATGAAAAAGGATCCTACTATGAAAACAGAACGCAAACTGTCACAGATCCTAATCAAGAACAAGGATCACTTCGCACCTAAAAGGCAGTTACCGCAGCGTTACACCAAGCTACCTCACATATACGGTCTCCCTAAGATTCACATAAACGGTATTCCGCTCATGCCGATTGTTAGTTGCCAAGGCTCCGTGTGCCACCCTCTGAGTCGCTTACTTGTATATATAATTGACCCATTGATCGGAAAGTCTCCTTCATATGTCCGAAACTCTGCCCACTTCGTGGAAATAATCAAAGATGCTCCCATCCATCCCTATAGATGGTGAGCTTGGACGTGGTGTGTTTGTTCACCAAGGTACCCACGGAGGAGGTACTCTCAGTAGTCAGAGACAGAGTGACCTCTGACTCTTCCCTAGAAGAACGGACCAATATTCCAATAGATAATCTGATGAAGATGTTGACTTTCTTTACACAAACAACACACTTCGGAATTAGATCACACATATATCGACAGGATGAGGGCTTAGGAATGGGATCGCCATTATCACCAGAAATGGCGAATATATTCATGGAATACGTTGAGAAAATGGCATTAGAAGCTATATCTCTAAAGCCAACTATATAGTTAAGGTACGTAGATGACACCTTCATACTCTGGCCACACCAGGAAGATGTTCAGGTTCTACTTGACCATGTGAACTCAATAATAACTTCGATACAGTTCACAATGGAGAAAGAGAGTAACAACACACTCCCATTCCTGGATGTTCTAATATCTCGAACAGAGCATGGTTTTAAGACATCCGTATACCGTAAACCGATATTCACTGGACAGTATCTCAATTTCAACTCCCATCATCCATACAGCGTAAAAAAGGGATCGTCCGTTGCTTACAACACCGAGCAAAAGTCATAAGTGGCGACCCAGAGATGTTAGATAAAGAATTGGTCAGTATAAGTAGTACCCTACAACGTAACAACTACCGTGGGCAGCAGCTCCCCAAAACTGGGATAGGCGAATACAAGAGGTGGAGGACAACAACACTCAGAAAACAGTCTGCCTGCCTTATGTGAAGGGGTTATCAGAGAAAATAGAAAGGATCTGCAGTCCATATAACATCAGGACAACCTTCAAAAGCTTGACGACACTTTACAGATATCTCTTCCAAGTAAGACCCCCATAGAGGAGAACATGACTAAGGACTGTGTATACGCTATCCCGTGCAGCTGCGGAAAGAGAGACAGGCCGACTCTCAAGCTAAGGCTTCAAGAACACCAGAAAGCTGTGACACGAGGGGAAGTAGAAAAATCAGGCTTGGCTGACCACATATGAAGAGAGAAGGGAGATCACCGCCCTTTGTGGGATCATGTTGAAATCATAGACAAGGAACACCATTGGGAAATTCGTAAACTTAAGGAATCAGCACATATGCTAGGCCACAAAAATCTTCTGAGCCGACCAGGCATAGAAATAAATACAATATGGGGACCAGTAATAAGGAGTGCCAGAGAAAAGCAATGATAACAAAGTCGCAATATGAGGTTTGGTAAAAACATGGAATGATAACAGCAAAATTGCAATATGAGCACTGGTAAAAATGGTTGCTGAAGACCCAGAAATTCATACCCAGATGTCCTCAAGGACACATGGCGCAGTGGATAAAGGGATTGGTTAGATCCAGTGACAAGATCCAAATAGTCTTTGTTGGGTCACTAACACACGAAAAAGAGAATGTCTAATATCGAGAAATTAATTGCTTTTATAATATGTGGAAATATCCACTCTTTGTCTGATGAAGGTCACGTGAACACAAGCGCGTGTAGTAAAACTCTGGAAAATAACGCATAATATATATTTTTTTTAAATCCACATTATAACCATTTATAACATTTGCGGTTTGTCGTTTATTTTAATATATATATATATATATATATATATATATATATATATATATATATATATATATATATATATATATATATATATGTCATCAGAAGGTAATTATACAAAGAATTAATAATGCGATTAATGGCGAAATCACTTCGCTAATGTAGCACTGCACGTTCTGAAATAATATAACTGTCAATAAATAGCTTTTTTTTTTTAAATTCAGTTTGTACTATATTTATTTCGTCTTGTAAATGGAAGTATTACGCTCTGAAGATGGGAAATTTAAATTGTCGAAAGTACTTATTCAAGAAATTGATAGTAAGTTAATGTCTCATTAAATTTTCTTAGCGAAGTGATTTCGCTATTAATCACATTAATATTGATAATTAATCCTTTGTATAATTACTTCTTCGTGATATAACATATATATATATATATATATATATATATATATATATATATATATATACAACGCAAACTTATATACATATATATATATAATTATGTATATAAGATTGCATTATATATATATATATAATATTGCGTTGTATATATATATATATATATATATATATATATATATATATATAGGGCAAGAAAATTATAATGCGTGAGTGTGATATAGTTATGCAGATATGAATCAAATATATTACTACAGATTCACTTATGCGATAGACTATCGAAACAACTGAATAGATTTTGAGCAAATATTTATAAACCGGTAAGGCGGCCCCATGCATTAAATCTGATGTGTTGCCTTCTTCCCACGAGTAAATATTTCATCGTCACGTGTCTGTTTATAGTGTCCGCAATATATGTGAATTTATCTACCAACTTCAGTTTGTGGCCATCGATAAATATTGATGTAAGGTGAACACGGAACATGTTAAAACATGACCAAGACGGTCAGGCTGATAAAATAGATAGATAGATAGATAGATAGATAGATAGATAGATAGATAGATATGAACAGAATTAAATAGATATATACAAAGAGAATGAGATAGATCGATAGAAACCGAAATAGATTTATAGAGACAGAGAGATAGAAACAGAATTAATCGATCGATCAGTAGATAGATATATAAATAGATAGATAGAAACAGATTGAAACTAGATATATAGAAACAGAATTAGATTGATAGATAGAATCAGAAAGAAATACGTATATATATATATAAATATATATATATATATATATATATATATATATATATATATGTATAATTATACATATATATATATATATATATATATATATATTTATATATATATATATATAGATAGATAGATAGATAGATAGATAGATAGATAAATAGAAAGAGAATTAGTTCGATAGATATATAGAAACAGAATGGAATAGAGAGATAGATAGATCTATAGAGAAATAGATACAAACAGAATTAGATAGATAGATACGACAATAAGGAAATAGTATAGATAAGAACGGAATGAAATCGACAGATGCCTAGACAACAATGCAGATTTCTTTTAAGACACGCTTTGTGTGTGAGCGTTGTGTGTGTGGGTTTGTGTGTGTGTATATATATATATATTTACATATATATATATATATATATATATATATATATATATATATATATATATATATATATATATATATATGAAGAAAAATATACAGAAAAAAAAAACAAAAATCCTAATATGCAATTATGCTGTTTTAATGTTAATATAATGTCAACGTCGGACTTTTCGGTCTAGTAGACCAACTTCAGAACATATTCATAAATGAATTAAAAGAAATATTCTTATATCCATCGTCTTTTCATGTTGAAATAAATATAGTCTAATGTTAATTAAGTTTTATGAATATGTACTGAAGATGGTCTACACGACCGAAACGTCTGACGTTGACATTATATTAACATTAAAACAGCATAATTGCATATTAGGATTTTTGTTTGTTTTTTCCGTATATTTTTCTTCATACTGTCAGATCTATATCCATATATTTGCTTAGATATATATATATATATATATATATATATATATATATATATATATATATATATATATATATATATATATATATATATGTATAATACCTAATCATAGATATATATATATATATTTATATATATAATTATATATATATATATATTTATATATATATAATTTCGCCCTCTCTTCAGAGCTGTAAACGGGGGAAAAATTATGAAAAAGAGAAAAAATAATAGTAAATAATTAAGTAACGCTGTGCGTTAAAAATTGTCTAAAATGTAGATTCGGCTCCCTATTATTGGGAAAAGAAGAAACACTTCTAATAAGAAATAACATAGAAATCTTTTCTGTCCACCGACTTTCAATTTAAAATAGACATTTCCATTTTTATATATCAGGAAAACGTATAGCTCTTTTACACGTGGTATAATGGTTAGCAGGGTTGTCTCGATGTAATAAATTACGACTTCGATCATCATTTTACCACAACTTAGCTACGCTTAGTAAATTAATATTTCATATACATCGGTATTGCCATATATATATATATATATATATATATATATATATAAAATTTGTATGAAAGAGTGTTTAACCCGAAGTGAACAAAAATGTTTTCAAATTAATTCTATTAATGTTCTATCTTTCGATCCTCACTGTGTGCTCCGTAATTTCGCCCTTGTCTTATCTAGGCTTCGCTTGGAAAATAAGTTAATGTTCTATCTCTGTCTTTCATATTGAGCACTCTATCACAAAGCCTAGTTGCTTTAAATGCCTCCTTTTCAGCAAACCACTGAGGAACCAACAACACATATACATATATATATATATATATATATATATATATATATATATATATATATATATATATATATATTAAAAATATTTTTTGTGGTACAAAACTTTATTACGGCGTTAAAAACAAGAATATTTTTACATTGGACCATGATGTTATTAAAATAAAATACCAGCCGACCAGTTTCGCCCCCTCTCTTCAGAGCTGTAAACCGGGGAAAAATTATGAAAACGGAGAAAAAAAAGGTAGGGAGCATCAAAGGATCATTAAGTCCCTAAAGAATAATCACTCTCTGGTCATTATCAGACCAGATAAGGGTTCTGGTGTTGTGCTTATGGACCGCCAGGATTATGTGACTAAAATGTTACATATACTTAATGATCCTTCTAAGTTTCAGCGTCTTGGTCACGTTGATACCCATGATAGCACGTTAACTTCTGAAATTCGTTTTCAGAAGCGTCTCCTTAAATGGGTAAAAAGTGGTGTTCTCTCTTCTGAAATATCTGAGGAATTGAGACCGTCTGGCTCGATTCGACCCCGTCTTTATGGATTACCTAAAATTCATAAGGAGGGTGTTCCGTTGAGACCCATATTATCTATGATTGGGTCCTCTCAACATAAAGTCGCTAAGTGGCTAGCTATAATGCTGGAACCAGTGTTGCAGCATTATAGCTCCTTTTGTATTAAAGATTCCTTCTCGTTCTCTGAATTTATTAGGAATCTTGAGGACACTGATGGATTTATGTGTTCCTTTGATATCTGCAGCCTCTTCACTTGCGTTCCATTGTCGGAGACTATAGATATTTGCAGTGATTTGCTATATCGTAGTCATTTGACACCTCCGACAATACCTGAAGATGTTTTTATTGAACTCATGAAATTTGCTACCATGTCTGTCGATTTTAGTTTCGATAATATTATGTATCGACAGATTGATGGTGTTGCTATGTGTTCCCCTTTGGGTCCTGTTTTAGCTAACATTTTTGTGGGTTTCTATGAACAGAGTTTGTTTACAGATTCCTCTAAGCCCACTGTTTACTTCCGGTACGTTGATGACACTTTTTGTGTGTTTCGTAATGAATTCGATGTAGACAAATTTTTCTCCCTACTAAATAGTGTTCATCCTGCCCTTAAATATACAGTAGAGAAGGAAGTGAATAACACTTTACCCTTCCTTGATGTTCTAGTTCGTAGAACACTTTCCTTATATACTACTACAGTGTATAGGAAGTCTACTTTCACGAGTCTTTACACTCGTTGGGATTCCTTTTGTCCCAAACAGCAAAAGATTAATTTAATTAAGTCTTTGACCCATAGGGCATTGAGGATTTGCTCAGATGACACTTTGAAAGATGAGATTTAGTTTCTAACTAACATCGTTACTAGTAACGGTTATCCTTATGATATCGTTCAAATGGTTATTCGGCAAAAGTTGGCGGACTTTAATAAAGTAAAACCTGTGCTTGTTAAAAAATGTCCCGTTTATTTACGAGTGGCA
Organism: Acanthosepion lycidas; assembly: GCA_963932145.1. Taxonomy (NCBI): domain Eukaryota; kingdom Metazoa; phylum Mollusca; class Cephalopoda; order Sepiida; family Sepiidae; genus Acanthosepion; species Acanthosepion lycidas. The sequence continues at coordinate 48,682,211 of OZ010578.1, read as the reverse complement.
TATTTTGGTAGGGATAGCGAAATGCTGGCTAAGCAAATTTCATCGAGTTCTAATCAATGCTATTTTGCAGCGAATGTACGTGTGGTGTTTAAAACAAGATCTGTTCTTCCATCCATGAGTAAGAATGTTCTACCTCCTCATCATATTAATTCTGTAATTTATCAATTTAAATGTAGTTGCGGTGTCGACTACATAGGTAGAACTACACAACGCTTGGATGTTAGAATCAAGCAACACGTGCCTGCTAAAATTTATAATGAAAATTTTTCGATCGGTGATACCGTTCGAAATACATACAGGTCATCTATAGCGGATCATTTCATAAATAGTCCTTGTGCGGTGGACTTCAGTGTGAATTGTTTTTCTGTGTTGTCCACTTCACACTCGTTGTTTCATCTGAAGGTGTTGGAGACGCTGTTTATCAAGTCTGGGTGACCGTCACTTTGTAAACAGAGAGATTGTTTGCTTGGGCTTACTCTTCTGGGTCTCTAGCATCTTTAGGTGTTACAACTGTCCCTTCCGTTCATTCACGTCACCCATATATTTTTTTTCTCCTTTTTCATAAATTTTCCCCCGTTTACAGCTCTGAAGAGAGGGGCGAAACTGGTCGGCTGGTATTTTATTTTAATAACATTATGGTCCAATGTAAAAATATTCTTGTTTTTAACGCCGTAATATATATATATATATATATATATATATATATATATATATATATATAATACACGAAAAAAAAAAAAAAAAAGCTAGACTTACTACCCGGGTTTCGACCGTAAGGGTCTTCTCAGTCAATTAGAAGGTTGGAGATATAAATTGGCTGTCCCCCAGAATTTGACATCATTTGGCAGGCCAATAATTTTGGCAATTCTTGTTGTAATAAACTTAAATTTTCACAGAACGTATAGAAACAGATCAATGATTGATTGGTGTGGTTTCTTTTGTTTTACAGCAAATAAATCTCAATGGGTTATTTAATGCCGAGAACATTTTTATTGCTGATAATATTTTGTTTTGTCAAAAATCTATTTCTGGTAATAATTTTTTCCTTCTAAAAAGTATTACTGGTAATATTTTTTTCCTTAAAATCTGTATAGCTGGTAATATTTTTTTTCAAAGATGTATTGTTGGTAATATATTTTTTTTTCAAAAATGTATTGCTGGTAATAGTTATTTTTTTCTTGAAAAATTTATTACTGGAAATAGTTTTTTACAAAGTATTTCTGGTATAAAACCTTATCTTCACACCTTCATAGTACTTGCACCCAAGATTAAATATTTGCCCATAGCTGGGACCCTAACCGGTGCTATCACCCGGGTCAGGGTGGACCTGGGAACGCCAGCAGTTAAGAGGTGGTTCCACACTCCTCAAAACCTACTGAGCAGAGTCCTTGCTGTTGGACATAGTTCATCGTCTTTCCATGGATGCGGATGTAGTTTATCGTCATACCCCAGGACGCGGATGTAGTTTATCATCTTACCCTGGATGCGGATGTAGTTTATCGTCATACCCTAGGTGCAGAAAAAGATCACGATTTTATTTTTAATTTTCTATTTTTGTTCTGTTTTCGGGTTGAGCCATGCCGTTCACTCACAAAGGAAAGTCATTTTGCGCCATGGAATATGCTCGCGCACAGTCACCTTAGACTGTGCAGCGTGCCTTCAATGCAAAATTTGGAAAAACCTCACCAACTGGCGTGTGCCGTGTCACAGGCGGTACACAGATTGAAATCGGTCCCATGATAACCTTATCATGTTCAACACTTAAACTATCAAATGTCATTGAGCTAGATTTAGTAGTTTTCAAGATTATTGCTTTTAAAATGATGTCAAATTTTTGGTACACCATTTATATATATATATATATATATATATATATATATATATATATATATATATATATATATATATATATGTATATTTGAGGAATAAAAAATATGGGATCATATTAAACATAAGATACAATAATATCCACGTTTAAAATGTAAGGTACCTTTCGACCGACACATTTTCAAACACAATCGTCGGTAATCTAAAACGGAGCACTAACAAGAAATTTTTTTATTAATACCGTAATAAACAGGATGGTAAGGGGGAAAAAAATTGTTACAAGGAGTTTTGTTAGTCTCTAATCTCAACTACGCGCCACACGTAATAATCAAAGGAGCTATCTGGGAAGTTATATTGCCAGATTTATGGGGTGATGTGGTCGGTGAACTTGTCTGAAGGCCATGACTGGCTTCTTCTGCTTGCATGGAATGGTGCAGAGTCCTGTTACCAGATATCTGTTCTTCCAGCAACCACCTTCTTAACCTCAGGCAGCATTATCCCCTCAAGTAGAATTGCGTCACGGAACTATTTTCTCATAGCCGGTGCCCAGCTGACTATACTATACTGTGCAGTTGACACAATCAAAACCAAACTATTGTATATGTACCGTTGGATAAACATTCCCGTCCCTGCAAATATTTTTGCTTTATAATCAGCCTTGACAAGTAGATAATGGGAGGAACTGCAATAACTAGATGAAGCCTATATTCTTGACTATCTATCTATTTATCTATCTATCACACTGGCCAAGACAGTGGTTATATTTCAACTTTCCTTTTTCATCTCACATCGAAACATCAATAATAATTGATGGCCACAAACTAAATACATACATACATACATACATACATACATATATATATATATATATATATATATATATATATATATATATATATATTTCATTCTGGTTCTATCTATTTCATCCTGGTTGGAGCTATCTATCTAATTCTTTTCGTATCTGTCTCTCTCTCTCTCTCTCTCTCTCTCTCTCTCTATATATATATATATATATATAATATATATATATATATATATATATATATGTGTGTGTGTGTCTATCTAATTCTGTTTGTATCTATCTATCTATCTCATTCTGCTTGTATCTATCTAATTCTCTTCGTATCTATCTATCTATCTATCTATCTATCTATCTATCTATCTTATCAACCTGACCGTCTTGGTCATGTTTTAACATGTTCCGTGTTCATCTTACATCAATATTTATCGATGGCCACAAACTGAAGTTGGTAGATAAATTCACATATATTGCGGACACTATAAACAGACACGTGACGATGAAATATTTACTCGTGGGAAGAAGGCAACACATCAGATTTAATGCATGGGGCCGCCTTACCGGTTTATAAATATTTGCTCAAAATCTATTCAGTTGTTTCGATAGTCTATCGCATAAGTGAATCTGTAGTAATATATTTGATTCATATTTGCATAACTATATCACACTCACGCATTATAATTCACTTGCTTTATATATATATATATATATATATATATATATATATATATATATATATATATATATATTCACGATTGAATTGTATATATATATATATATATCATGAAAAAATAATTATACAAAGAATTAAATAGCTATTTTAATATGATTAATGGCGAAATCACTTCGCTAAAAAGACTTAATGAGCCATAAAGTCTTGTTAGCGACAAGACAAGTCCAACCGTCATCCACTTGACATCTATCTATCTATCTATCTATCTATCTATCTATCCTTATTTGTTATCTATCTATTTATCTATATATATATATCCTTATTTCTCATTTATCTATCTATCTATCTATCTATCTATCTATCTGTCAGACTGGCCAAGACAGTGGTTATTTTCCAACTTGCTCCGTTTTTATCTTACTCGAACCAACAATAATTATTGATGGCCACAAACTGGAGGTTGTAGATAATTTCACATATATAGGGGACACTATGAACAGACACTGCATTCGTGACGATGAAATATTTGCTCGTGGAAAAAAGGCGACACATCAGAATTAAGTACATGAAACCACCATACCGGTTTATAAGTATTTGATCAAAAATATTCATTTGTTTCGAGGCAATAAGTGTCATTCCTTCCATATGTCACTGGTCACGATACTCTATTACATAAGTGCATTTATAGTAACTCTATATCGATTCACATCTGCATAGCTATCTCACAAAAAATGATAAAAAATATAGATTTAAGGCATGCTATATTTATGATTTAAAGTGCTGGATATCAGGGATAGAACGTATGTAAATATAAAAGTGGACATTGAAATCAACAGCCAGTAGCGTCAGATTGGTTCACGGTTAAACGCAATCGTCAGGCCATGTGCATATCAGCGGACAATTGCGTTTAAACATGGAAGAGACTGTCTCAGGGTGTTGAAATCAATGTCCACTTTTGTGCGCTCTATCGCTGATATCGAGCACTGGAGATTGCGTTTAAGCATGAAACAGACTGCTGCTGTTGGTTGTTGACATCAATGTCCACTTTTATACGGTCGAGCTAGCTCGAACATTCATGAGTCCATCACGCCAACCAACATGGTTTTGCATCAAGTTGGAAGGTCATTAGGGTGGCATTCTGTGTCATAACATAGCTGGTCAATGTAGGTTATTGCTGGGCAACCAACCCATCTTGCTCCATGGTTAGGTGCCCAGGGCAGTAAATCACTTGCAAGTTCTTGTTTTGCTCACCAGTAGTGTCCTACAAGAGCGCATTTTGTGTTCGCGTAAGGTTGTAGGGTACCGCTTTAGCATATGTCCTACCAATCAATATATCGAATACTCATATTTGTATCCTGCATTATCTAAGTAAAGGGAAAAACAAAATAAACGGAAAAAGGGATTACATTTATTGTTGTATTATAAAATCTAAAATAAAAAAAAAACATTATAAAATAAAAAAATTGACTAAAAAAATCATAAAACAAGATATTTGAATCTTTGAAATAAAAATATTTTGAATGTCTTTTAACATATCAAGAAAAAAGTCGAGACAATGCCTTAGAAATGCATGATAAAAATGTGATCGTAGGACACACACTAAACCAGAAACTGATCAGTAGGACACACGCTAAAGTGGCATCGGTTGTAGAAATATCATGGATGTGTCCATAGAGCTGTGATTTAGCTGGATCATGTCTGCAAGACATGTTAAGTATAGCTGTTAGCATCTAAGTGTAAGTTCTATCAAGTCTAGACTCAAGGATTTTAGTCAATGACCAAGCAGTGGCATCTTACATTAAAACCACCTCCACAAGAGCTCGAAAGAACTTGATGTGTGTTTTGAAAAGCTAACAAA
>OZ010578.1:48502057-48669557 GCA_963932145.1 Acanthosepion lycidas | reverse complement strand
TGAATTTATAGAAATATGTTGAAAAAAGAAAAAAATATAATAACTAAAAAAAGCAATTATAAAGAAAAAAATATTCAAATAGCATTATATAAAAAATGTAAAACATAATATTGAGTACAGTAGCGGCCACAATATAAGGAACGATAAAAACAAAGACATAATTATGTGTATTGCTTAAAAACTAATGCATGATTAGCAATGATTTTTTTACCGAATACAGATTAGGGTGTAATACATAAATATTATACAAAGTTACAAAAATTTACATAACAGTTTGTTTTTTTAACTTTATTTAAAAAAAAAAATACTGTTAATAATATATTAGTAATACACATATTTATGTCTTTGTTTTTTCAGTTCCTTATATTATGGAGAATATTTAAAGATATGGACAATAAAAGCATATAAAAATATATCTAAATATAATTAATTACTTTAAAACAAAAATAAATGTTAAAATTAAAACAAAACTAAAAATTAAAATAAATTTATAAATACAGAAATAAATTACGCTATATATATGGAGAGGAAATACAATTTAAAAAATAAAGTTAATTACGGAAGAATTAAAAACAATAATAAAAAAAAAAACAAAGACCGGATAAGGTGGTGAGTCTATAAATTGTTATATTTATCAGGTTAAGAAGAAAGATTTTTTTTTTTTTTGTTATTTTTTATGAATGCATTTGATCATAAGTTCATTTCTTCTGTTCAGCAGATTGGGGTTATGAAAGTGTTAAAGGATGTTTTTTTCTGAGAGGCACAATTTACATTTATTTCCCTTGTCATTAAAATATCTGGCTTTAGCTATGTAATTCCTTAATTTCTTAAGAAATTAATCTTCCCAGAAATATTTGAGAGTGCAGTATTCTTGGAATATTGACTATAAGTGACATTTCGTGTTGGTAATACCTGGATTCCAGAGGAACCAAATCAAATTTAGTTTCGCCATTGTATCTAATTTTAGTTTTATAATCAATGCCTTTAGACATCCATTTAAATTTCAGTGGGCAGGTATTGTTTCTTCTGCAGTTACAAGATTTTCGATATTGTTGCCGTCATGGAGGTTGTTTAAATGCTTGTTTAATATATTATTAGGATTTGATTTATATTGTTCAAGGTTTTTGTACAGGAATAGGTAACTTTAATGTTTTTGTTGAAAAAATTTTGTTAGTATTGGCGTATGCTTGAAATGCAATTGTTTTTTAGTATTGGGGTATGGTTGAAATATTAGGTTGGTGCAAAAATAATGACATAATAATGTCGTTTTTTGACGTATTTTTTAACGTCAAAAAACGACATTATTACGTCATTATTTTTGCACCATCCTAATAAAAATTAAATTGAGAAAAATTCTACCGATATTTATTTTGACATTGCAGTTGAAAGGTGAATTAAACCAAATTATGTTAGGAATTCTATGTTTATACATGGTTTTTCTGGGTTTTTTTTATCTAAATATTCCAGTTTAACGTTGTATTTACTTTTTTCTAAGGCATCTACATATTTTGTTTTGCGTTTGTCAAAAATATCTATTTTGCTAGAGTTAGTGGAAAGCCTAAATTGTACTGATTTGTGTAAATTATTAAAAATTCCAGGGTGATGGCTCGAGCCCTTGCAAATGTATCGATAGTTGTATAGTCCTTTTGTGTAAAGTTTATATATTCCTTTAGATATGCTAAAAGTGACATCAATAAGTTAATAACCTTGGCGTTGGTCTTAGTAGTCTTAGTAGTTTTTTTTTTTTCTAAGTCTGTCTGGTTTTGTCCTACACACAAAACCAGACAGACTTAGAAAAAAAGAGAAAAATGATATCATCCTCTCTACACAGATCAGTGTTGATGATATCACATGTGCATCTGAGTATCCAAAGTAGCAATATATCAACCAATTTACAAGCTTGTGCAGAGTCAAAGGAAGACGCTATAGAAGAGTTCCGTTTTTTTTTGTTGTTGTTTTTTGGTTCACATGGAAACATCATGAAATAAAATAGGTTTCTGGATTTGTTTTAATTTCCTGGTTTTTGTTGGTGCAATCATTTTTTGCCAGGTTTATAAACGCCGTTAGTAGATTTTCCGTGATCGACGGTTAAAAATTGTAGATATCAATTTTCATAAAGGAGCATCCATTTTTCTTTTTTTTTTTTTCTTTTCTATTTTTTTTTTTTTTTTTTTTTTGAAAACCATTTAATAGCATCAGTTGTGTAACTCCACTGGTTGATTTCTGGTGCCTTCCTAGTATAGCTGCAGGATAGTTCGAGTATTTTGTTGTTAATTTTACCGATGCTGTCTTAAGAAACATTTAGTAGTCTGAACTGGAGATTATTAGAGTAATTTTCCTTATAGTCCATCACTCTAATGAAAACTTGTTGTTTCCGTAGCTTTTTCCATTCTACCGTCTATTTTGACTTCATTGGTTGTTATTTCAGCTTTACAGTGAATATCGCTTTCCTATTCCAGCGGGACGGCCTTATATATCTTGTTGACCTCTTCGCAGATAGATCTGGGGTAAGCATCAACGTTAATTTGCAATAATTGCCCGTTTTATCAGACTTGATGAAAATTTTATCGGTTTTGCGGGTTTTCCATATTCTTTTTTTATTTCTTTATATTTCGGCGTCTCCAATTAATATAACGCTGGTTCCCCGAGACCCAGAATTTTTGAAAATACTAAGGAACAGTTCATCACCATTATAAGTACCTGAGGATTGCAATGAACGTGAAACCCTGAGTCGTACATTCGATGTAAGTTAATATGCATATTTATTAATAGATATATACTTTATAGCTCTGTATTAACACACTGAGCAAAGTTTTGTTAACCGCAAAAGTTAAATAAAATATTTATTTGAAAATTTATATGTGCGATTTCCCGCATGCATAGTTGCTAGTATATATATTTATTTATTTAATTCATATATATATATATATATATATATATATATATATATGATCTGTTTCTAGCTATTATTTTCAGCGTATGTTTAAACGTGTTAACATATATATATATATATATATATATATATATATATATATATATATATATATATATATATATATATTCGGTAAACACAAGTACCTACCTATGTATATGCAAGTCTTTGATGTAAGTGAAAGGGATTCTCTGCGAATACATAAGTAATACATTGCCTGTGGGTAATTATATATATATATATATATATATATATATATATATATATGTACACATACATATACACACATGCATACATACACACACAGACACACACACATATATATATATATATATATATATATATATATATATATATATATATATATAAGCACACATACATACACACACATGCATACATACCCACACAGACACACACACATATATACATATATATATATATATATATATATATATATATATATATATATATATATATATATATATATACGTGTATGTATGTATAGCCGTTCTTCCGTCTCGTGTGTAAGTGGTTGGTTGTGCGGGTGTTCACATAAAAAAGATTGCAAAAGGCAACGAGGCAATGGGAAAAGTGTCACTAGCGATGAATGAAAGAGAACGAAACAACGTTCCGACGATGATCAAATAATCAAGAAAAAGATGAAATTCCCACCAACCCTTACACGATTACAGATTCACGCACATACTATTGTGGATTTAAAGCTATACGAGTCGGCATGTCAATAATCGTACGTAGAACTAACGCCACTCTGAGTGTGCAGAGAAAAGTTGTTTTTTTTTTTAATTCTGTTCATAGGATTTCTGAACTAGACAGATAAACACATCATTTTCTCTTTATGTATGTATATACATAAAGTGATATACGTATAAAGACGTTTTCCAGTTTTATCCGTGAATTTCAAATTATATAAGAGATGAGATAAGAATTATTAAATATTTTTTTATAGAATTTTTATATACTTATAACTCTTGTTATATATATATATATATATATATATATATATATATATATATATATATATATATATATTGTTGTGGCCTGTTTAGGGGCCAGAAAGAAAGACACGGAAGACGAAGGTAGGTTGAAAAAGTATATTGATGATATATACAAAACAATAGTGTTAGTAATAAGTAGATTAGCACTGCGTCTACTACTCCACTTCACACTCTCTTTGCCGGTACCCCACTCACGCATTTTGTATTCATTAGAGAAGGAAGAGTTCATTATACTGTAAGACGGTTTACCACAACATATATATATATATATATATATATATATATATATATATATATATATATATATATATATATATATATAAAGAGAGAGAAAGGGAGAGAGATACAATATGCGATGGGTAAATTCTCGCTATTTTACATTTTTTAATTTTGCTCATGCTCATATTTGTTTTTGATTTTATGGCACTGCAGAGTATAGCAGATTCAGTTGGGTACCATCTGTAAGAAATAAAAACACTATGGTGCAATTCTTCTTGCCAGAAATTTGAAAATGGCCTGCTATTCTCCTTGGCATTCGCGCCAGAAACTCCGATACGATCATTTCAGAGTGTTTGGCCGTTTGAAGACAGCAGAAACGATTCGGAAAGAGCTGGATGATTCTAATGGAGATTACGAAGGTGTTTAGAATGATGGCAACATTAAGCCTCCACTCATCTTCCGACAGGGCCTAAGACTCAACACGGAGGCCGACGTCAGTTTCCTTGAGTGGGTAGTGCTGCCCTGGTTCTCGATCATGGCAGCTAGAAGACCTTATGTCTGGCAACAGGACTCTGCAACATGCCACCGCATGTTATGATGGTAATTCTTGAACGCCAATATATTTCACGATGAAAACAATAAACACTTCAAATCCTCGAGGCCCTCTATATCAAAAGCAACCAACACTGAACACAATTTATTACGAGTATAGGCGCAACGTTTTAAAATGCATTTGACCAACGTTTAAAGTCATTTGCATTTTTACCATCACTGGTTATCTCCCTAATATTGGACCGCTTGCAAAGAAACAAAAACAAAGAAAACACGATACCTACAACAGACACATTCGCAATTTCAAAATAATTATAGCAGAGTATGTTGGCACATTTTTTTTAAGTATCACCATCGCAGTGGCATGAAGTTTGTCTTCGCAATTCAACCCTGTGTGTGCGTATATTTTGGCAGCATGTTTTCATTCAATCATGTGTCGTTAAGGAATTTAGACGTATTATACCATTTTATTTTGATTTTAATTCTTTCGAGTCCACGAATTAATTTCTTGGTGGCCATAGAAAATTGTTTAAGGAAAATCTCAAAATTTTCTTTCAAATAATTTTCATTTCGCAAATACTTTCAATCTCATCTGAGACCATCTTCAGGGGTTGCATATCTATCGATGCGTTAACACTGTAAATTCAAATGACATTATTTTTTTTTTACCTCTATGCCAGAACTTATAGCAAACTTATGTGATCTTTTTAAAAAGATTTTTTTTTAATTGTAGTAGTTTAATTTAGCATTTTTTTTATATAACGCTTTTCTGCTACAAACATTCAACAACTTTTTTTTTTGCTATACTTGTATTTGACTTTATTTAATTATGGCCGCAATTCTCTTATATAAAGCACTTCCCGAATTTTAAATGTTTGCTTTTGATTATCTTGATGAAGTACTGATATATTTTCGACAAATATGTGTCTAAATGTGTGAATGTGGACATTTTCTTGAGGTTGATTGTTGAAGTGAAATGTAAGCCTTCTCGTCATCTCGTTAATTTTCCTAAATATATTCTCAGCCAATCATATTTCTTCGTCAGAACATGATTTCGAAAATAATCACTGATACGTATTTATTTATATACAAGGGCACCCAAATGGGCATTTGTGTTCCTTAAAATGCTCTGCGATTGAACTATTGTCGTCCAAATGAAACGTAAGCCTTCTCCTCACACAGACACACAGACACACACACACACACAAATATATATATATATATATATATATATATATATATATATATATATATATATATATATATTGTAGGGAGATCACAGCTGTTTTCCCTCAACCGCTCATGTGAGTTCGGCTCCTTTAGAGAGGAGAACTCTTCAGTGCCTTTAGTTTTTGCTTCGGTTTTTTTTTTGTTTTTTTTTTAGGAACGGCCTCTTTACCTTCCTGACCGTCAGAGCGTCCACACACGTTGAAGCTGGTCAACATGTGCACGGCCTAGCGAAAGAAAAAAAGTAATTTCTATTCACTTATCTGTGGACTATCAAAGGCCATAAATTTGGTATGTTATTTCTTTGTTCTCGTTCTGTAAACCTCCTCGTTCCTTTGGGACAACATGAACAATCATTTTTTATGGGACATATGTAAATCTTTTTAATATATGTATGCAAGTTGTTTGCCTTATTAAATGTTTTGTTTGTTACGGTCACGTACACGGCTATCTGTATTCGGATTCAGTGTTATTATATCAATGCCTACACTAATGCTAATATTAGTATCGATGGGCTACTGGAAACCTAAAACACGTTATTCTTCCTAACACAAAATAGTTGGTAAGTTTGTCTGGCCGATAAACTATACGAATAATACACACACACACACACACACACACACACATATATATATATATATATATATATGTGTGTGTGTGTGTGTGTGTGTGTGTATGAAGAAATATAGGTTTAATGTGTGCTATATTTATGGGATAGAGTGCTCAATATCAGAGATATAGCGGGTGTGAGTATAAAAGTGAACATTGAAGTCAACTCTCAGAGGCGACAGTCTGTTTCATGCTAAACGCAATCGTCAGACCACCGATTTAACAAGAGCAGTATATATACATATATATATATATATATATATATATATATATATATATCGTGAGCAGGAAGATATGATTTTTACATACGGAAGCGTTAATATTAATGGACGCGAAGTTGTACGGCTGTATCAGATTTCGTTGTTTTAGCGTATACCCATATTTCAGTCAAGTTTAAAAATAAACGGAGCGCCTACTCAAATGTGGGTATCCTTTAGAATAACGATTAAATTTATATATATATATATATATATATATATATGTGTGTGTGTGTGTGTGTGTGTGTGTGTCTGTGTGTGTGTTTGTGTGTGTGCATTAACCTTTTCGAATGTTAATATTTCCTTTTCTCGAATTATGAGGATGATTTCAGGAATTCATAAACGTATATATATATATATATATATATAAAGCTATTTTGAAAATTCATACATTCACCTCCTCTGTATATTATAGTGCCTAAAACCTATATATACCTATGTTAAATCGTAAAAATCTCCCACATATGAATGCCTCAGATGAAAGGAAATACAATTTTACAATCGTTATGTATCCCTCTTATCCTCATAATCTACGCCTTCTCTACCCCCTCACTTACATTAATAATACCCACATCATTCAGTAACCATTGGTATATTTAGCCTTTTATTCATTGAACTTAAAAAAACATATTCAACCTCCGAAAATATATCTTCAGTGTAAGATAATTGGAGTCAACTACATTTAACTTGGGAGCGAAAACATCGGCCAATGCAAAAGGAAAGTGCCTACTTGCAGAATGGACAGACGGGAACAAAGGAAAATATAATGTTATAGCCATTATATTCCACTAGTTACATCATCCAATCATGACAAGTTGCCCCCCATCCACGCGTAAAGAATGCTGGATTTGAACTAAATTTGAACCAAATTAGAATCAAGAAAGATCTGAAATCAAATTAGAATAAAAAAAGGTCTGGACCAAAACAGAATCGAAAAAGATCTTCACTCAAGTACACATGGCACAGTAGATAAAGGCGTTGGTTAGATCCAGTGACAGGACCCAAAGAGTATGCGTTCAATACCAGCTTAAAGCAGTGGAAAACTTGGATAGCGGAATTAACAGGAGATAACTGATAACTGACATCCATTAAACCTGGCACGTGCAACTAAAAAAGTCTACCAGAGTGAGCAAAATAAAGGGTTCTGTTCGACATTTCAACCACCTGAAGAAGGCCGGAGCGTACAACTAGAATAATCATAGTCTACCCCAGTGAGCGAAAGGAATCACAGTCTACCCAAGTGAGCGAAATAATTCCAACATGCCAACCGAAAACGTTTTAATAAATATGGCGACAAAGAAGAGGAAAATAGTCCGAATAATGTAAATAGTGTACATAATACCTAATCTCAGAAATATAGACAGATACTGAAAAAGATCTTGTTGAATTGAATAAGATCTGGAACCAAATTACAATCGAAAAAGATCTTGTTGAATAGATAATTAACTGGAATCAAATTAGAATCGAAAAGGCTCTGGATCCAAATTAGAAACAAAAAGCTCTACAACCAAACTAGAATCGAAAAATATCTAATTTCAAATCGAAATTAGAATAAAAACAGATCTGGAAACAAATTAGAATAATAAAAAAAATTTTAAAAAATAACAGGAAACCCATCAGAATCGAAAAATATCTACAGGGTAAAATGAGCCAGAAAGCCTTTTTTTTAATATTATGGTCCTAAATCATAAATATAGATCACAATTTTTTTGCATCCATCATTATTTGCATGAAGAGAGATTGGCTCCATCAGGATATCCTGCCATAGACACACTTATATTATGCTACATCTGCTTTAAATGTGCTTGTGAAAACGTTAAAGTCAAAATGGCGGTAACGCTCTAAAACATTATCATCAAATCACTAGTCGATTAACAGATAGCCAGGGTATCATTCTCAATTTGATATGGCGTTTTCTGAGACAATATATATTATTTGGAGAAACCCGTATATACTGGATTTAAAATGAATTACACTTAAAAGGACGAAACACTAGAAAGAATATGATTTATGCCCTTTGTTTTGTGGGTATAGTATGCAGTAAATAGAAGGATGTTTCTTATTGGTCAAAATTAAACGCCTAATGTTGACGGCATGATGGTCTATGCAAGGCACGCACAAAGGATGAACGGGTTTATTCGAAAAAAAAAAAAAAAACTTCAAACTCCCTATCAGAGGCCTTGGCATTGGCAGGAAGGCGTACACATGGATAATTGCTACCACAGTGAGTTGTCAGATTCGACGTTGCACCCAAGTAACGTTAAAATCATTCTACTAAGGTTGCAGAAAAACTCTTTCAATTGCTTTTTATTCCCTTGTTTTATTAAATCCTTACAAAAAAAACATTAGATCGTTGTATTCTTTGTCTTTCACTGACACCCCGTTCAAGTGGAGTAACCTCGTTCTCCTGATACGGTATTAAATCCCAAAAAAACACTCTCCAGTTAATATGCGACAGGTTGTAATTGATCACATGGTACCACCATCAGGTCGGCATTCAATCCCTAATCTGACAATGTTCATTATAAACAAGCCCCAAGAGGCACTCAAGGTAGAGGGTTAATGTAATTCTAATCATCATCATAATCCTCACCTTTTAAAGCAATAAACATCGCCGAGGAATTAAATTAATAGCCGTTCAATGGAAAACTATCCTTTAGGCAGTCCGTTTTTTTTTTTTTTTCGGACACGAAGGTTCAAGTCAATCGGAAACCGGAATCAAAAGGAGATATGGCGCATAACGAGTTAAGAGGGCTTGGAGAATTTGATACTCGTAGGGCATAATGAAAGCAACAGGGACAACGGGAAATATTGCGTAACCTACCAATCGAGCTTATGTAATTTAGTGCCAGAAATGGGACAGGACGGAATAGTAAGCTGATAAAGATGACTTAGAGAATTTTATTTATTAATGTTCATCATGTACACAACCCAAAAGCAGGTCAAGAAAGAGGGTTACCGAAAGCAATTGTTTTATGAGCGGTACACGCAACAGGTAAGGGGCGAAATTTATCAGGATAGGTGGGAAAGATAATGGTTATCCCTAGACTTGAACAGTAAGGATTGAAGAAACGTCCTCTTGGAAGTTAGTTATCCCTAGACTTGAACAGGTTTAGTAAGGATTGAGGAAAGGTCCTTTGGAAGTTAGTTATCCCTAGACTTGAACAGGTTAAGATAGTAAGGATTGAAGAAACGTCCTCTTGGAAGTTAGTTATCCCTAGACTTGAACAGGTTAAGATAGTAAGGATTGAAGAAACGTCCTCTTGGAAGTTAGTTATCCCTAGACTTGAACAGGTTAAGATAGTAAGGATTGAAGAAAGGTCCTCTTGGAAGTTAGTTATCCCTAGACTTGAACAGGTTAAGATAGTAAGGATTGAAGAAACGTCCTCTTGGAAGTTAGTTATCCCTAGACTTGAACAGGTTAAGATAGTAAGGATTGAAGAAACGTCCTCTTGGAAGTTAGTTATCCCTAGACTTGAACAGGTTAAGATAGTAAGGATTGAAGAAACGTCCTCTTGGAAGTTAGTTATCCCTAGACTTGAACAGGTTAAGATAGTAAGGATTGAAGAAACGTCCTCTTGGAAGTTAGTTTTACAACGTATTGGTTCACGGGAAGATGATTTTCGAGTGGAATTTACTCCTTACTTATATGAATTGAAATACAGGAGTGATTCGTCGCTATGTACGCGGTATGGCCTATGGAGTGTAGTTTAGAGGCACTGCAATACTTAGCTCCACCAACTCAAATCCACCCGGTTGTCTCAACAGGGAAATAGCGATAGAATAGCAAGGAGTTTCAACGTATTTTTTGTGGGAAAGGGACCTTATAGTTTACCATCACAAACAGAACTACATCATAGCAGGAGCAGTCAGGTACCTACTTGGGCGATAGAGAACAAACCATTTTTTTCAGTATCTTAAGCGTTGAATCTTATGAGTCTTTTTGATAGTTGTGTTGTCATATCCTGTTATGGCAACAGAAAGCAATTTGAGTGAAATTAACAATTAGGGCACAGCAACTGAGAGGACTTGAAAAAGAATGCAGTGGAAAGAGAAGTATTAATTCATAAGGTAGAATGCAAAAAGTTAAATTTTGACCGAACCTCGAACTTGAGAAGGAAGTACGCACCTGTTACGCTGTAACACTGCTCATTAGTGTGAACAGAAATCAGACTGACTGCAGCCGGGATTGAAACCCAACCGATTGGACATCAGTCGTAGTTTCTACGTCTGAGCAGTGGAAAGAGGAATTCAGGTATATTATTTTTACAAATGTACACATACGCCAAACAGCCATGTGCGTGTGCGCATATATATATATATATATATATATATATATATATATATATATATATATATATATATATATATATATATATATATATATATATATATATATATATATATATATATATATATATATATATATATATATATATATATATATATATATATATATATATATATATATATATATATATATATATATATATATATATATATATATATATATATATATATATATATATATATATATATATATATATATATATATGTGAAATGGACAATCTCCGACAACACATATTTAAGTAAATGCTGTTTATAATATATGTCGTTAATACTGTTTATTATAAACAGAGAGTTTACTTAAATGTTTGTATTTATACAAAGAACGTATATATATATATATACGTTCTTTGTATAGATACAAATATTTAAGTAAATTTTCTGTTTATAATAAATGTCCTTAATACTGTTTATTATAAACAAAGCATTTACTTAAATATCTGTATCTATACAAAGAACTTTTACACACACTCACACACACTCGTGCGCGCGTACACACACACGCACACGCACGCACACATATATACATATATATATATATGTTATTAGGTTGGTGCAAAAAAATGACGTAATAATGTCGTTTTTGACGTTAAAAATACGTCAAAAAACGACATTATTACGTCATTATTTTGCACTAAACTAATAAAAATATAATTTTATGGTAAACTATATTTGTGGCTATCAGAGATAGAGCGTACGTTAATATAATGTGGACACTGAGGTCAACACCCAGCGGAGGCAGTCTATTTCACTGAATAGAATATTTCAAGAATACAATGAAATTAGACTACTTTTGTCTGAATTTGAACACCATTTAACGACTTTCGTTGTCCAACTTTGTAATTTGTCTGAAAAAAAATCCGGGCGTAGATAATCGACAGAATCTAAAATGGTCTAAAAAAATACAAAAAACTATAAACTGATTTACAAGGAATTCCTGTGTCGATATAGAGATCTAAAGACAATTCCGTTTTGTACGCATATCAAAAACATTGATAACTGCCAGAAAGAACATGACAGAATCTCCTTAGTGAGGGAATCAATCGTAATTGATGGCTAAAGCAAGAGAGCTAGAAGATCGAATCTGCAACCACAAAGAAAATTGTTCCTGAAATAAAGAGAACAAGATAAGGAAAACATGCGAAAAGATCTAAAAAAAAACCGTGCCATCAGGAATACGAAAAAATCTTGGTAAAGTAAATTTGGAGATTTCATAGATACAAAAATAAAAAATAAAAATGTAGCAACACCAACGCTAGCAAATGTCAATTTCTGCGTTTCTAATCTTCTGTATACATTTTTGCAATTGTTGGTGGACTACAACTAAATCTATTGTAATTAAATCAGAACAGGCATTAAAACTTTAATCACTCTCTATGTGATTCCATTTGCTGTATAAAAAATGTTTTCCCTGTCACTAAACGTGACGCCGATCCCTGAACAATAGTGTGTTTGAATTTCATAGTTGTGTTGTCATATCCTGCTATGGCAACAAAAAAAACAACTTTGAGTGAAATTAATAATAAGGAGACTGCAACTGAGAAGACAAAAAAAAATGCAATGGAAGCGTAGCAGGGACAGCACAGAAAATGACAATCGGTCATGTCGTCTATAAAATTCAACCACCGATGAACAAGCTGACTCCAATCACAGTAAAGTTTTGGACAAGCTTAATATTAGGTTAGTGCAAAATGACGTAATAATGTCGTTTTTTGACGTTAAAAATACGTCAAAAAACGACATTATTACGTCATTATTTTTGCACTAACCTAAAATATGCTCTTTTTTAGCACAAGTCATCTCCTTGCGTCTAGCCATTATTAGAACCGTTATCAGTAAACTGTGACTGCAGAATGATCCAATTTTGAACTGAATGTCCCATTTTCCTGAAACTTCAGGTTTTTGATGTTTGTTGGACCTCTATCGCGAATGTTATTTAAAAAAAAAACTGCCATAAATTCTCTATTGGATTCAAGTCTTAATAAATAAGAAAGAGAGTTTAAATTTTGATCGAACCTCAAACAACTATTGACAACTAGACTTATATATATATATATACTAGCAGTATAACCCGTCTTTGACCGTGTCTTTCATTACTGGGAATTTTTACCGTTCAATTAGAGCAGTTTAAGTTTAAAGTCAGCTCGCCCGAAAAGCAATATTAGTAGCAACATTTGGGTGCAACTGAGGCACATCTCCAAATGAGAGGTTAATAATTTGAATTGAGGTGAGTGGCCCTGTAAAGGGAACTCTATAGTAATAAATACTATTATTGTAATAATTTAAACTATTTTTATTAAAGTTTTATGAAAGATATATATCCAAGAGCGGATAGTAAATAGTAAAACTTAGGTGAGAGTTATAATGGACAGGAAGTAGTGGAGAGCCACTGTCGCCAACAGTTTGGACTCAAAACTGGCACTGGTTCTATCAAACAAAAAATAATCGAAATCGGATGAAAACTGGAAATGCATACACAAGATCCGATTACACATGCACACAAACATACATACACACACATTTTGAGAATTATATATATATATATATATATATATATATATATATATAGAGAGAGAGAGAGAGAGAGAGAGAGAGATGCAGTTAACGTCGAAATCATTCGTACACCCATCCATTTTGAATAATTTTATCCATTCCTCTAAAACAAATGCACGTATGACACCAGGTTTTTTTTATAAGCCGAAAACAAAAATAAAATAAAATAAAACTCAATTTTAATTTTGCTATGATATTTGTGCTACTGTTAAATGTGTTGTAACAAAAGCAGACCTGACGTTAGATTTTGACCGACCCTCCAGATACGACTGAGAAGCAAGGAGATTATCGTGAGGAGGAAAGGGAGGACTAGTAGACATTAGATGTTTATACAATGGGGTTGAATAAGTGACCGTATACATAAAAATATTTCGTATTTTTATTTATAACATATTAAATTGACAGAACGGGAATATATCTACTGAATCAGATTACATAATAAAAATGTATGCATATAAAACTAAATAATATTCCATGTTTAAGAAAACATAGCAAAATTTAAATTTTTAGGGGTTTAAAAAATGATCGTATAGCAGAACAAAAACATGTCTTTTCCATTTAATATTTTGTAGCAAAGCCTTTCTTAAGTTCAACAGCAACCAATCTCTTCCTGTAGTCTTTAATTAACGATTCGCTTACTTTAGTAGGTATTTTCTTCCATTCTTCCTGAGTAATTGTCTTCAGGTTTTTGATGATTTTTGGACGTCTATCACTGATCTTATTTTTCAAAACCCGCCATAAATCCTCTATTGGATTCAAATCCGGCGACTGACTGGGCCATTGTAAGATGTTAACATCGTCATTAGTAAACCAATTCTTCGTACTCTTAGCAGTATCCGTGGGATCATTGTCCTGCTGGAAGATCCACTCAGAAGGAAGCCCAAGATTCTCTACAGAAAGCGATAAATTTTCGCTTGGGATTTGTTATTTTTCCGCATTCATTCTACCGTCTATAATTTAGTTTGCCAACACATCGCATCGAAAAGCAGCCCCAAACCATGTTACTACCCCCACCAAATTTGACAGTTGGTATGGTGTTCTTGGGTGCCTATGCTTCGCCATCTTTTCTCTATACATTGCGAGCGAACAACTCAATTTTACTCTCATCTGTTCAAAGAACTCTTTCCCAATAAGAATTTTCTTTATGCTCTGTCGCAATTTTCAACCTTGCATCTCTATGCCGTTTCAGAAGGAGTGGTGTCTTTCTTGGGGAGCGTCTCTGTGTAGTTCATTACTAATCGTTAACTCCTGAAAAACTCAGATCATTCAGAAGGTCTTGTCTGATAGCCATTGGGTTATTTGGGATCTCTCGAATCCACTTTCTTCATAATCTGGAGAGATCTTTCTGTATTTGACCATACTGGTGCAATATATCGGCTTCAACTATTACATTCGTTGTAATTAAGTATTTTGTATTCATTTTGGTACAAAATCTTTAAACCATACCCAGAAGGTGTTGTGGAAACAAGACAGTTTTTTTTTACTTTTTTTCAGTATAGTACCCCTTGACATCAGTGCACTTGGTCTAACGATGTTAAGCATTGCAATCCCGTCACGGAATAAGGTGGAGTCCTGGTCCTTCATAAAACTCCTCCACAGCAATTAGGATATAATCATTGTTTGCAAAATGGCGACCACGCAGTTGGGATTCGAGTTTAGGATATAGGAAGAAGTCAGATTAAGCTAACTCTGGCAGCAATTTACAGTTGACAACTTTAGCTACTGCAACCTGAGCAGTTTTAACGGGCGCGTAATCAGGGAGAAAGTAGCTTAACCTTTGCGTTTCCCCTTTATTGCTTCCTTCAGTTGTTTTAAATTTGATGTATGGTACTGTCCATTGCAGACAGCCTGCTCACCCCTAATATCTCAATTAAAAGAGTATGGACCGAACCAGGACTAATGGCTATGGACATATATATCTACTGAGCAGTAAGTCATCTCACGTCCAAAACTGTTATGAGGTCCACCCTTTTCTGATATAAATGGACTCTTCCTACTACCATAAAATAGCCACAGTCAGTCAGTCAGAGAGTCTGATAGTAGAGGAGGGTAGAGGAACAGAGTGGAAAGTACATAGATACTGTGATTGAGTTGACGTTAGAAGTCAGTTACAAGGACGCCCGACTCTAAGGAAGTTTACTTCGAGACTGTATATAGCCATCTTTGATTAATACTAACCGGCCTTCCTGGATTTTACTAACAGCATTACTTTTGTATTTTGTGTAAATACATTTAATTTCTTAGCATAAATACTTGCGTTTGTCATTTTTTGGAGACCGATTTTTCAAGCGGAATCCACAATTTGGCGAACGAAGATTCGAAACTCACGCGGAAAGAAAAACTTTTCGTACGTCTAACAACAAACAACTTGGCGAACACATGCGGAAAAACTAATCAACAGAAGAAAAATCCTTCAACAACAAATTAGCGACAAACAATTTCGAGGAGTAAAAATACATAAAATTGAGTTATCATGGAAGATTTTAAAAATATGTTGGTAGAACTGATAAGACACCAAAATGAGCAACAATTACAAATGCAAAAATACCAAAATGATCAACAGTTACAGCTACAAGAAAAATGGCAAAAGCAAATATTACAAACGCAAAAGGAAAATCAAGATAGACAAACAGAGCTCCAGGAACTAATATTGAAAGTAGCGGGCAGCAAGCAATTAGATATTGAAAACGCAGCGTGGAATACCATAGAGATTTTCAAATATTCTCTAGAGGAGGACAAAAGTTTTGGAGATTACTTCAGAAGACATGAAGACATCTTTAATATAGACTGTCAAAATTGGACAGAAGCAAAAAAGCTACGTCTATTGCTTAGAAAATTAGGAACTAAAGAATATACAAAGTTCGTGGATTATATCTTGCCAAAAAGACGAATGAATTAAAATTTGACGAAGCAGTGACATGTCTTAAAGAACTCTTCAGCCCCAAAACATCCATCTTCCATAGGAGGTGGAAACGCCTTAACCTGGTAAAGGGCGATAATGAGGATTATTCCACGTTTGCCGCAATCGTAAATAAACAGTGTGACGACTTCAAACTAGCGGAATTAACACCGGACAATTTTAAATGCCTCATTTTTGTTCAAGGGCTAGTTTCTACAAAAGATAGCGAAATGCGTAGAAGAATGCTTGCAAAATTACAAAATGAACCCGGTCTAACATTATAGCAATTATCGGAAGATTGCCAGAGATGTTTAAGCATAAAGAAAGACGCAAGGGACATTGAAGAATCAGCTGTTTCTCATATACGTAAGTTAAATAAAAGTCTACGTTCTTCACCCTCCCCGGAAAGAAAATTAAAATTTTACGACAATGAAAAGAGATTCTCACCCTCCCCGGAAAGAAAAATAAAATTTTATGATAAGAGAAAATTTTACAATAAGAAAAGTACAACATACAGGACAAATTATGACGAATATCGAAACAAATATAAGCCCCCTCCATCAGCATGTTATCGATGTGGAGGTTTACATTGGAACAAGGATTGCCCCTTCAGATATAAAAACTGTCATGAATGTGAAAAAAAAGGCCACAAGACATCCCAATGTAGAAATAGAAAAGATACTAATAGAATAAGAGCTACAAGGATGAATAATGATGACAAAACCAATGTAAGGAAATATGTAGAACTGGAAATTTTAAACAAAAAGATTAAATTACAACTGGATTCGGGTTCCGACCTCACGATAATCAACTTACAGACATGGAAAAAACTCAACAGACCTACCATGTTACACACTCAAAAAAGTGCCAAGTCGGGTACAGGCAAATGAATAAAATTTGAGGGAGAAATAATAGTGAATGTTAAATTTCACGGCAAAACAAAAAAAACTTAAGATATACGTCATGAAAGATACTGAAAATTTAGTAGGTATCGACTGGATGCAGAAATTCAACGTTTGGGACCTACCTATCAACTCGTTTTGCAAAAAATTAGAGGTTGAACCATCAGATACCATAAAATTGAAAGAAGAATTATACAAGCAATTTCCTGGGGTATTTTCAAGTGGGTTGGGACGATGCAACAATTTTACGGCCAAAATAGAATTAAAAGAAAACGTCCAACCAATTTTCAGAAAGAAGCGAAATGTACCGCTTGCTACTATAGAAAAAATAGACAAAGAATTGTAGAGACTTGAACAAACTGGGATTCTCGCTAAAACAGAGTTTAGTGAGTGGGCTGCGCCGGTGGTTTACGTAAAAAAAGAAGTCAGGAGAAATTCGCGTATGCGCAGATTTTTCAACGAGACTCATCAAGACAATAAAGGACCACCATTACCCACTACCGAGCCCAGAGGAGATATTTACAAAGCTCAAAGGCGGTAAGGTATTTTCAAAAATAGATCTTAGTGAGGCTTATCTACAAATTCCAGTACAAGAAGAGAGTTCGAAAATCCTTTACATTAATACGCACAAAGGGTTGTACAAGTTCAACAGACTACCATTCGGAATAAAAGTTGCTACTGCAATTTTTCAACAAACAATGGACACAATATTAACTCCCCCCAAAAAGGGATCTAAGGAGGAGGTGTTATGGGTCCACCCTTTTCTGATATAAATGGACTCGTCCTGCTGCCATGAAATAACCACAGTCAGTCAGTCAGTCAGTCAGTCAGAGAGTCTGAGAGTAGAGCAGGGTAGAGGAACAGAGTGGAGAAACAGAATGGAAAGTACATAGACACTGTGATTGAGTTGACGTTAGAAGTCAGTTACAAGGACGCCCGACTCTAAGGAAGTTTACTTCGAGACTGTATATAGCGATCTTTGATTAATACTAACCGGCGTTCCTGGATTTTACTAACAGCATTACCTTTTGTATTTTGTGTAAATACATTTAATTTCTTAGCTTAAATACTTGCGTTTGTCATTTTTTGGAGACCCATTTTTCACGCGGAATCCACAGCAAAAACTATACTGTAAATGGAGTCAGTTTGTGCATTAGTGGTTGAGGTTTATTGACGACATGATCGAGTGTCATCGTCTGTGCTCTCCCTGCTACGCTTGAATTCTGCAGCCCACGTCTGCGCAGTTGCATAGGAAGGGGACTCCACAGTAAGTGTCTATACCACGCCCTCATAGATTTCATTGGGTGTCATACCTTTCTCGGGGTTTGGCTGGTTTTGGTTTGGTTTGTTTTACGTCATGCCAACCTCAATGGGTTTATTTACTGCCGACAAGGATTTTATTGCTGGCAATATTTTTTTCGAAAAATGTATTGTGGGCAAGATATTGTTTTTCAAAAATGTATTGCTGGTAATTATTTTTTTAACAAAAAATTTATTGCTGGTATTAAAACCTATATTTACATTTTTATGGTGTTTTGACACCAGTTTTGTGTTCAACTATTTGCCCATAGCTGAGATTCTAACAGGTACTACCACCCCGAGTCAAGGTGGACCTGGGAACATGAGCAATTAAGAGGTGGTTCTACGCTCCTCAAAACCTCCTGATCAGAGGTCTTGCTGTTGAATGTAGTTTATCGTCTTACCCAGGACGTCTGCTCGGGGCTCTGTTTTGTCCATTTTTAGATATGTCACCTCTTGCCTGTGTATGGGCCTCATCTGTGCTGAAATTAAGACAAAAATCCGAATTAGTTTTTTTTTTCTAGTTTTACAAGTTGTAGTGTGCAAAAACGTTTACCTATGATTCTTTTTTCTGGGCGAGGCTTAGAACTTGTTGAACAATCTTCGTATGCGTTCCGGGCTTGAGGTGAAACGCTTAAATTTTTTTTTCAATTCTTATTGTGATTAAGTTCATATTATTATGAAAATACCTCGAATAAATAAATAAATAAATAAACAATGTTAACTTAATCCAATTGTAAAACACTTTTTAAAATTATTGCCACATTTGGTTTAGTGCTTCCGTAATGTATCTACAAAAACTTGACAAAATCCAAAGAATCTGCAATGTTATTGGTTTTTACCCAGCATCTCGGCTGCAGCCACTTTCCAACGGCCGTAACGTATCTTTCTTGTACCTTTTCCGGAGTCTCATGTCAATTGCTATCTTGATGTCTGACGATTATACTGTTGAAATGGTTAGATGCAACCATATGTTCAATTGTAATAGGTTCTTCTCTCGCACTCCTACCCTGTGGAACTTTCTTTCCTATCAACCATGATCTTCAAAAAATTCGGTGTCAATCGTGATCTACTGTTCATTAAATTCTGTTATTTTATTGAACCCCATTTCTACTTAATGATGTTTTCTCATTGTTTTTTTGTTGTTTTGTTTTCGCTCTCTATAATCCTAGATGTTTTAAGGGGTTCAATCGATATTCTTGAGGTGGAATGATAAGAAAAATGAAAAGAAAGAGCAAGGGGCAAAACATGTATGACATTTTAGAAAAGCTCCACTTTCATATAATATGAATGTAAATTTAAATATCAACCATGACAGACAGAGAATATAGACGAGGTATTCATCATTAGATTCAATTTTTAATCCGTCAATGGAATCAACTATATTTTCTTTACATTCTCCATGCAATTTCTAAAGTTATTTCGAGGAGTGTCGCTTTAAAAAAATCGATGTGAACCTGTGCAAATCACGTTTATATTCGAAAATAAAATATATGTCGTGACATCAACGATCTGTTAGTTGCTCGGGATAATCAATAAATCCAGTCTCTCCTGGAGGGTAATCAATAATGCCGGAGTCTATGTAGCGTAATCAATAAATCGGAAAATACTGTAAGGCAATCGATAATTTCAACGTCCTTCTATGGTAATCAATAAGCCCGGGGTCTCTGGAGCGTAATTACTAAATCCAGAGTCTCCTGGAGGCTAATCAATAATTCTGAAATTTATGTAGGGCAATCAATAAATCCGGAAAGACTGTAGGGTAATCGATAATTCCAAAGTCTTTTCATAGTAATCAATAAACCAAGGGTCTATAGAGGGTAATCAATAAATCCAGAGTTTCCTGGAGGCAAATCAATAATTTTGGAATCTGTGTAGGTCAATCTATAAATCCTGAAACACTGTACGGCAATCAATAATTACAAAGTCTTTGTATGATAATCAATATGCCCGGGTATCCTGGAGGATAATCAAAAATTCCAAAGTCTCCTGGAGAATAATCAAAAATTCTAAAGTCTCCTGGAGGGTAATCAATAATTTCGGAGTGTATTGAGGCCAATCCATAAATAAGGAAACGCTGTAGATTAATCGATAATTATAAAGTCTTTGCATGGCAATCAATAAACCCGGGTTCTCTGGCGGATAATCAATAAACCCAGGATCTCCTGATGGGTAATCAATAATTCCGGAGTTTCTGGAAGTTACTCAATAAATCTGGAAACACTGTGCGGTAATCGATAATTGTAAATCTATTTGTATGGCAATCAATAAACCGGGGTGTTTGGAGGGTAATCAATAAATCCAAAGTCTTCTGTAGGGTAATCACTAATTCCGGAGTTTATGTAGGGCAATCAATATATCCGGAAACACTGTAGGATAATCGATAATTCTAGGGACTTTGTATAGTAAACCATAAACCCGGATGTATAGAGGGTAATCAATAAATCCAGATTCTCCTGGAGGCTAATCAATAATTTCAGAATCTATGTAGGGCGATCTATAAATCCGGAAATATTGAAGGGTAATCGATAATTCAAAAGTCTTTGTATAGTAGTCAATAAACCCGGGTTCTCTGGCGGATAATCGATAAATTCAGAGTCTCTTGATGGGTAATCAATAATTCCGGAGTTTCTGGAAGGTACTCAATAAATCTGGAAACACTGTACGGTAATCGATATTTGCAAATCTCTTTTATGGTAGTCAGTAAACCCGGGTGTCTGGAGGGTAATCAATAAATCCAAAGTCTTCTGAAGGGTAATCAATAATTTCTGAATCTATGTAGGGAAATCAATAAGTCCTAAAACACTGTAGGATAATGGATAATTCCAGAGTCTTTGCATAGTAAACCATAAATCCGGATGTATAGAGTGTAATCAATAAATCCAGATTCTCCTGGAGGCTAATCAATAATTTTCGTAATCTATCTAGGGCAATCTACAAATCCGGAAACACTGCGGGGTAATCAATAATTCCTGAGTGTTTGTATGTTAATCAATAAACCTGGGGCCTATGGAGGGTAATCAATAACTCCAGAGTCTCTGGAGGGCAATAAATAAATCCGAAGTCTCTGGAGGTTAATCACTATAGCCGGAGTCTAATTAATAAAGTAGAAGTCTGTGGGCGGTACTCAATATATATGGAGTCTTTGAAGAGTAATCAATAAATGTGGAGAATTTATAGGGAAATATTAAATAAAACATGATCACTTTCCTTGCCAATGGACTTCATTCACTGGTGAACATCGATCAAAACTATCTAACACACACGCACAAATATTATATATATATATATATATATATATATATATATATATATATATATATATATATATATATATATATGTCATTTTATGACATCCATTGACATGTCACGTAGAACTAGAACAGTCTACCCCAGTGAGCGAAATAAAGAGTTCAGTTCGATAATCCAACCACCTGAAGAAGACCGGAGCGTAAAGATGAAGACAATAGTCCGAATAATGTAAATAGTGTACATAATTACCTCATCTCAGAAATATATATATATATATATATATATATATATATATATATATATATATATATATATATATATATATATATATATATATATAATCCAAATGTAAAAGAACGAAGAGTAAGATTTCAGCGTTTCAAACGTTAATTTAAAACAGGGTTCAAAGCAAAAGACGGAAGTGGATAGTATGCTTCAACAACCGCATTTCCTCACCTGATGAAAAAAAGTTGTTTTATTTTTAAAGCTGAAACAAGTTGTGTACTTTTGTAGTCGGTATGCGCATGTTCTAATGTAACACTGCATAATATATATATATATATATATATATATATATATATATATATATATATATATATATATATATATATATATATATATATATATATATATAGCTTTAAACAACACAGAGGTCATATCTTAGGAACCTTTCGGCCAACACTTTTTCAAAGGTATTCGTTGGCGATTTGGAATACAAATGAAGAAACTCAATAAGTAAATGAGGAGGGAAAGGTGGAAAGCGATCAAGAAATTTTAATTTCACAGTTAAAAGCTATGTTTCATTTCTGTGGGTACCAATCACTTTTTGTATATCTTCGTCGGAGGTACCCAAGAGAAGTTATTTGTAAAATTAATCAGTCCGTTCGTTTATGGCGCAAGGTCAATTCTTTGAGATTGAGAAGATCTTTCCTTACGTCTTATTTGTCGTGCAATGTTGTTCCCTTGTTTATAAGGCGAAGGTTATTGAAAATCCAAATTAGTTCCTTCTCAATTGAGAGAGCCTTCATTTAAAATTAGTTGGGCAAACTGTTTGATTTTTCATTATCATGTTTACGCTTTATTCAAAAGGGAATACAAGGTAAATTATCATTTTTTGATTACTTTCGTCTCTCTCGCTACTTGGTTTTTTATCAAATTACGTTTGAAAAAATCCGTGGGAGAGAATAATAAATATTTAAATAGCCTTATTTGGGGTAGTTGAAGATAATTCGAATAAACATATTTTCAACTTTTCCAATATCACTTTGACTGGGATTGAACTCTCTGTTCTTTCTCGTGGTTTGGACTTCTGCATTCCACCTTCTAGAATCAGTAAGCAGCACATTTTGACTGAGTTCGAGATATTGTTCTCTCAGTTAATTAAACATGTCCCTATTTCTTCTGAGAAGTTTTCTGTAATTAAGGCAAGACTACTTGAATTAGCTAATGAATATTCTACGCTTTCTGTTGGGCGGGATTTCCTTGCCTGGCATGGTATTCATTATCGTACGATCAAATCATTAAAGTCAAGAGATGTCGTGTATCTCACCAAACCTGATAAAGGTTCTGGCGTCGTTATCCTAAATAAACAAGATAATTTGGATAAGATGAATAATATCTTAAATGATCCTTCAAAGTTTGGGATAATTGGTCCTGCTGATACATGTGATAACATCTGTACAGAGATGGTTATTCTCTATATACAAGGGCAACCTGATCTCAAAGGACGTTTACAAAAGGGTGAGACCAATAGGTTGCCAACGACGACGAATGTATGAACTTCCCAAAGTGCACAGAAGATAGAGTCCCACATAGACCAATTTTGTCTATGATGGGGTCTGTGCAACATGAATTGGCTAAATGCTTGGCGGAATTGCTCTTGCCGGTCTCGAATATTTTTTCGGGTCATAAGATTTCAGACGCTTTTCTTTTTTTCTAACTTCATTATAGGTTTGGATATTCGGTCTGAGGATAAACTGTTTGACATTGTCAGTTTATTCACTAACATCCCATTACATGAGACCATTGGCATTTGTGCCGATATTCTATACAGGGGTAATATGGGCCCTGCCATTATTCCTGAGGAACTATTCTTGGAATGTATGCGTCTGGCTATAGAGGTTGTTGAGTTTAGCTTCAATGAGATGATGTATGTCCAGACAGACGGGGTTGTTATGGGTAGCCCTTTGGGTCCGCATTTAGCCAATATTTTCGTGGGCTACTACAAGCGAATCTTGTCCAAAGACCTTGTGTCTATATGAGATTGTGGACAACACTTTTTCTATGTTTGATTCTGCCATAGATGCTACAAATTTCCTGGGTCAACTTAACTCTCTTCGTCCATCCCTTAAGTTTACAATGGAAGTTCAGAAGGGTAGGGCACGTTCCTTTTTGGATGTCCTTGATAAAAGTAAGGACGGGGTTTTCGTTACCAGTGTTTTTCGTAAGCCCACATTTACTGCACTTTACACGAGCTGGAATTCGTTTGTTCTTAAGTCCCGTAATATCGGTCTGACTGCGACCTTGGTTTATCGTGCTATCATGATTTGTTCCCCTGAACTGTTAGATGGGGAACTTACTACTATTCGGTATAGTTTCGAAAGTAATCGATATCCCATCAATGTTATCAGGCATGTTATTGATAGCAAAATGAGGCCGTTTAAGGAACCTGTGGGTTTTGGGCCTAGCCGTTGCCCTATATATTTAAAATAACCTTGGCTTGGTAGGAAATGTCAGTTATTGTCTGACAGAATTTCTGCGACTATTTCGTCTTGATATAATGCGGTTAGGTTGCGCACAGTTTTTCAAACTAGACCTGTGTTTCTGTCTTTTACTAAGGATAGGTTGTCCTATTTTAAGAAAAAATTAGTTGTGTACAAGTTCAAATGCCGTTGTGATGCGGTGTACATCGGACGAACTAATCTGAGTTTGGAGACGCGGGTTGCACAGCATGTTCGCGCCTATTTGCATTCAGGTAGTCTTAGCCAGTCATTAAGAACTACAAAGGCGGTCCATGAATCTGCCATCGGTCAGAATTTGCTTGACAACCATGCTTGTGCCTCTGAATATAGATACGCTTGGTTTTCAGTATTACACAGCGCTCGCTCAGTATAGCATCTCCAAATCTTGGAAGCCGTTTTTATAAAGTGCCATCAGCCAAGCCCGTGTAGAAAAAAAAGGAACATTTTTTTTTCGTTCCTTGTAGTTGTTGGAGGGTTTAAGAATGTCGTTTTTCCATATTATACTCGAGTGGAACTGGTTATTTTCACCCCCGAACCTTTGCTCAACTTTAATTGTGTGTAATTAAAATTTCTCTTTTAATGGCGTTCCACCTTTCCCTCCTCCTTTACTTTATTGAGTGTCTTCATTTGTATTCCACATTCGCCAACGATTACCTTTAAAAAAAGTGTTGGCCGAAATGTTCCTAAGGCATGACGTCTGTGTTGTTTAAAGCTATATATATATATATATATATATATATATATATATATATATATATATATATATATATATATTGTGCAGTGTTACATTAGAACATGCGCATACCGACTACAAAATTGGACATCTTGTTTCAACATTTTAAAAAAACAAACTTGTTGACGTTTCATCAGGTGGGGAAATACGGTTGATGAGGCATACTAATTAATGTTTGAAACGCTGAAATCTTACTCTTCGTTCTTTTAAAATTGGATTATATATATATATATATATATATATATATATATATATATATATATATATATATATATATATATATATGTTTATATTTCTGAGACTAGGTATTATGTACAAGCTTTTAAATTATTCCGACTTTTGTACGCATGTTTGTCGCCTTGTTTATTAGAACGATTTGGCCGTTGTACGCTCCGGGATTCTTCACGTCATCGGAATATCGAACTGAAACCTTTATTTCGCTCACTGGGGTTGACTGTTCTAGTTCTACGTGCTATGCCTAATGATTGTCTGTTATCAGTTATCTCCAACACACCCAAAGGCCCAAAGAGTGTGAGTTCAATACCTGGTTATGGCGGTGGAGTAAATGGAGAGGGGAATTAACAGGAGATAACTGATAACTGACATCCATTAGACATGGCACGTGGAACTAGAACAGTCTACTGCAGTGAACGAAATAAAGTGTTCAGTTCTACTTTCCAAACCACCTGAAGAAGGCTGGAACGTACATAGCCGAAACGTTGTAATAAATATTGCGACAAAGATGAGGACAATAGTCCCAATAATGTAACTATTATATATATATATATATATATATATATATATATATATATATATATATATATATATATTGTGTGTATGTGCATGTATGTATGCATATGTGTTTTTGTTTGAGTGTATGGGATAAAATGATCAGAAATATATTTGCACACCGTGCAGCTGTGCTCATATTCACTCTTTGGTTTCCATAACATCTCATTAGTTGTCCATGAATGGTGTTGAGAAGCACTTTTCATCTTTTTTATTTTGAAAAGCTTCTCATTCCAAGTAAGGCAAAAGAGCCACTAAGACACATGAGGTTAAGGGGAGTGAAGGAACATAAGTGAAATCTTGAAGGGGAACAACAAAAGAAAGAATAGCATTCATGAACACAGAAGATAAGGGTTTATGTACGTAAGTAAATCGGAACAGCGAGAGATGCGATAGAAGACATTTTTGGCACAGAACATACAGTTCCATCTTGCCATTTTAACTGTAAAATGATAAGACCTTGTCGCCAATCTAGTAATATGCATTATATTCACAATCCATATAGAATAGTCGTCCTGAGTAAGACGATAAACTACATCCGCGTCCTGGGTAAGACGATAAACTACGTCCGCGTCCTGGGTAAGACGATAAACTACATCCGCGTCCTGGGTAAGACGATAAACTGCATACGCGTCATGAGTAAGACGATAAACTACGTCCGCGTCCTGGGTATAACAATAAAATAAATTTACGTCCTGTGTAAGACAATCAACTACATCTGAGTCCAGGGTAAGACGATAAACTACATCCGGGTCCTGGGTAAGACGATAAACTACATCTGCGTCCTGGGTATAACAATAAAATACATTTACGTCCTGTGTAAGACAATAAATTATATCTGTGTCCTGGGTAAGACGATAAACTACATCAGCGTCCTGGGTAAGACGATAAACTACGACCGCGTCCTGGGTAAGACGACAAACTACATCCGCGTCCTGGGTATAACAATAAAATACATTTACGTCCAGTGTAAGACAATAAACTACATCTGTGTCCTGCGTAAGACGATAAACTACATCCGCGTCCTGGGTAAGACGATAAACTAGATCCGCGTCCTGGGTGAGACGATAAACTCCATACGCGTCCTGGGTATGAGAGTAAAATAAATTTACGTCCCGTGTAAGACAATCAATTACATCTGTGTCCTGGGTAAGACGATAAACTACATCCGCGTCATGAGTAAGACGATAAACTACGTTCGCATCCTGGGTAAGACGATAAACTACATCCGCGTCCTGGGTAAGACGATAAACTACATCTGTGTCCTATGTACGACAATAAATTGCATTTTCCTCCTGGGTAAGACGATAAACTACGTCCAACATCAAGGCCTCTGATCAGGAGGTTTTGAGGAGAGTGGAACCACCTCTTAATTGCTGGCGTTCCCATGTGCACCTTGACCCGGGGTGGTAGCAACTGTTAGGATACAAGCTATGGGCAAATAGTTAATATCCAAACTTGTGTAAAAATAGGTTTTAATACCAGAAATACTTTGTAATAAAAAGAAATATTACCAGCAATAATTTTTAAAGGAAAAATTATTATTAGCAATACTTTTAAAAAAAAAACGTACCAGCAATACAAACATCTATAGATTCTTTGAAAAAATATTGCCATGTACAGATTTCTTCAAGGAAAAATATTTTGAAGAAAAACATTACTAGCAATTGTCGGCATTAAATAACCCATTGAAGTGGTTATGCCGTAAAACAAACCAAACCATATGCCATAGATGGAAGTTCATCAGCATATTAACCATGGAAATGTTTATAGAAAAGGCATAGGTAATCGATATTACTACCGTAAGAAAGTGACCAAAGTTGAGATGCCACGCCAGGACTATTAACATTGTAGATTATTTTTGGATTTTGTCATAGATCCCTAAATATATAGCATTAATTTCAGACCATATGTGGAAGCAATATTCTAAGCATGGTCGAATGGTATACTTATAAATATGCAAGATAGACTCCGGCGTGTCGAGAAAAAACTATCTAGCTTGACAAAGTGAACCAACCTTCCTACCTCCTGTCCTATCAATCGATTCTATATAATTTTTCTATTTCCTTTCAATGGAAACTGTTATCCTGAGAAGGCCCAAAAGTGTCACTCTGCTGGAGACTAGTACTAGCTATGTTGATGGAAGGCAGAAAGGGGTCTCTGAAGGAATTAATAGAGAGCTGTTTTGTTTTTGAGACGTTAAAATGAACAAGCTATTCCTTAACTTAGTTAACAACGGAATGTAGCTTATCAGCTCCCAATTTGACTTCATTGAGCCACTCAGTATAAAGAAAGGAGTAAATAGTTCTATCATCAGCATATAGACCGAGTTGAGAAATGATGAAATCAGAAAGGCAGTTGATGATAATTAAGAACAAGGTAGGTCTATATATATAGACCTGGGGGACGCCTGCATTGATGCAATAAGATCTAGAAGAGGCACCGTTTAAAAAAAAAAAAAAAAAAAAAAAAAACTTTAATTTCCTGATTTGATAAGAAAGATTGAATTAGTTTTTCGGAAATGCCATAACAATTCAACTTGTGGAGAAAACAAATATGGCAAACCCTGAAAAATGCCTTTGATGAATCCAGAGCAACAACTCAAGCATTGCTAATCTTATCTAAAGCATTATAATGTCTTTCAGCATTAACCGTTAGCACTTTAGATGTGGTTCTACGCTTCTCAAAACCTTCTGATCAGCTCCTTTGCTGCCGGATGGAGTTTATCATCAAACCGAGGACGCCTAATTGGTGGTGGGGTCATACCCCTCTAGAGAGATGCAGTCGGCATAGTCTGAAGCCTCAGTCAACAGGGTGGTATCACGATGGAACACTCGGTAGAAGTGTTTACTGAGGCCTATACCGGAAGAGCGAACAGGAATTACAAACTTCAGATTTGCACACGCTTTCATGTCAGATGCCATTTTACCATATTATTTCTCAGTTGTTATTTTTTCAAAGGCAGAAATCGTATGGGATTTGCCTGGAAGTTTCAATTTATACTTTATTTGCGTAAATACTTTAATATGAGGAATCAGTTTCGAAGAAACAAACGCAGATAAACACATGGATGGGCGACAAACATTGGAAGGCATAAAGGGTAAGAAAAAGAAAAAATGGACATGTCACAATCGATAATTTTATTTGTCAAAATCTGTATAATTAACTCAGTTCCAACTAGTTTAAAATAAAATGGAGACGGGCAAGAAAGATTGAAATGAGTAAGGCAGTGAATACGAAGACACAGGCGAAGGGCGAGAGAATGGAAAGGTCGTGAGATAACGGACAAACTTATTCGTTAACATCTGTAGAATTAACTCTACCAACTAGTTCAGATTAAAATGTGAACGGGCAACGGAGATTGGAGTGTATAAGGGAGAAATAGGAAGATACAGGTCAAGTGTGAGAGAACACAAAGGCCATGAGATAATGAACAAACTTATTTGTCAATACCTGTAAAATTAACTCTGTACTAAATAGTTCAGATTAAAATATGAATGGGCAACAGAGATTGGAAGGTGTAAGGGAGAGAATAGGGGGATATAGGTAAAGTGTGAGAGATTGCAAAGGGCATGAAATAACGGACAAACTTATTTGTCAACAACTGCAGAATTAACTCTGTACCAACTAGTTCAGATTAAAATATCAACGGGCAACAGAGATTGGAAGGTGTAAAGGGGAGAATGAGATGATACTGGCAAAGGGCGAGAAAATTTCATTGGTATGAATTGCCAGATAATCTTGCCAACACCTTAGGGCCCGGTTCAGCAAGTATAAAACGAAAGACTGGAATTAATGAACGAAACGTTTGATTTCTGTGATTTAATATAGAGCCGGCAATTTCTAAAAAAGAAAAAAAAAAGCAACAAAGGATTCCAGAAGTTTCAGAGCTTTCCATGATAATGGCTCACACCTACATCTAAATATATCGAAAGTGTGATGAATATAAGTAAAATGGGTCTGTGCAGTGCGTGAAAAACCCTTCAGTCTTTGTCAGTTAATAGATTATTTTAATCCTATCATCAAAATTGCGGCCGCTCAATAATTGCTATTGTTTCTTTGTTCGCCCGAACTCATCATTTGAATAACTAATCAGCTCACCGTATCTGAACTTAATCAAACTTTGAAATCTACTTTCGAATTAACCTTGAAATAAAACAAAACAAATAACTAATTAGCTTTCCATTTAATTAATTATAATAAAACTAAGGGGAGCCGAGCGACAATTATATATATTAGGTTGGTGCAAAAATAATGACGTAATAATGTCGTTTTATGACGTATTTTCAACGTCAAAAAACGACATTATTACGTCATTATTTTTGCACCAAACTAATATATATATATATATATATATATATATATATATATGTATATATATATATGTATATATATATATATATATATATCGATATATACATATATATATATATATATGTATATATATATATATATATATTATTGCAGATATAAATACTGATAAAAAGAGTGATAGGATAAATTTCTCTTTCTCTGTCTCTCACTAAATAATTTAATTTTGTCTCCTTATTTTTAATAGTGTCCTCTTGTAATTACGGACAAGTTTCTTAGTATCGTTATTAAAGGAAGAAAGAAAATTGTAAAGATAAACTAAAAATTCTTGAAAATTCATACCGATCCTCAATAAAATTAATTTTGTATACTTGACATATGTTTTAAAATGTTTACAGTAGATAGTTTAAATATCTAGATTTTAACTAATAGTTCTAATTATTTTTTCTTTTTTAAAAATATTTAGACATTGCAATAACTTAGTTGCCGACTTTGACGTTTGCATGTGAGCCTACATGATAACATTTAAAATTGTGCAGTACATAAATTTATTGTTTTTCACTTCACATAATATTTAAATTTTAGAAAAAAAAATGTTCACAAAGATTTTGCCTCAGAAAAATGATGGACAATTTTTTTGTCTTAAAAATACAAGACCATGATATCGACGTTGTTTTAATGTCGAAAGTACTCGGAATAAAATATGCATCAAATCTCCGAGCTTTTTATGGCATTATTGAACTCTACTTTGAGCAATAAGAATGCACAATTAGTTTACAATCCTAACAGAAAAATCGTGATGAAATCGATAACAAAAGAAAGTGACAAGTTCATCATTAATAGCTAAGGATCGGAAGTTCATGAAGGATTGAATTAAAGTTCAAATAAATATATGCTATTCCAGGATCATTACGTAACTTATTCAAGATGATCTTCTCCCTCTCTAACCTTTTAACTTTCTGTCCTGGAGTAACAAAGTGCCACACAGGATTTCATTTTCAAGTCTCTTTTCACTGCTCTTTGGACTGTCATAGCTGAAACTCCTCTCTTATGTGCCAAACATCTTATAGATTGAGTTGGATCTTTTCTAATTTATCTCTTTAGGTCTTTGAATTGATGATCCCTATTCCGGTTGTGACCTCCTGATCCAGTTTCGCTCTCTATTTTTTCATCTTTTTAAAACTTATTCACCGTTCTGTTGATGGATCTTAAATGGACTTTGAAAATGGAACCCAGAGTATGAATGTTGATACCATTAGTAAAGGCCTGAATGATATTCTTTCTTTGATTTATGTTTTGAGAAGACAGTGGGTCTGACACAAAACAATTTTGGCTAAGTATACTAAAGGGTTTTTCAGTGATTCGTACGAAAAAAAATGTGTGAAGATGGCTAATATATATTATTCCAGGGTCATTTTCCGACTTATTCAAGATGGTTCTCGCCCACTGTAAACTTCTAACGTTCAGCCCTTGAGTAGCAAGTTTCCTCACACATTTCCCGTACGATTTCAAGTCTTTTTTCACTGTTCTTTGGATTGTCCTAGCTGAAACTCCTTCCTCACGTGCCAAACATCTTATGGATTGAGTTAGATATTTTGTAATTGATCTCTTTAAATCTATGGTGAAATGATGATCCCTCTTCCTGTTGTGACCTCCTGATCCAGTTTTCCTCTCTACTGTTCCCTCTTTTTAAAACTTATTCACCTTTTTCTTGATGGTTCATGAATGGACTTTGAAGATGGGGGCCAGAGTATGAATGTTGGTACAAATACTGAAGGCCTGAATGATCTTTTTCCTCTCGGACATTACTCAGTTGGGAAGAAAGTGTGGCTGGAACAACACAATTTTAACCTGTTCTATTTCTAGCTGAATAGCTCAAAGAGTCTTTAGATGATTCTTACTGCAAATTGTATCAAGATGGCTAAACGTCATATCTGAAAAACTGGAAAAGAAAAATCAACTAATTTAGTGTTTTTTAGATATTAAATGTCGTGTAGGATGGACAATTTTGCTGTTACACCCGATATATAAATTATGTGATAATTATATATAATGTAAAAACTGTACTTGCTATGGTAAGCACAGTAGAAACATCTATAGTTACTAGTGTAATGAACTCTGGTCCTATATTCCAATGGGGAGTTGCATTTGCCTATTGCAATATATCGTTTAGTTTTTCTTGCCCCACTTTTTATGATGTTAATATCCGTCCGACCTTTCTTTCTCTCTCTCTCTCTCTGTCTGTCTCTCCCTTTCTCTCTCTCTCACACATACACACATACATTGAGTGGTTGTGCAAATAAAATAGTGATCGATGTAATATAACAGAGCTATAAAATATATGTTAATAAATATATATTTTTTCCTCGCCGGTAGTACGATTCGGAGTTTCATGCAGAACGCAATCTTCGGCCGCTAATTTAAGACTGACAATTACATAATATATATATATATATATATATATATATATATATATATATATATATATGTGTGTGTGTGTGTGTGTGTGTGTGCGTGCGTGTGTGTGTATGTGTGTGTGTATGTGTGTATATATATATATATATATATATATATATATATATATATATATATATATATATATATATACATACATTTCTGGAGCATAAAATGAGGGAGGAGACCTTGAAAAATATGGTACTCACTGGAGAGGTATAGGGCAATATATATATATATATATATATATATATATATATATATATATATATATATATATATATATATATATATGTGTGTGTGTGTCCAAGGACGAATATTTTCTATGAAAATTTCTCGGACATTCAGGCCGGTAAATGTTATTTAATACTGTTTATTATAAACAGAGCATTTAATTAAATACTTGTATCTATAAAAAGAACGTTAAATATAAAAATGTCTTTAATAAATAATATATATATATCTATATATATATATATGTGTGTGTGTGTGTGTGTGTGTGTGTGTGTGTGTGTGTGTGTGTAAAAATATATAGAAAATAGGAAAGAACTCGTAGGTAAATAATCCAAAGTTCTTTAGTATTTTTGTTATTATTTTAAAAAATAGTGCTCGATACAAAAGTAGAGCATAAATATAATTATTTATTTAAAAATATAATTAATTATTTAAAAATATGATTCCAGCGTTGGAATCATATCTTTAAATAAATAATTATATATATATATATATATATATATATATATATATATATATATATATATATATATATATATATATATATACAGGCACCTGTTGTAACAGCAAAATTCGCCAAATCGCGTAACAGCAAGATTGACCAATTCCTAGATTGCGGTTTGAACTGTTGTAACTTAGAAATGATTAAATATATCTTACTGGAATTCTCCAAGGTTTTTATAACACTATTGGACTCTACTTTGAGCAATAAGAATGTACCATTACTCTCTACGTTTAACTGAAGAATCGTGACGAAATTGATCATAAAGAAAAATGACATGTTAATCATTAATTACTCATAGCTAAGAACCGGAAGCCCATGAAGTTTTGAAATCATGTCCAAATATATATTTATTATTAAAACAATTTATATGCTTTGTGAGTTTCTCACATAATATTTTTTATATTTGATAAATAAATGGATTTAAACAAAAAAACAGCAAATAATTTAAGCGTATAGAATTATTAGATGAATAAATCGGCAACTGTTGACTAAAGATTCTTTATGTAAGAAGTTAATACCAATAGCTAATCAATACAAAATATCAAAAATACCCACTAAATATCAATATATCAGTACGTGATGTTACTAATACTACCAATGGATTAATACAAAAATATGTTAAATCCAAATTAACCATATAAATAGGAAGATACGCCATACATGGTGCAACAGAGTTCAACTAAATTCTAAGAAAAAGCATTGTCACATTTCAAGTCAAACTGGATTATAAGGTGGACTGTGTTTACAATTTACGGCTAACTCGGATCTTTGGTTTAATAAAGTATTCTTATGAAAGAACCTGATAATTTCCAAATGTCCTTGCCATTTTCAAATTTTTTCATTTCACCTTAGGAGTTTTATTATTATCTTTCAACCTCCAAAAATATTTGGAAAGTGATGTATTATTTCTATAATATTATTAGTAAAGGACAATACATGTTGATATCACCTAGTCTTGAAAGAATTTTTAGTACTACCAATATAGAATTTTTCAACATTTGTTTGGTAATGGGCACTGATCAGAATTCCTACAATTACACTGGCCAGTATCATTAACGATATTTTCCTTGGAACTTTTATTAAGATTTAGATTATTAAATTGGTTTAAAATGTAATTAATGTGTAACTGTATGATCCTCGCAAGATTATTGGTGCAGCTATAACTAATGTGTTTCTGTTAAATATTTTACTAAGAGCGTTACTTTTAGGAAACTGTTTATCAATAAATTGGAGAAACTTATGGCCTAACTTAGTTCTAACTAACTGATTAAATGGGGGTGAGCACCAAATGATCT
Organism: Acanthosepion lycidas; assembly: GCA_963932145.1. Classification (NCBI taxonomy): domain Eukaryota; kingdom Metazoa; phylum Mollusca; class Cephalopoda; order Sepiida; family Sepiidae; genus Acanthosepion; species Acanthosepion lycidas. The sequence continues at coordinate 48,634,431 of OZ010578.1, read as the reverse complement.
TCCTATTTATATTTCCTTTCATTGGACCACTATCAGCATATTTTCTAACTGGATTTCAGCGCACTTGTAACCACTATTCTTGAGAACTTGTTGTACACACCGCTATATTATGTCAGATTACAGATGGAGGGTGGTTATAAATTTGGTTGGCATTATTTTTCATATAATCATATAACGAGATCTAACGTAACATCAAGAGAATTTACTTGTTTAACATTGGTATTTATCTTAACTTTAAATATACAATTTTTAGTTCTCTATGAATAATTTTTCTTAATTTATCTAATTGACTTTTAGTGGAATATTTTTATTACCATAAGACCATCATCTTTATATAACTCTAAACCATCAACATTATCTTCATAGACAGTAAGGTTAATAAAATAAATAAACATACCACATCAGAAGACTCAGCAGAATCTAATGATCCCATTGAAATATTAAAGTCATTTTCAGAGTTTTTAACCCATTGTTCTTTATTGTGGATGAGAACAGATCTCCTACAGATCATTATTATATTTATCTCTTCACTGGAGATGTTAGGCTATTCCTTGGTAAATTCCAAAGCCAGGGTAAAAAGATCCTTGGAGATGGAAGTATAAAAATCCACAATACCAAACTGGTTAATTGTGCAGCTGCTTTTGTCACTAATACTTCTAATCCAATTTGTTGCAGTTTTTGGGATACCCTTATGTGCTAGTGAGCCAACCAAAATGAGCTGTCTCATTTTATAGTCCACCAGCAGAATGCGTAACCAATCAGAAAGCTCAAAACATTCAAGCCGACGTGTATAAAGGCAGCCATTTTGTTTTTTCTCCAAAAATATCTTCACTGCCAACCTATGATATCGAAGACCTGAAGAATTACTTAAGAGGTGCTACTTTCTCCGAATATTCACTGCCAACCTCTGATATCGTAGACCTGAAGAATTATTGAACAGCTGCTACTAGTGATATTGGCGTTGTTCCATTGAACACATTACGTACTGTACTGGATTCTATATTCAAAGACTATGGCAAACATGGTCAACACAATTAATGACTTCTGACTTCAATCCAATGTTTAAGTCCACAGCGTCGTTTTATCTGTTGACTCGATCCAGGGTACCTTTGTTAATCATTCCAGTCTGGTAGGGAATATGATCCTCGTATGAAGTTTGATCTGAAAATCTAGCTTATGGCATTCAAAAATACCTAAGACATAATTTTTTTTAGCACAGAGTTTACTGACGCTATTGCTGATTTTAAGTCTATCAGCAGTATTTCTAGAATCAGTGTTAATTTTCTCTACACAGTTACAATTGTTAATATCTATCTTATAATTCTTAGTCAAATTGTTTCTGAACTATATATAAATATGTGCATGTCTGTCTGTGTTTGTGTATGCGTACGTGTGTGTGTGTGTGTGTGTAAAGCAGTAACTTTTCAGTGCTAAAAGTTTTCGTTTGCTAGGTAGCTTCCCCTAGCATTAAAATGACGCATAACACTCAACGGGGTTTTTTAAACGTAAAACTCATCGACCCTACATAAAAGCGGATCTTAAACTTGGCCATAAGTCTGGTTGAAAGCGCTCGATGACAATCATTCGGGCAATATCTACATTCACCATGCCTAAAAATACGCTCTCTTGTACGTAAACAAGAAAAGTTAAATAAAAATGAAAAAAAAAAAGCTGTCTTATAGCTTAATCGATAGCTCGATAGAAAAGTTCGATGTTTGATTAATGGTTATATATCAATAAACATAGGACGAAATAAAGGGAATTATATTCTGATGCTATAAATCTTGGCCATAAGAATAGAGTTTGCTGTGCGAAAAGACATTATACTGTGGCCGATAGAAATTTGACCTTTTCTGACATTTCTATCCGAAGTGTAAACTGCTAGAAATTTCATTCCACCGGATCCAAACTGACAGAAATTTTCACGAATGTAGGCACTCCATCGTAGCCGTAAAACATGAAAGGAAATAATGTTATTCATCTTGCCTCTTCGTTCTCTCATTCTTCGGATTCGTTTCTTTCTCCGTTCCTTTTAGCGCTTCTTTGTCAGCTATTAAATTATTTAATAATGTTATTGATCTTTGCTTTTTTTTTTTTTTACAAACTTTTCTTCTTTTCGTCTTACTTTTTTTTCTATCTTCTTCATTTCAAGTCTCGCCTTTATTGTTTTTAGTTTCTTTGCTTTTTTGGTAACATTCTTTTTTTTTCTTTCTCTTATTCTCTTATAGTCTTAGATTTAATACTGCTCCTTTTTTTGTCTCTCTCCTTTTATCTCTTTCAGCCATCATTCCTACTCCCTCCTTTTCACTCTCCCACTCTACTACCACCAATGGTATTACTACTGCTACTGCTGCTGTCGTCAGTTTTAAAGATCATTATTTGTTCCTCCTCTTCGTCATCATCTTTTCGTCAGTCTTTTGTGGTGTTATTTTTCTTTTTCTTTTTCTTCTTCTTCTTCTTCTTCTCCTTCTTCTTCTTCTTCTTCTTCTTCTTCTTTCTACTCTTCTTTTTCTTCTTTTCTTGTCCTCTCCTCTATATTTTCGCTATCAATAATTGTTCAGTTTCTTCTGTTTTCTTTTTCATCATCATCATCATCATCATCATCATCATCCACAACAACAGCAGTGACATATCTTCTCACCGCTCTTTCATTTCATTTAATCGTCATTTTTTCTCCCTTCTCTTCTTCGTTTTCTCCTCCTCCTCCTCCTCCTCCTCCTCCTCCTCCTCCTTCTTCTTCACTCATCACATCAGTTGCTACTCTGTCTTCGCTTTCTATTCTTTTTGCCGCTTGTCTTCCTTTTCTTTCCACTAGTTCCTCCCACTTTCTTCTTATCCATTTTCTTTTTTATCTTGTAGTTGTTTTTATTCATCATCCTCATCATCATCTTCTACTACTACTACTACTACTACTACTACTACTTCAAGCTGCTCGTTCTCTACTAATTAGCTACAAACCATCCTGAATTCTTTAGATGCAGAGCCATAATTCTTGACCAATTTACGTGAGCTTTTTTTTCCCCCTAACTCAGTTCTTCAAATGTTAACTGGCAATACCAAAATATATCTTATCGTTTCTACTTTATTTTTTGTCAATCAAATTGCCATAAAAGAGAACATCTTTAAAAACGAAAATCTATTGTCTCATGAGGATGGGTTCCTTCGTTTTATGAATCTTTGAATATCCTGGACAATTTCAACGACATTGCGGCCGAGTTGAAACTTATTAAAAAATAATTTTCCTTTTTTTTTTTTTCTTAAATCAAGTCGAACTTTCCTTAACTTGCAAAATAGTTACAGAATATAAAGAAACATATTAAATTGAAGAACAATAGTTAACATTGTAAAATAATTTTTTAAATCATTTCACCCCAAGAAGGGCAGTAAAGCAACCAATACACAAGGGGTTATTGAGTGTGGAAGATTAAATGCGAGAACAATAGAAAAGTAATGAAGAAAATAAATTCATATTTCTGAACAACATTAAACATCTTATTTTCAAAAATAAGTTGTTTAATGGACGAATAAGGTGTCTATTTCTAGTGCACAAAGTTTAGGCCCGACAGAATAAATGAAAATCGTGTCAAAAATAAGCAAGTTTATTTCTCTTCAAAAATACACCCTTGTGCAAATTAATTGAAACAACCCCTTTAGTTTCCTTTCTTTCACGATACAATCAGTTTTAGACACACTGGAGTGATAGGATGTAATCGATTTCTATTTTCTTCTTAAGATTAGTTCATTTGCAGTAGTGTGCAGGAATATGAATCTATATTTGTATGATGAAATTTGTTTGGCCTTAAAAAATATTGCGTCATCCGTGATTGCATCAGATAGTCATCACGCCCAGACACTATTGTCTTGACTGTCGATTAGTTGTCCTACGGACAATGGACGTTACTCCAAGGAAGCGTACGAATATGTAACGCTGCATGAACACACTGGAAATCTTTACCAGTGAGCAAATCAAAGTACTGTCGATTTTAATCCAATCGAGAATCTGCAGTCAGTCTGCAAGAAAAGACTTTGTGGAATGGACGAAATATGAACATCTGCAGTGGGTTATGTTTCATTGTAAAAATAAGTAAATAGTAGCGGAATTAAACGTTTTATTTTAATTAATTTGCATAAGGATGTAAGCGGATTGATTATTAAATAAGATGTGAAGTCATATAAGACAAGATAGAATAAAGAAACTTGGATCAAAGGGAAGTGAATTTATTTCTTTTTAAAATTTGCGGAAGTGATAAATATGGTCCACAATCCTGTAAAAAAAGTTTTAGACTAGACAGAACAATGAAATTCTTGTCAAGAAATAAATGTATTTCTCTTTATAATTACGAGTGCTGATTGCTAAATAAAGTATCCAGTCCTATAAATCAAGTTTTCAATGTGACTTTATAAAGAAATTGTTATTAAAATGGAAGAAGTTACTAATTTTACTTTATTACGAAGGTCGTTCTTTAAGGCCTCCAGTCTTGTAAAAGAATTTGGGGAAGAGATAGGAGGATGATACTTGTATCAAGATTAAGTACATTTATTACTCTTCAAAATAACGAATTTATTTTGTTTTAATTTTTACATTTCTCTAAAAAGTTATTTCATTTTTTTTTTTTTTTCATTTTCTTCCGGAATTTTCTGGGTTATTTTAAATCCAGTTTCACTCGGCATCATCTCTTCCGGGATCGGATGAAAATATGATCTTTTCAATTCTAATAGATCCAAGTCTTCTTGTGCCAAAATTCACTCACTGATAGCTTCATCATATTTAATTTCCCTCTCTACTATTAGCGGTGCCACACCATAGAAGACGATACTTATGACACAACTTTCAACGTTTTATAATTCAAAACAAATCTAGTAGCATGCCATCATTAGAACACAGAACTTTCTGATTTCTCTTATCCTTATGAACACTTGTACTTTTAATGTGCCTCCTTGTCTTGGACGTCTAATCGGACACATGCTCACTCCAGGCCCCGTACATACGATCCGTCGCTAAAGATGTTGGAAAAATCATTGTTTCTCTGTACCGCTTCATAAAGCACCTGACATCTTCAGCCATGCTCAGTTTTTGCAAGAACCACATCAGACCAAAAATGGAGCATTGCTTCCCCATCTAAATTGGAACTATGAAATCATCACTTTCCAGTATTGATTTTAAAGATGTTTGCGCGGCCTTGTGGGTGATACATTTTTTTTAATACTTATTGTAGTAGTTTGATGAAAATTAATAACTATTTGTGAAATAACAATGGAGTGAAGTGGCGATTTTCTTGTTAATTTTTCTCTGGCTCTTGTTAAGTTGAATCGAATAGAGTCCTGTGATCAGGATCGGTGTTACTTCAGCTGGTAGAGAATATGACGCGCCTATAAGTCGAGGTGCACCTGAGAAACTTACTTTCGTCTGCGGGGAAAAGGACTGTAGGGTGGAAAATAATTCATCACCCACAAGGACGAGGATAAACTTTTGGGCTCTATCGAGACTGGAAAGTGAGTAATGGTCATTCCCTGACCATATATAACAACAGTACTCCATTTTTGGCCTGATCTGGCTGTTGACAAGATAGAGCATAGTAGGGGAAGTCAGGTACTTGCTGGAGCAGTACAGAGGATCCACCATTTTCTGTATCTGTAGCGATGGATCGTATGTACTAATTCCATTTGAGGCCCGAATTTACATCCCAATACCTATATATATATATATATATATATATATATATATATATATATATATATATATATATATATATTTAAGTTATGAAAAACTTGGCAATCCGTTTGGGTAGTCCCAAGGAGGATGAAATCTGAGAGGTTTAGGTGAAACCTTGGTAGGTTTGTCTGGCTCTCTAGGTTTGACTATATATATATATATATATATATATATATATATATATATATATATATATATATATATTTAAGTTATGAAAAACTTGGTAATCCTTACAGGTAGTCCGAAGGAGGATGAAACCCTGAGAGCTCAATGTAAATCCAGAGCTAATAATTTAAAGAAAAATAGACCACTTTAAGGTTCCATTATAAAAAAAAGTTGAATAGTTCATACAGTTGAATAGTTGAGTTGAAGCAATGTTCAAATTTGTTCTTGGTCTCCAAGCGTCCCGTAACACATTATGGTTGTAAGGCTACCGCATACAATGCAGCCAAATAAGCAGAGACGTGTCTTCGGAAGGGCATTCAAACTGAGAAAACTTCTTTTCAGGCTGGTTTTCAATTAAATTTTAGTTCTTCTAAGCTGGTTTCCACCTCAAGGCAATATATCCCAGTCTGCCCTGCTATTTCACGAATATTCAACATTACTGGTCATATCCAATTCTCTCTTTCTACGTGTTGTATCTCTTCGGTACCTGGGCGATTACGACTCTCCACCACTTCCTTATCTCTGTAGCTATTAGTAATATTTGTCTTTTAATTATCCTTTTTATTCCATGTTCTTTCCTCCATGTACACAAGCAGCTTAAGTAGTTTACTCGCTGCTATTTCCTCTGCCTTTCTTTCCTTTCATTATGTCTTGGGCGTGTCAAATTCTGAAACCGTATTTTCTCATTAGGTGTACCAGAATTTTAAACTATTTCCTTCTGATTTTAAATATAAGTTATCTTTTTGTCACAATTTTCCCTAAAACTTCCTCCTCGCTTATCGGTCTGCACAGTGGTATTCTTACCCATCTTCCTCAGAAATTTATCTCCGTTGCCTCAGGTCTCTTCTCAAATAGCCATAAAAATGTAACATTGAGATATTTTACATTGAGTGCAATCAGTAGAACAATTATGCGAGATGAAATACGTGATTTGAGATTCAGCCATAATACTGGGCATTTAGAGAACGAATAGCGGACACAATAACTCAGTGTAGTTCTTATAACAATTTAGCGTTTGGGCTTCATTAGGTGACGGTGGAGAAAATGAATTCGGCAGGCCAAGTTCAATCCCCGTTTAATTTTGCTTCGTTCACTTCGGGGGTACGGTGGAGTAATGGATAGCAGCTCGAATTTAGAAAGTTTAAAGGGAGTGTGTTACATTCATTTAACTACAAATACTCTTGCGGGAGGTACTGATCCATCTTCCTCCCGCCATAACTATGGGTAAATAGCAAAACAGGCTTAGTCCTATAGATTTGGGTGGTAACCAGTCTAGTAGAAAAACAACTCTGTATTCAAACCCTCCGACTCTGGGTTAAATAGCCTTACCAACCACAATTATACAAGCGTGGTGAGTACGTCTACACTTACTGAAGACCTGGCCAATCAGAGAGGGTTTGTCGTGCAAACCAAAATATTTAATTTTAGTGTCACCAATTAATAATTCGCATGTTGGGCTGTTTCTTTTGCTGGCATCCATACATTCTAATTTCTTATTGTTGATGTTTAGTCCTTTCTTCTCGCTGTCTTTTCCTACCATTTGTACGAGTTGTTGTAGTATTAATTTCTGTGTCTGCTATCAACACTACCTATCGAACTGATGTCACCATGGTCCACGTCACTCTAGCTGCTTTTCTTCAAGCCCGCATTCACGTATACATGCGAAGATTCACCACACTACAAAGAGATCACTCCAAACTACGGCTACACAGTTCTCTATAAAAACTAAATTCTATCTCTTGTACTATTAAGCACACACACAGGTACTGACCCTTTCACACAAATACACATATCAGAACATTTCACCGTTTCTCCCATGAGCACACATATACAATTCATATTCTATTCTATGGACGAGTGGTGAGAACGTTACGACCATGAGACCCGTGTTCAAATCTCCACATGGTCGATTTTTCAGGAAGGAGACTTTGCTTAGCGTTTGAAAGGCATCTTTCGCTATCGTAATGCGCCTTCGGTTTTCGGTGTCAAATTTTCTCATCCTCGATTAAAACATTTCCTAGATGTTTAATTTTGGTATCTCCAATTTTTAATTTGCATGTTGGGCTGTTTCTTTTGCTGGCACCCATATATTCGGATTTCTTATAGTTGATGTTTAGTCCTTTCTTCTCGCTTTCTTCTCGTTGTTGTCGTATTAATTTCTATGTCTGCTATCAACACTACCTATCTAACTGAGAGGAATAGTACAATCATGTCGTTTCCACTAAAATATTTAATAAATTATTTCATCCCGATTAAGGCAGGTACTGCCAAAATATCGCTCGGACGTAGTAGAAGACATACCACGTGGCTTTTTAGCGCCAGTTAGGAAGAAATAAATAATACTGGGTGTCCATAAAGTTCGTGTGCACTTTAAAAATTTATAACTTTATTTGTATTTGCGATAGAAATAATTTGTAAAAACGATTAGAAAGAAGTGAATCTATATTTTTAAAGGTTTTATTGCAATTTTATTTAAGTTTCCACATGTCCTCCATTTTTAGCAATACAAAGGGTAATTTTGCAGTTCACAGAAAACATTTGCCAACTGATTTAAAGTAATGCCTGAAAGCACATTAGTTATTTTAGCTACACTTGCAACTAGGTAAATTAAACTTTATAACATTTTTTACAGATTATTTCTATCGCAAATACAAAGTTTTTTTTTAAATGCACACGAACTTTATGGACACCCTGTATAATTCTGGAGTAGATGTTCTGACAAAAAAGTGTATAAAACTCACGAAGTCCGACCCCCAAAATGACATGCACAGATGTCACCAAGGTCCACGTCACTCTAGCTCCTTACCTTCAAGACCCCATTCACGGCTACATGCAAAAAGCTACGACTGACAAACTACAAAGAGACCGCTCCAAACTACGGCTACACAGTTGGCAGTAAGAACTAAATTCTAACTATCACTTGTACTACTAAGCACGCACACACGTACTAACTCTTTCACACACATACACATATAACAACATTTCACCGTTTCTCACATACGTACACATATACAATTTATATTTCTATTCTATGGCCGAGTGGTGAGAACGTTCGCATTACAACCATGAGACCGTGGTTCGAATCTCACCATGGTCGATTTGTCAGGAAGGTGACTTCTTGATGTTATCGGACTGGCGGGGTTGATCCCAGTGTGCGAAAACCATAGGTTGTGTTGATAGCAGACACTGAGAACCATACCACAGGTTGACTCAAGCCTTGTGAGTGAAATTGGGTAGACGGCACTCTTGGGTGCCGTCGATAGCTGCGCTAGCATGAAGTCACAAGACATCTTGACCTAGAAATTTAGCATACTGTCCTTGTTCAAAATGTTGATTACGCTAGATAACACACTCTTTCCCAGGTATTATAAAGGTATAAACCACAGGTGGGCTCGGTGGGTTACCAAACACAAATGTGCCTGAGCAAGCGTCTGCAATAGGGATTGTCTAGCCGACCAAGTAGACGGGTATCCTCGAATACGTATGGCCAGCTATACATATTCTATTCCAGAACCTTATTAGCCAAACCAAAAAGCTATTCCTTTCAAATCTATAACCAACTTCGTATATTCTTTGGTTTGTTTGTTTTTTACGGTTTGTTTGTTTGTTACAATTTTTGGATACATTAGACTACTAGTGAGCCAAGCCAAATGACTTGACTCTCTTTATAGTCCACCAATAGAAGGTTAACCAATCAGAAGACGTAGAATATTCAATCCGTCGTGTATAAAGGCGGCCATTTTGTTTACTCTCTCCGAATGTCCAGTGCCAACTTGTCAGGCGAAAGGACAGAACGAAGAACTACTGAACTGCGCTCTGCTACTTTACCGGGATATCCACTGCTAACCTGAACTACCTTTCCCTACTGTCTTCAAAATACTCACTGCTAACTTCTGGATTCTATACTCAAAGACAACCTTCATCATGAAAAACAATATCGACCCCAATGGGTCTTTTAATGCCGACCACTTTTTTTCCTGGTAATATTTTTGTTTGGTCAAAAATCTATTTTTGGTAATATATTTTTCCTCGAAAATGGTAATATTATATATTTTTCCTCGATAATGGTAATATTATTTTAAAAATTATATTGCTGGTAATTTTTTTTTTTTTCAAAAACGTATTGCTGGTAATAGTTTTTCTTCTTCCATAATTTATTTCTTGTAATAATTTTTTACAAAGTATTTCTGGCATTAAAACCTATTTTTGCACATTTATAATGCTTTTTACCTCGGTTTCGGGGTTAACTATTTGCCCATAGCTGGGAAACCCCTAACAAGTGCTACCACTCCGGGGCAGAGTGGACCTGGGAAGACCAGCAATTAAAAGGTGGTTCCACGCTCCTCAAATCAGATCAGAGGCCTTGCTGTTGGACGTAGTTTATCGTCTTACCGTGGACGTGGATGTAGTTTATCGCCATACCCAGGATGGTCTTGTGTTCTTGTCGTTATATTAAATTAATGTTTATTTGTTGATACTACATTGTATTTTTTTTCTACTGGATGTTATTCTTTCACTAAAAATTGTGGTTTTTTCTAAACGGCCGAATTACAAGTAGTTCCACGACAATATTTTTTGTTATTGTATCGAACCCCGACATTTCGAACTTTGACATTTAACAAAAACCTGAGTAGAATGATTCCCAGGGGCTCCTTGCAAGGAGTGAGGCGGCCCTCAATCTGAATTTATTCTAATTAGCATTCATCCCTGGTACTATTTTTTTTCCTTTTCACTTTGCGCCAAAAGTCTTAGAAAAGTCATTATTAGGTTGGTGCAAAAATAATGTCGTTTTCTCACATATGTTACTATGTGAGAAAACGACATTATTTTTGCACCAACTTAATAATACATCTTTCATTCAGGGATTAAATAGCAGTGCAGACTGGGATCTGATGCCTTGATGTGCAATCAGTCTAGCATTATTAAGACTTAAACCATCCTAAATAGGGGTAGTCTCCGTCTGGATATCTTGCCGAAGCCCTCTTTCTGTTGACCTGGCTACAGTGTTTTCGTGGTGCTTTTATGGCCATTCAATGTTACGGGACACGAACAAATCTGAGAACCGATATATCGTCTCTGTCGTTTGTTTGCGATATTTGATGACATAGTGATGGCTAGACTAAAAAAAGTAATAATTGATATGTACTAAGTAAGAAGAAGACGAGATATTACGAGATTTGGCCATCAGAACAAGAATAATTTATTTCCTTACATAAAAAAAAAACATTTCAGTTGGAAAGTCCGTGAAGGTTTCTCGGATCGTCAAGCACATGAAGAAGGGCTGTGATAATTACAACACAGATAAAAACATTAATAGGAAAATAAAGAAAGGAAAATACCTATACGGTGTATTCAGAACATATCACAATTTATTAGTGGGTGTGCAAATGTTTCCAAAATCTATTTTTTTAATTTAGAAAAAAATAGGACAGCTTTCAAATTTACTCACTCATTTAAAAAAAAAATTTTTTTAGGAAGTCCTGTCTCAATAGCAAATCTGTCAAAGCCGATAAAGTAATTCTGACTGCTGCCCTTAAAAAAGAAATACAATCGTTGGTTAACTAAGTCATGAAATGGCTTGTAAATTTTAACACCTCTAAAGCGAATCTGCTCTCATTTAACCACCATAAGGAATCTACCTTGCCCGCCATCAACATGGCTGATGCTCGATCAAGAGAGATCGTCTCACTACGCTTTTTTGGCTCACTTTTTTTAACTGACTTGAAGTTAATCGATTTCATAGAATCAAAAGCTGCATCTATTGCAAGGAAAGTTGGTTCATTGTGTCGTGCCAGAAGGTTTTTCTCGGCAGAGATCATCTTGGATATTTACAAACCTACAATTCGTCCGTGTATTGGATACTGCCGATATATTTGGTCTGGTGTCCAGACCATAGATAAACTGTTCTGCCTGATAACAGCATGGCTGACCATAGTCTCCCAGAGGGCAACGCTCTGGGGCTTCTTGGCCTCACGTTTTCAAATAACTAAGTAGAGAGAATCGATCAAATCAATCCCTGCTAGAAAATATGTGAACGTGTCGTGCCAGATGTTTTTTCTCGTCTATCTTGCACCATTCGTCCGTGCATTGAATCCTGCTGCCATATCTTGTCTGGTGTTCCTGCTATTAATCTCGAGGTTCTTGAAGAAATCAAAAGAAGGATCTGCTATGTAATCAATCCTATCTTGGCATCTCGACTTCAGTCAAGTTCTCACCGACATGACGTGGCTTTCCTCTGTCTTTTCTACAACTATTTGCATGGCAACTACTTCAGTGAGCTTTTTTTTTCTCCGGTGATTCGACTATATGAATTTAAGCTTGCTACTAGATTGGCATCTAGGTCTCACCCTTTTACTGCTGAAATAGTTAAATGTAACCGCCACTACTACTCCAAACATTTCTTTTCTCACACTTCCCGCCTGTGGACATCCCTTCCGTTTACTTGCTTCCTTGATAACTACAATTTCAAAACCATTAAATGCGACGTCAATCGCCATGTTTTATCTTATTGAATCCCATATTTTGTTTTTTCCTCAATCTTCCCTATGCCCAGTTTTACCACGCAACTTCACTCCCTGTAACCCTGCGAACTGACATAGTATTTTGCTATATACACATAGCTGAATCATCCTTGTTTCCTTTGGAATACTTCTCGGATTCTTTTGATTCCTTCCCTCCAACCAACTGTGTCAGATATGGCTGTCAACAGGTCCACTTGATGGCATCTAGAGTCATCTATAAATACAGGTGTGATGAGGTTTTCCAATCGATCTTCCGCTGCACAACGGGGTCGCTTACATATTCTGACTTACTTCTCCAGGAGTGACCGGCTAGCCGAAGTCTTGTATCTCTTAGCGAAACTGAGATAGGAGTTAGGTGTCCATATAGGCGTTTCTTTGTTAGCTAATTCTTCCAGCTGATGTCCAATGCAACTCGTAACATCCTTGTGTATGTTCAGTCAAGTGATGTTTCTTGGTGTTTCGTCAGTGTCCTTGTTGTTGAGCCGTATAGCAAGACAGATTCTACAGTGGTCTTAAAAAGATCCCTCTTAAAAACTGTCAGGACTTCCAGATGATGCTCAGACCGTCTAGGACACCCCAGGCCTCGCCTTTGCGGATTTTGATGTCTCTTTCCGTTTACTGGATGTTGCTGCCAAGGTAAACAATTTCCTGGACGGACTTGAGGTTGTTGCCGTTTTTCAACTCAATTTCTCCTTGGATGTAGCTGATAAATTCTGTTTTGCCAGTATTAATGCAGAGGCCAATCTCGCTGGCCGTTTCTTCGATAAGATGGAAAGATTTGGTAGCCTTTATCTATTGTGTCTGACACCAACATAAGGTCATCTGCGTAATCTACGGCTTTTGGTTTTTTGCTGGGTGACATGGACTTCTTGCTTCTACAAGGGTGAACCCCAGATCTGTGTCAGAGAGGTAAGGCAACTATAGATGTATTACGGTTCTTCGCTAACTGGAGTAATGCAGCTTCCGGATTCTCATGCAGGATAATCTTCCACGAAGCTGCCACGTTCTCTCTACCGAAAGAACCGTTTTTCGATGACACAAGGTTCTTACACGCCTATAATTTCTTTAAAACAAAACACGTTACTATTTGGAATAGGCTCCCCTGCCTGTGGAATAATTCTCGAACACTACACTTTTTCAAATCAATTATCTCGCTATATCCCCGTCACATTCACTTTGAATGTACGATCACCGATATCAAGCAACACCGAGCCCGGTAAACACCTAGCTGGGTGACCGCTTTGGAATACAAGGTGCTGCAAGCACCTAAGAGGATGGTGTAATGCATAATGGCCCTGAATTGTTAGTCAGAGAACCGACTTCCAATTCCCGTAATATTTATTTACGCCGCCCAAATACCCTTAAGAAAGGTATGAATCCACCTCTTCTCCCCAGTCATGGATTAATTAGTAAGACGTGTCTCACTAAAAAATTATCTTTAAATTAAATTCTCACAATCTAAAAATACTTTGTGGCTTTAAATAACCTGCAAAGAGTTGATAAGCCGTTATAAACGATTCACTGAATAATATTGAATGACTTTTGGAGATTCTATAGGGTGGCCATTAGGGAAAGGAACGCCCAAGCCTCTGGTAACTCATGGAAGTGCTGCAGCCGATCTTACGTCTTTTAAGTTTAATGATGGAATTTTTTTGGTAGTTCTTTTGAAGTCGGTTGTCAATGTTTGTTTGAGGTCTTCCGCGAAAGTGAGTGGCATTGGTCTTATCGAAGTTAAACGACATAGCTGAAATCATTACTAGAAATACTAGCTGGAATCATAGCTGGAAATCATAGCTGGAAATCATAGCTGGAATCATAGCTGGAAATCATAGCTGGAATTATAGCTGGAATCATATCTGGAAATCATAGCTGGAAATCATAGCTGGAATCATAGCTGGAAATCATAGATGGAAAGAGAGGGAATCAAATGGCGGTATGCTGTCTGCAAGAACTAAATTGTTCAAATCGGGTGAAAAGAAAATTATGTTTGAGGTCTTCCGCGAAAGTGACTGGCATTGGTCTTATCGAAGTTAAACGACATAGCTGAAATCATTACTAGAAATACTAGCTGGAATCATAGCTGGAAATCATAGCTGGAAATCATAGCTGGAAATCATAGCTGGAATCATAGCTGGAAATCATAGCTGGAATCATAGCTGGAAATCATAGCTGGAAATCATAGCTGTAATCTTAGCTGGAAATCATAGATGGAAAGAGAGGGAATCAAATGGCGGTATGCTGTCTGCAAGAACTAAATTGTTCAAATCGGGTGAAAAGAAAATTTTGTTTGAGGTCTTCCGCGAAAGTGAGTGGCATTGGTCTTATCGAATTAAACGACATAGCTGAAATCATTACTAGAAATACTAGCTGGAATCATAGCTGGAAATCATAGCTGGAAATCATAGCTGGAAATCATAGCTGGAATTATAGCTGGAATCATAGCTGGAAATCATAGCTGGAATCATAGCTGGAAATCATAGATGGAAAGAGAGGGAATCAAATGGCGGTATGCTGTCTGCAAGAACTAAATTGTTCAAATCGGGTGAAAAGAAAATTTTGTTTGAGGTCTTCCGCGAAAGTGAGTGGCATTGGTCTTATCGAAGTTAAACGACATAGCTGAAATCATTACTAGAAATACTAGCTGGAATCATATCCAATTATGCAATTGTTAGATTAAGCTTTGAACCGTTGTATCTTAAAAATGATTAAAGATATCTTAATGGAATACTCTGAAGTTATTATAACGCTATTGGACTCTAATTTGAACAATAAGAATGTATTCAGCTCTAAGATGAAATGATGATCCTTCTTGCTTTTGTGACCTGCTGATCAAGTTTTTATCCCTACGCTTCTTTTTTTTAAAAACTTATTCACCGTTCTCTTGATCGTTCTTGAATGGTCTTTGAAGATGGAAGCCAGAGCATGAATGTTGGTACCATTACTGAAGGTCTGAATGATCTTTTTCCTCTCACCATTGCTCAGTTGGAAAGATATGGTGGCGCTGACACAAAACGATTTTAACCTGTTCTCTTTCCAGCTGAATAACTCAAAGGGTTTTCCAGTGATTCTTACGACAAAAGATAACCGAACGTCTCGTCTGAAAACCCGGAAAAAAGAAACTAAGTTTAGTCATATTTTTTTTTGTTTTTGTTGTGATAAACACTTTACGGGATGGACAATTATCCCATGCAGTTAAACGACTTGGAAAATTTTGCTGACACACCCAGTACATATAGATACATCTGCAACGTTATCGGTGTTCACCTAGCATGTCGGCATTAGACATTTTCCCACCAACGTTTCCCTGTGCCTTTTCTATAAGTACTTCCATGGTAATTGTTCTGATGAGCTTTTCTCGTTTTACATATTGGAACTAGTCAGGATTACGTAGAGACTTTGAGGTAATTATCCCATGCTATTAAAAGATTTGGATAATTTTGCTGCTACACTCAAGAAAGGAAAGGCGTGGCTCTTGGGCCACAATACGTTGGGTTATGAATACTCAGCCGTCCAGTGCTTTCTGCATATTGTTCAGGATTCTTCTAGACTCGATGAATTACTATAATGTTTTATATATATATATATATATATATATATATATATATATATATATATATATATATATATGTCCAATTTCCAGTGTAATCGGAAAATGAAAAAGTTAATCCCATATGTGTTCCATACATTTTACAAGTTGAAATTTGAGGCGATATGAGTGTCTCTTAGATCATTTACCGATTTTCCACGGAATTTATCAATTTTTAAAAATCATCTTTCTCTGTCAGACCCCACGGTATACAATTAATGCTAATATCGAGTCAATTTCTATGTCTGTGGCTAAGAAATTTTGGTTCACCGTGACGTGCTAGACCATTATCTCACCGGAATCTCCCTTGTACTTTATAAGACGGCTATTCGTCTGTGCATTGAACATTGTTGCTATGACACGTCTGATAAATATCTTCAAATTCTTGACAGAAATCGAAAAAAAGTTTTGGCAATGTTATCGGTCCTGAACTCGCATCTCACACGTTCACCGCCGTAATCTATCTCCTTTGTGCCTTTTCTATACATATTTCCATGGCATTTTTTCTTATAATCTTTCTACTTTGTTAAATCGACGTCATGAAATTAAGGGCACTACTAGATTGGCAGTTAAGTCTCATCATTTTAACTGTTGCAGTTGCTAAGTGTAAGCGCAAGTTCTATTCTAATGGTTTCTTCTCTCGTACTACTAACCCGTGGAAATTTATTCCAGGTGTTTGATTTCCTGTTAAATACGATCTTCAAAAATTTAAACGTAACATCAATTGGCATCTTCAGCAAAACTTTCTAAGTTTGTTTCAATTTCAGTAACTTTAGGCGTCGTAGTGGCTTTCTCGGCTTCTTTAGGGAATTATTAAAAAATAGGCACATCGAAATGTCGTAAGATAGTAGCCATAAAGTTGATACTAACTTAAAAGCGGCCCGATAGAACAGCATTTAAGATAGTACCTGCTGAGGTCTCTTGATTAGGCCTTCATCACTATAATTTAGGGAGTAGATGCGATTGGCAACACTAAACTACAGGACAACTCAAAAATGATCGCTGCATTTAAGTATTTCATTAATATTTAAGCTTAATTTTTTAAAGTTCAACGATAATTCTTCTGCCGCCATTTTAATTTAAAAACAAGTGCATGTGCTAGGTCTTTACTTTCCATATAAACAATTATTTTTATTTCATGGGTAACTTTCACTGAAATTCGCAATTAATTTTGATTATTCCCAAATTTATTTCCAAGTTACAAATAATTGTTATCGTAAAAAAAAAAAAAAATCGTCGAAAACATTCGGGTATAAAAATCGCCGAAAACGATCACAGTAATGAAAACATTGGAATCTAAAATTTCAGGATTATGGGTCTGGATTCGACCCCCGATTTTAATTTGCCCATAGAGTTGGCCTGATTCCAAAATGGTATGATATGACAGGTTCCACCTCTAGGTGTATAGTTGAAAAAGTGTGACGAAGTGACACACTGACATTCGCATTTATCATATAGATTTTCACAACTGATATTATAATCCGTATCGACCATTTCTTATTGCTTACAGCGATTTCAAATCTGCAACACCTTTTTGGCAATAAGCATTTTGACGGATAGTCTACTTGCTTCCTCATATCCAGCCGCAAAGATATTTCCAGAATAAGATAGGACATTGCAATATCCAATAGAAACTTTACGGAGTGTCGTTTCATTTGCGATAAAATAGATGTTTTATTATCGCAAACTGGGGTGATCGATTAACCATTAAAAAAAACATTGGTCGACTCATACACGGGGCGCATATGAATGATTATTTGGATAAACAAGAAGGTTTTGATTTATAATAGAAAGCTATTTATATACACGCCTTAAAGCGAATGTATTTTTTTTCCATTTGAAGTCCTCTAATTCACATGAAGCATGAAGATCTCACCCGTTTCTTCTTTTCCTTTCTCGAAGAATTTTTGTGTTTTGAATCCAATCATCTCATTGCCATTTCTCATTTATTTCCCTTTTTCTTCTTCTTCTTCTTCTTCTTCTTCTTCTTCTTCTTCTTCTTCTTCTTCTTCTTCTTCTTCTTCCATTCATATACTTTGTTGGATTTGCTTCTTTTTCTAATGTTCTTCATCTTTTTTTATATATCGTCATTTCTTTGCCTTTATTTTTTTCTTCTTCTAACGTTTCTCTTTTCTTCTCCCCCGCTTATTTTCTTTCCTATTCTTCTCATTTTTCTTTTTCTTCTTCTTCTTTTTCTTCTTGTTTTCTTCTTCTTCTTCCAAATGTCCCTTTTTTTCTTCTTCTTCTTCTTCTTCTTCTTCTTCTTCTTCTTCTTCTTCTTCTTCTTCTTCTTCTTCCCCGTTCACTTAATATTTACTTATATTTTTCTTCCATATATTTTGACTGCCAATACATCATCATCATCATCATCATCATCATCATCATCATCATCATCATCATCATCATCATCATCATCAACAACAACAACATCTATTCATTTAAAATCATTTTAAATTATTTCACCATTCCTCGTTTTTTTTTCCTCTGTCTTTTTTCTACTTACTCTTTTAAGTCTATTTTTCATTCAGTTGTTAGCTATCTCTTTCACTCTCTTGTTTGTCTTGATTTTCAAAATAAAATTCGGCCTCTGTTTTATGTGAAGAGGAAAAAAAAAAAGTCACTACCGAGTGAACTCTTATCGCCGGTGTACTCTTTGCACATGCGCAGTGTATAAATAAGATAGAGGAAATGCGGCTTGCCTCTGTTTTTAGTTCAAGAGCTGAGACCATTACATTTTTCTTTTAATCGATTTACATTCCTTTTTATTTTTTTTCCCACCATTCTGCTTTTCTTCTCTTTCACCATTTTTTTTTTTTTTTTTTTGCTAACTGCCATCTTTCCTTTTATTATTCGCTTTGTCTTTCGACTTTCTTGTTGCCTTTACTTCGTTTTCTTTCTCTTGGCTTTTAATTTGCTTCTTTTTACTTTTCATTTTTCTTTCTGAGACTCTTACGTTTTAATTTCATCTTTGCTTCTATGTCTACCATTCGCACTTGCTTCGATTGGTGTTGCCACATCTTGTCTCAGCTATATATTTAGAGATCCTTGATAAAGTCCAAAGAAGAAGCTGTAATATCATTGGCTCTGACCTGGCATCTCGGCTTCAGTCACTTTTCCACAACCGTGACCCAGCTGCCTTGTGCCTTTTCTATAAATAATTTCCTCTATGGTACGAAGACATTCTAAATTTAAGCGCAGGAAGAGGGTGTCGGCTAGGTCTCATCTTTTTACAATTGAAATGCCTTGTTGTAATCGTAAGTTCTATGTAAACAGTTCCTTCTCTTAAAATTCCCGTTTATGGAATTCTCTTCCGAGTTATTGCATGTCGGTCAAGTTTGATCTTCAATAATTGAAATGCAATTTCAACTGTTATCGTCTGCTAACTCAATTCATGTTATTTTAGTGTTCGACCTATTTTCAGAATGTTTTTTTTTTCTATCATATTCTCTAACACTAATTAACCCTTTGCATCATAGCAGCTTTATTGCCTTACTTCGGGTGAAAAGATAAACAAAAAAAAATGTTTTAATATTTTCTTCTTCTTCTTCTTCTTCTTCTTCTTCTTCTTCTTCTTCTTAATTGAGAACAATTTATACTTTATGAATAAGATATACGGTTCAAAATTCTCAAAAATCACCAAATAATTTCCTCTCATTCATTCTCGGAATTTTGCATTTAAAATTTTCTCTTCTTACTTTTTGCATCAGACTTTCTATTTACTATTTTATTATTTTATTTCTTGATTTTGTTATTGTTGTTGCTGCTGTTGCTGTTTTTGTTGTTGTTGTCGATGTTTTTTTTCTTCTTCTTCAGAAAAATCTCCTGAGCCGATCAAGCATAGAAATGAATACAATATGGGACCCAGTAATAAGGTGTGCCAGAGAAAAGCGATAATAACAACAACAAAAAATTGCAATATGAGCTCTGGTAAAAGCATGAAAATGATAACAGCAAAAATTGCAATAAGAACACTGGTAAAAAATGTGCCTGAAGACATTAGGTTCATAAAACCCAGAAATTCATACACAGATGTCCACAAGAACACATGGTACAGTGGATAAGGGTTAGATCCAGTGACAGGACCCAAAGAGTGTGGAGGCAGTGGAGAACTTTCAGAGGGAAAATTAACAGGAGATAACTGATAACTGACATCCATTAAACATGGCACGTGGAGCTAGAACAGTCTACCCCAGTGAGAGAAATAAAGGGTCCAGTTCCAAGAAGCTGAAGAAAGCCAGAGCGTACAACGGCCGAAACGTTGTAATAAATATGACGAAAAAGGTGAGGCTAACAGTCCAAATAATGTAAATAATGTTCTCCTCATCTTTTTCTTCTTCTTTGAGAACAATTTATACTTTATGAATAAGATTTACGGTTTAGGATTCTCAAAATTTGCCAAATAATTTCTTCTCCTTTCTCCGACTTTTTTCATTTTAATCTTTCTCTTCTGACTTTTTTTTTTATCAGGCTTTTCATATTCTATTTTCTTATTTTATTTCTCGATTTTGTTGTTGTTGTTGTTTTTCTTTTTGTTGTTGTTTTTTGTTGTTGTTGTTCTTCTTCTTCTTCTTCTTCATCTTCTTCTTATCTTCTTCTGCGTTTTAGCTTTCCCGCCGCTTTTTTACACGCCCTCGCATTTTAATTACATCTGGTGTTTTATCTCAAAATTACACATTTTTAATTCTTCTTCTTCTTCATTGCTTCTTCTCAGACATTAACGTTTAAATATTTCTCTCCTCTATTTTCTTTTTTTTCTCAGACGTTCGCTCCATAATTTCTTCTTAACTTTTTTCTCAAAGTAACGCGTTCTCATACCATCTTCTTTTTCTTTTTCCTCTTCTTATATTTCTTTTCTTTTCTTTTTCTCCTTTTATTTCTTCTTCTTTTTCTTCTTCTACTTCTTCCGACTTTCGCTTGTGAACTTAAGCGTTTTCATTTCTTCTTTTTTTTCTTTTCTTCTTTCGCAGAATTTCGCGTTTTACTTTTTCTCTTCTTGCTTTTGCCCGATTTCTCACTCTAATTATTTCTTCTTCTACTGCTTCTTCTTCTTCTTCTTCTTCTTTCTTCTTCTTCTTCCTTATTCTTATTCTTCTTTCTTCTTCTTCCTTCTTCTTCTTCTTCTTCTTTCTTCTTCTTTTTTCTTCTTCTTCTTCTTCTTCTTCCGCATTCTTCTTCTTCTTTCTTCTTCTTCTTCTTCTTCTTTCTTCTTCTTCTTCCTTATTCTTCTTCTTCTTCCTTATTCTTCTTCTTCTTCCTTATTCTTCTTCTTCTTTCTTCTTCTTCTTCCTTCTTCTTCTTCTTCTTTCTTCTTCTTTTTTCTTCTTCTTCTTCTTCTTCCGCATTCTTCTCCTTCTTTCTTCTTCTTCTTCTTCTTCTTTCTTCTTCTTCTTCCTTATTCTTATTCTTCATTCTTCTTCTTCTTCCTTCTTCTTCTTCTTCTTTCTTCTTCTTTTTTCTTCTTCTTCTTCTTCTTCCGCATTCTTCTTTCTTCTTCTTCTTCTTCTTCTTTCTTCTTCTTCTTCTTCTTTTTTCTTCTTTTTTCTTCTTCTTCTTCCGCATTCTTCTTCTTCTTTCTTCTTCTTCTTCCTCTTCTTCTTCTTCTTCTTCTTCTTTCTTCTTCTTTTTTCTTCTTCTTCTTCTTCCGCATTCTTCTTCTTCTTTCTTCTTCTTCTTCTTCTTCTTCTTTTTTCTTCTTTTTTCTTCTTCTTCTTCCGCATTCTTATTTCTTTTTTTCTTCTTGTCTTTTACCCAAACTTTTACAAATACATTATTAATTTGTTGAGATATCAGGAAAGATGGACATTCTAGAAACTCACATGAATTTAATAGTTTTTAAAAGTTTTCTAGAACAACATACATAAGTAATACATAATATCAGTGAAACCTATCAACACATTAAATCTACAGTGGAAAGTTTTTCATAATCTCACTTCCGAGGAAGGATGCCTGAATAGTTATATACGCAAAATCATCAAGAGACCAGAATGAAAACATTTGCAAAAGCATTGAAACGAAGCGGGTGCAATGATTCTTGGAACGACCAGAACTCTGACCCTGGTGGTAGCACCTGTTAGGGTCCCAGCTTTGGGCACATAGTTAAGTCCCAAACTGGTGTCAAAACACTATGAAAGTGTCTTAATACCAGAAATACTTTGTAAAAAAATATTACCAGAAATACATTTTTGAAAAAAAAGATATTACCAGCATTTAAAATTTTGTAGGCATTGAATAACTCATTGAGGTTGATATGCCATAAAGCAAAACAAACCAAACCAAAACTTAAAAAACAAACCAAACCAAAAGTTAAAAAAAACAAACCAAACTGTCACAAAATTACAAGACAAATAAGAGTATATCACATACATTGTTTAGTAACTTATAACACATCCAAGTTTATAAATAATCTGATAATGTTTTCTGACAGTCTCTATGATATATTTACATACTTGTTTAAAAGCCCCGAAACTAAAAGGACCCCTATTCCAGCTTGGAAAACAGCAATGATAATGTTGAAGAAATATCTTTGGATTCACCAATTAACTCCATGGAACTTCAAAACGTCACTTTAACTCTGACTCGAGCTAAAAGTCCAGTTGCGGTGAAAAGACCGATTTGGGTCGAAAGATCGATTTGGGTCAAAATTTCAATTAAGGGCGAAAATTGAGTTCTTCAAATCATAAACTCCGTAGAACGTCAATTTAGCTGAGTTCTTCAAATCTTAAACTCTGCAGAACTTCAAAGCCTCACGTCACGAAATCTCTCATGTTAACTCTAATTCCTTGGAATTTTGAAGAAATAAAATTGATTTTCTCAATTCTCTAAGTCTTGGAGATATTTTAAACTGAATTTGAAACAAAAGTTTTAAATTAAAAACCGTTTTTGTTACTTTAAACTCAATATAAATTGAAAGAAAAAACATTTAAAATCACTATTTTGTTTTTTCAGTTATTCCTAAAATTTGAATTTTTAACTGTTCCCTTTTCATCCAGACAAAGATTTCAATGCTGGATGTTCCAGACCCAGACGAAGAGCAGATTTTCAACTTCGGGATCATTCTGATTCCATAAAGGTATAATATGTCTATGTAAAGCATGTGTGTCCTGTGTTAGCGGTGTTTCAGACACTCGGACAGACAGACAGATCAAACAGGCAGAAGTAACCATTGTCTGTTAAAATTCCAGCATATATATATATAGAGTCTTTTTGTTGCAATCCGTGAGTTCAAGAGTGTTATAAAGTTCGTATAAGGCTCATATGATTTTAATGAAAACATTGGAAACAAAACGTTGAGTGAAGAAGTGTTTAATCTCATGAGAAGATGAATTGAGAATGCATCAACTTAGGACGTTTTAAAGCAGTACGACTTAGGGACCCAATTTTGCCTGTGTTCCATGGGCAGACGTTCTCCTCATAGAAGATTTCTATTCATAACATATTTCAATAATAGGTATAGAGAACGTTATTCAGTCTTTCTGCACAACAATGTTTAATCTTATTTGTTTCAAGCGGCCTGTAAAGCATTTCAAACAAATATTATTACACAGCTATGTCAGGACAAGCGCCCAAATCTTTATTAGATATTACCAACCTACTTCTGGTAAGACTGAGAGCGACATAAAAAATGGTACCGTCAGCTGATTTTTGAATGCCAATCTCAGCCATATTTAATGCATGCGAAGCTTACATTGTTCCATTGTCTTCTATCCTTCAATTGGTTACAGTATATACGCGTATACACACCCTTGTGCAAATTAATTGAAACAAAACGGATACTTCCATTACTATTTATTTTTTTCGTTTTTTTTTTCTGATGAAACATGACCGAGTGCACATGATAGTACTTCGTATTCCTTGCGGATTGACCACAGATTCTCGATTGGATTTAAATCAGGAGAGTTTCCGGGCCAGTCTATAATACTTTAATTTGCTCAATGATAAGTCTTGTCAATGTGTTCGTGCAGCGTTACAATTTTCGTACGCTCTCTTGGAGTAACTTCCATCGCAGACACTGGTCGTAGGACAACTAATCGACAGTCGAAACAATAGTATCTGGGCGCGATGAAAATTTGATGCAATCATAGAAGAAGTAATATTTTTCAAGGCTAAACAAATTTCACCATACACCCCAAAATAGATTCATATTACTGCACACCACTACAAATGACCTAATCTGAGGAAAAAATAGAAATCGATTACACCCTGTCACACCAATGGGTCTAAAACTGACCATATAGTGAAAGAAAGGAATCTAAAGTGGTTGTTTCAATTAATTGGCACAAGGGTGTATATGAGATTTTTTTTTTTTGTCTACACGCGACCCCAGCTTCTGAGCACTAATACTTGACCTACCGTAGTCAAATATTGCAGTACTGGATATCATCCTGGCCATATTTTATAGCAAATAAACAATCTTTAGGGATCAGTGTTCGCACCGAGGCCAGCACAACCGACAGACTCGGGGTCTGTGGGCAATTTTTGTTTCCTTGCCCGGCTGTACGCGCTCGGACTCCCCACTTTAAAAAAAGACATTGTGTCACATCTCGTCCTAGTGGTGGGGTGGGGGACGAGTAAATAGCGTGCATTCAGTTCATGCTGATGTTATCGGAGCTTCCATGAATACAACATGTACATCCACACACACACAAACACACACAAGCACACTCTAAATATCCCCTCAGGAAGCTGACGATCATGGCCCTCCACAACTTTCTCTGTCTTGTAGCTCTTAATAAACTTTCTGTTATTTCTCCTAAGCCCTGTTCCACCATCAGTTTAGTTAAGCACACGAAATATGTTATGCGCTGTCTTCCTCTTTCCCTCTTGCCGTCTACCTGTCCTGTGAGTATCAGATTTTCCAAGCCCTCCTTCGTCAATATATGTTCCAGAAACCTCAGCTGTCTCTTCCTGGCGTTAAGGATTAGATTTTGTTACCATTTTCTCCAAAACATTGTCGTTACTCACATGTTCGGTCCACGGTATTCTCATCATATTTCTGTAGAACCAGATTTCTGTTGCTTCAAGTTCCCTCTTCATCTTTGAGGAGATCGTGCAGCACTCACTGCCATACAGGAGGACAGATATCACATAGCAGTTTAGTAGTCTTTTTCTTGTTTCTGGCGAAATTTTCGTATTTCTTAGTACTCTCCTTAGCTTTTGGGATACTTCCTTGACTATCCCAATATGCCTCCGAATGTCAGTTCTCACACTTTCCGTTCGCTGTTGAAATTTCCGCATTTTTTGGTTTTGGTTTCTCCCATTTGCAATTCGCACTTTGGTCTCATCTTTTTTACTAACAACTATGCATTTTGTCTTCTTGCAATTGATGTGTAGTCCTTTCTTCTCGTTTTCCTTCAATACCTTCTGTAGGAGTTTTTGTAGTTTCCTTTAATTTTCTTCTGCCAACACTGTGTCATCTGCATTGTGGCTGCCAATAATAAATCCAGGTATGACTTCTAGTTCTCTCAGAAACGCCTCGCTCTATAGGTCGAATAAGTCTGGTGAGAAGACACATCCTTTCTATTTTTGTCTATCTGCTGAACCTATTTTCTATCAGTATGCAGGCAGTTTGCTGCCAGTATAAGATTTTGATTATTCTCATATTATTTCTAAATATATCAAGGTTGCTCAGCAGTTCCAACAGATCTTTGTGGCGTACTTTACCAAACGCCTTTGCGTAGTCTATAAAACACAGATACACGCCCTTCAGCATTTGTATTGCTCTTTCTGATAACATTCTGAGCATGAATATTGCGTTCCTTTTTGCAGTGTCTTTGACGTACGCGCCCTTTTCTCGTCATAGTTCCGGTCTGAATCTGATTCGTGCTCTATTTATACGAATTCGGATGATCAATGTGGCTCATAAAACTGATTGTTCGATAGAGGAGACATACTTTTGTACCTGGCTTCTTAGGAGGTGTTATAAAAATAGATCTGCCTAGGTCTTCCGCTACGTCACTTCCGTTTTACGTTTCATTTATTATTCCTGTAATCTTATTTATACCGAAATCGTCTAAGGCCTCCAGCATCTCTATAGGGAATTTAAATACAATAATCTTCAGAACGAATGAAAACGTCCATGACATAGTTATTCATCGTTACGACAAGAATGTTGTTGAAGTCAAAAATCAACATCCTCAAAAGTAGTAAAAATGAAGATAAACATTTCCAAAACAAAAATTATGATCTGGTATCGTGACGAAAGCCGTGATGGCACATACCCCGAATCCGCCGTAAAAAAATTCAGGACTTAAAATCAATAAATTTCAAATAACTCAGTGATAATAAATTTAGAAAGAGAGGGAGATACAGAGAACGGATGTCAACCGATCGACCAGCTACCTGTCATCTCCATGTGATGGCTTGTCGCTCTCCTTAAAACCGTCCTTTGTAACTCTTAATAATTTTTTTCTCTTTTTGTTATCTGTCCTAAAACCTGCTCCGCCATCCATTAACTCAAGCTCAATTCATTGTTTTCCCCTGTCTTCTTTGCCTTCAATATGTCCTGTAAGTATCAGGTTTTCCAAGCCTTCTCTCCTCATTATGTGCGCTATAAAATTCAGCTGTCTCCTCGTCATGTTAATTAAAAGTTTCCTTTTTGTTTCCATTTTCTTTAAAACGTCGTCGTCGTTGTTCAGTTCATGGTATCCTTAGTATCCTTCTGTAGAACCAAATTTCTCTTGCTTATCTTTGACTACCCCGATGCACCTTCGGATTTCAGTGTCGCATTTTGCCTCCACCGTGAAAAAACTTCCCAGATATTTAATTTTCTGTACTTGTTTCATTTTGGTATTCCCGATTTGTAATTTGCATCTTGGACTGTTTCATTTGCTAACAACCATGCATTCTTTCTTCCAGCAGTTGATGTTAATTTTTCTTTTTGCTTTCCTTCACTAATTCTGTAGAAGTTCTGCAGTTTTCTTTTCCGTGTCTGTCATCAACACTGCGCCATCAGAATTTCTTCTGATTCTCTCAGAATCGCCTCGCACCACCTTCAAAACTAACGAGCTAATTGAGCGACACCATAGCATTTTAAAACAGTCACAGCGACTAGGAAACAAAGCTGGTTATTCTACCCATCATATAACTTGGAATAAACAACATGACACTAAAAATCTCACACTGGTTCGTTTTTTTTTTTACGGCTTATTAACGTTTTGCAGGTTATTTAAAGCCAGAAAATATATTTACATTGTAAGATTTTTTTTTCGATACTAATGATTTACAAGTATTACTAATTGAACCATTACTGTTGAGAGAAGGGGGAGATTCATAACTTTGGCAACAGTATAACCAATCCAACTGGAACTCGGCTCTCCGATTATCAATTCCGAGCAATTTGCGCCGGTTTTCTTGCTGTTATTACAGTGTAAACATACTCGTCCCGTTAGCAATGGAGGAACAAAGAGCATTTCTATTTTCTCTAAAACTTCGTCGTTGTCCACATATTCGGTCCATGGTATCCTCAGCATCTTTCTGCAGAATCACATTTCTGTTACTTCATCATTGAGGAGATTGTCCAGCATTCACTGCCATATAGGAGGTCATATATCACGTAACCGTTCAGTACTCTTTTCTCTGTTTCTAATGAAGTTTGTCTATTTCTTGATACTCTGCTTAATTTTTGAAATGCATCTTTGACTACCCCGATGCACCTTCGGATTTCAGTGTCGCATTTTGCCTCCACCGTGAAAAAAACTTCCCAGATATTTAATTTTCTGTACTTGTTTCATTTTGGTATTCCCGATTTGTAATTTGCATCTTGGACTGTTTCTTTTGCTAACAACCATGCATTCTTTCTTCCAGCAGTTGATGTTCATTTTTCTTTTTGCTTTCCTTCACTAATTCTGTAGAAGTTCTGCATTTTTTTCCTTGTCTCTCATCAACACTGCGCCATCAGCATTTCTTCTGATTCTCTTAGAATCGCCTCGCACCAGCCTCAAAACTAACGGGCTCATAGCTTTAGGTTTGTTACACTGCCTTCTTCTCACGTGTGCTTATAGTTGGTGTTATTATGACCATGGGATCGAGGCTTTAGCTTGATTGCGCCAGTTTTCTTGCTGTTGTTACATTGTAAACATGGCAGCTCTGCTAGTGTGTAAGTGAATGTAATGAACCTGACTGGAATTTGAACTTGTTTCTTCGATTTCTCGTTCTGAGCAATTATCCAGTATGCCACACCACACATTCATTCTCATGAATTAATGGATTTTAATCCAATAAATTTAACATTTATAGGAATCAGAAATAAAGTTGGATTAAAACCATTAATTTCTTAATTACATAAGTACATAATTAGGAAAGAGGGTTTGGAAAATCTGAAACTCACAGGACAGATTGAAGCCAAAAGAGATAGAGGAAACAAATGCATAATATACTTAATGAGCTTGAGTAAATGGATGGCAGAACAAGGTATAGGAGAAATAACAAACAGAAAAATTATCAAGAGATAGAAGGACAGGAAATTGTGGAGAGCTATGATCGCTTACGTCCTGATGAGACACATAAAGAAGAAGAAATGTCTCCAATTGCCTATAAATGTTTTATCAATGGGATATTTAATGTTAAAGGACTGGCGAATGGGACGTTGAAAGTTATAACATTGATGTATGGTGTCTCCAAGAAATCAAAATCAAAATACAAAGGTAAATTAAAAATGATTCTCACTTTTGCCATAACATATCTTTAGGTGTGTCACATTGCCTTCTACTCATGCGTGCTTATAGTCGGTGCTATTGTAGTCACGTGGTTGACGTTTGAGCTTGACCATGCCACTTTTCTTGATGCTCTTACAGTATAAACATACTCTCTCCGCTAACAATGGAAGAACAAAGAGCATTTCCATAATTGTAAAAACTTCGTAGTTGTCCACATATTCGGCCCATGGTATCCTCAGCATCCTTCTGTAGAATCACATTTCTGTTGCTTCAAATCTCTTCATCATTGAGGAGATTGTCCAGCATTCACTGCCATGTAGGAGGACATATATCGCGTAACAGTTCAGTACCCTTTTCTTTGTTTCTAACAAAGTCTTTTTCTGTTTCTTAATACTTTACTCAGCTTTTGGAAGGCATCTTTCCCTATCCTAATGCGTCTGCAGATTTCAGTGTCACACATTCTATCTTCTAATAAAACACTTCCCAGATGGTTAAATTTGTGTAATTGTTTGATTTTTGGTCTCTCCGAATAGCGCTTATCAAAGAAAACAATTTAGGAATTTAAATAAATTAATCCTTAGAATGAATGAATGGTGATATGACATAGGTATTCAACGTTGTGATAAGAATGATCTTGAAGATAAAAAAAAACAACATCTGCTGCAAACTAGTAGTAATCAAGATAAATATATCCAAAACAGAAACTATGATCTGGCATCGTAATGAAAGTCATGACGTCACATACCCGAAATCCGTCATAAAACAAATCAGGATATCAAATCAATAAATATTTAAAATACCAGAGTGTATGACTCGATTAAAATAAATTGAGAATTTGTTTCTGATAGTTTGGAATCAATAAATATTTCAAATAACTCAGTTATAAGAATTTTAGAGAGAGTGGGAAATACAGATAAAGGATATCAACCGGTCGACCAGCTACCTGTCATCTCCATGAGATGGCTTGTCGCTCTCCTGAAACCTGTCCTTTGTAGCTCTTAATAATTTTTCTCTTCTCTCACTACCATCAAAACTAACAGGCTCATATCTTTAGGTTTGTTACACTGGCTTCTGCTCATGTGTGCTTATAGGTGGTATTATCGTGGTCACGTGAATCGGGGTTTGAATTTGATCCCGCCGGTTTTCTTGCTGCTTTTACAGTGTAGTCATACTCGCTCCGCTAGCAATGGAGGAACAAAAAGCCTTTTCTATTTTCTCTAAAACTTCGCCCTTGTCCATATATACGTTCCATGGTATCCTCAGCATCCTTCTGTAGAATCACATTTCTGTTGCTTCATCACTGAGGAGATTGTCCATCATTCCCTGCCATATAGGAGGAGATATAGCGAAACAGTTCAGTACCCATTTCCCTGTTTCTAACGAAATTTTTTTCTGTTTCTTAATACTTTGCTTAACTTTTAGAAGGCTTCTTTCGCTAACTCAGTGGATCTTCGGATTTCAGTGTCGCACATTCCATTTTCTAAAAAAACACTTCCCAGATGTTTACATTTGTGTACTTTTTTTTGGAACTCCAAATGTCGCTCATCAAAGAAAACCATTAAGAAATTTAAATAAAATAATCATATTCAACGTTGCGATAAGGATGATCTTGAAGATAAAATAAACCAACATCTGCTGCAAACCAGTAGGAATCAAGATAAATATATCCAAAACAGAAACTATGATCTGGCTTTGTAATGAAAGCCATGATGTTACTTACCCGAAATCCGTCATAAAACAAATCAGGATATCGAATCAATAAATATTTAAAATACCAGAGTGTATGACTCGATTAAAATAAATTCAGAATTTGTTTCTGATAGTTTGGTTGAAATCATCGAACGCTGGGAATAGATAAGAGCGAATCATAGCTTCTGATTTCCTAAATATTCATTTGTTTGCTACCATTAGATACTGTAGGTACAAAATATTGTATAGTCATTAGTCACTAAATGTTTTTTTTTCACTGACTTCAACATTTGAAGTTCTACAAGTTACGAGACGCTAATGTGTTTTTACAGAGTTCTTTCAATTATCCCTAACGTTTTTTTTTAAATATACAATCGACTTCCAAATTACATTCTGTCGACGTATGCCTTTCTTCTTTTGTTTTATTTCATTTATTTAGTAGATTTTGAATCCTATATACTCCAAAAAACACTATCAGTCTTCAAAAAGACATTTATCATTTTACTTTTACGCGATTTAATTGTTTTGCTTATAATTTCCATACTTGTACATTTATTATTATAATCGACGTTTCTATTATTACGAAGACAGCTGCATCTATTCCATTTGATTGTACTATTTCATTAATGCTATCTAGTTCAAATTACCTTTACTGAACAAAAAAAGCGGTATCATCGGCCAACACACAAGATGTCAAATCTTACTTTTTGGCTATCGCATTTATCATTGTTTTAAAAATAATTTTTCTTATTTTTTTTTTTGTCTTTCTCATTATCATTGTCGTCAAATTCATTTTTATTATAAAACAGCTGCATTAAGAGCATTTGATGCTAATATTGAATTTCTTTTTCTATATATTTAATTATTTTTAAAACCTCCGCTGCCTTGAGATCATAGCCAAACACGGAAAGGTCTATGGAAGGAATTAGAAAAAAAACGTTAACAGAAACAGCAAAGCTGACCAAAAATGCAATACTCTATTTTATATCCCTCTGTATCTTGTCGATACGGTCCAGAGATAGGAGAATTTAGTTTGGACAGTAAACGGCCTCCATATACCACCAAAGGTCTGAACAAACAGTTCGTTACCAATAGCTTGCAAGATAAACGGATGTCTACTCTAATATAATTTACCAGAAAAAAACAAAAAAAAAAACAAAAAAAAACACAAATACACACAGACACAAGATGGTATCATTGAAATAGTACTTAACAATTGGGATCCTGACCTGGCTCCTGTTCTCTCGGAAACTGTATAATAAGTGCTTTGATACTTCTTACTTGCCTGCTTGTTGCAAATTCTCTTGTTCCACTCTTTAAGAACACAGGCGAACCGCCCGATCCTTCAAACTATCGGCCTATTAGCCTTCTACGTTTTTTTGGCAGATAGAAACTCTAATCTCTTCTGAATTCGTTAAAAAGCATCTCACCCTACAATGTGGCTTTCGCTTCTCTAGGTTAACTGCGGATGTATTAACGATTATTCCTGGAAGTGTCTATCAAGGATTGGATAAGAATGTTGAAAATGAGACTGTTTCTTTCGATATCTCCAAAGAATTTGACAAACTGGCCTTCTTCACAGATTGAAAAGTTATAGTATTACTAGACGAATTTTCATACTGATTCAGTCTTTATTCCTAAATCGGAAAATGAAGGTTGCTGGAATGGCCACTCTTCTGGATCTTTAAGAATTACTGCAGATGTCACACAAAGGGTTCTATACTTGAGCCTAGGTTGTTACTAATTTGTATTCCACGATCTTTCTAATAATATCGATTATCAACTCCGTATCTATTTTGGCCTTGTTAGGGCCAGAAATAAAAACACAAAGAGAAGAATTGAGTTAAACGAATATATTAAAAGTAACAGTAATACAAACATATACAAACGAGAGTGTTTCAGCAAGAATGTTCGGTCCGACTGTCAGAGGTGACAGCTGGAAACGTCTCTCTCCAAAAGGCAGTAGCTGCTCCTATTTAAATCTGGGAGAGTCTATGTGTGCGTGGGTAAACTACCATAGAAGTATCTATATTGATGACACAACTATTTGCCCCTGTCTTAACAGTAAGTCTGATCGATTGTTAAACAGGGTAGACGAATCTGCTCTCTTTGAAACCTCCGGGACCGATCATTATTCCTTCCATCAGTATGGCTGATGCTAACCACCAGAGAGTCACTCATTGCGCCTTCTCGAGTTAAAGTTTTCCGTAAATTGCAATTGAATCATTTGCTAGGTCTGCTGTAAGAGAAGATGATTACCTGTGCCGTACCAGACAATATTTCTCGCCCGAATCTATCTTACGTATTTACAACTTTACCATTCGTCCATGTTAAGAATATCCCTGCTACATATGGTCCGGTACTCCTGCTATACATTAAGCGATCCTTGATAAAATAAAAAGAATAATCTGCAATGTTATTGGTCTTGACCTAGCATCTTCGCTTCAGTCACTTTCCCAACACCGTAATGTAGCTTTCCTCTGCTTTTCTATAAATATTTTCATGGTAATTATTTTGATGAACTTCCCTCTGTAATTTTTATTTTTATTCCTCACCACGACAGACAAGTTGTATGTATGTATGAGAACTAGTTGGGACTCCATAGAGACTCTGTGGCATTTTGTTGGCTGTAGTAAGAATGGTAAGTAAGAATGTATTGTTTTGGTGTAAGGAATACAGTGGTCTATTTGGGTCAGTATTTAAGTTTAAAATAAAACAGATTGAAGTCGCCCTCTCTTATCTTCTCTTTAGGCCTTGTGTGTTTGGAAAATAAATATTGCTTTCCTCTTGGTAAATATTCATTGGGACTTCATTTTTAAAAGTTGTTACTTTTATACTCCACCCCACAGACTAATTGCACATATGGGAACTAGTTCGGACTTCATATACACATTGAGGTATTTTGGTGTAAGGAATACTCTTGTATGTTTGGGCCAGCAATTGTTACTTGCTAAGTTTAAGACGAGACAGATTGAAGACCAGCCTTCCTCTATCCACACTTTTGGGCTTTGTGCCACACTTTTCTATTCTTAAAATAAATATTAGTTCCCTCTATGGTAACTAGAATCTATAAATGTAAGCGCACTTTTAAATTTCTAGCAATATCTCATTATTTTAAAGACAATATGGCTATATGTAACCGTAAGTTCTATGTTAACAGTTTCTTCTATCGCATTCTCTCGTGGAACTCTCTTCCGGCTTTTTGCTTTCAAATCATCTTCAAAAATTGAAATGCAAAGTCAGCCATTATCGCTTTTCTTCTTAATTCTTGTTCCGTTATTGTTCTTCGTACAGATTGAGAAATCGGAGAGCCGAGTTCGAATTCTAATCGAATCCATTACATTCACTTAGGTGCTAATACACTTGGAAAATGTATGAATCCTCTTCTTCTCCCCCACCCACAGCAATGGGTAAATAGATCGGGTTCTATAGCTTTGGATGGCAACTCGTCTACTGTAGAAAGAAATAGCAACCAACTGTGGGGAAAAATGCTTCGCAAGTCATGAATCGAAAGATACATGATCGTTTAAGCGTGTATCACGCATGGCACATAACCAACTGACATTATCTACTGGTTTTGGTATTTTGTTTCTATCCGAAACAGGCAGGGGGTTATTTGAGTATTATAACTGATTGGGTTCGGAGATAGTAATCCCCTCTCAGGCTGCAGCGAGATGACGTAGAGAAACAATACTTTCGTTTCCATTTGCTAAGAAGGTGTTCGCGATTCGCCTGAATCAGCTCAACTAGTCGTGCAGAAGAGATTCTTCAAGCGTAGCTCAGATGTAGCACAAGACCGAAAGTATGGGGCACCCAGTGAGGATCGAACTCACTACTCAGTCGTAATTGTTATAGCAAGACAAGCTTGCTAACCATTGCACCACCTCGAGGTGCCCAATAGTTATTTTCCAAGCGTAGCTCAGACTTGGCACAAGGCCGAATGTATGGGGCACCGAGTGAGGATCGAACTCACTTCTCAGTCGTAATTGTTACAAGACGAGCTTGCTAACCATTACACCGCCTCGAGCTGCCCAATAGTGATTTTCCAAGCGTAGCTCAGATTTGGCACAAGGCCGAAAGTATCAGGTACCCAGTGAGGATCGAACTCACTACTCAGTCGTAATTGTTATAGCAAGACAAGATTGCTAACCATTACACCACCACGTGGTGCCCGGTTTCCCGTACAGTAAGTTCTTACTTGTTGTTCTGAACGTAATTTCTCATATGCCTTTTCTCAGTTATCGTCTACCAATAAGGAACAGATCTAACCGGAAGTAGATTTACTCGGATAAGAAAATATCCGTTTATAAGGAGTACAATTCGTGGCTGTACACAGTAAGGGACGAATCGAGTGGAGAGCGTCAGATAAGACGTTTTCCCAATAATGCACAAGTTAACCTGGCGATTTTAAGGCTAAGTTGATCGTCCTCCACAGAATTCGTTCAGTTACTCTACTTAAACCTTTCCGCTTGAGTTCTACACAGTAGATCTATTTTTTGCTATTCCTTTCTCTTGAAAAAAATCTTCTTAACCCTTCCGACATAAAACTAGGTCCTCGTTCAGAGTATATATATCTTGGCATACCAAATATGCAAAATAATTTACTTAAGTCAATACATTTGTAGTGAGCATGACCGTTATACACAAATGCCAAAGGGAAACGACTACACTGATGAATGATAGTCAATAAATACTTGTTTCCTCATCAGTTTCAAGGAAGTGGTCCCTTGAAATCTATATTCAATCTTTCGAAGGGTTGAGAGGCTTTCATTAATTTGTCTCTTCCTCTCACAAATCTTGCTTTTCTACAGGGTACCCATTATATTTTTCAGTGATTCTCTTTACTTGCTCTCGAGTAGAGCAAATTTATCGACCTGATAAAGTGCATCATTCTTTATACTCCATAACATAGACATAGATTATTATGCAATTCCTTAAGGACGATATTTATGATAGAAACGCAGTGTACTCCCATTAACGCAACTGGGGATGCGTATTTGATGCTCGATCGATATCTGATACCAGATTTGGTTGTGTGAAGTTCAATTCGCCAGCGAATAATTTTATCTTTTTTAGTCTGAGAAAATTTATCCTTATTAATTGAAAATGTAGGATAGAACTTTTGGGTCCGGGATAAGAATAAAATTCTTAACTTTCACGTAACGCCTCCATTCCCCTATTGCTTCGATGATAGGCTTAACGTCTTTCTCTACTGGGGAGTGGTTTCGTTCAAAGATGATTAGAGTTCTGGAGCAGAATGAAACATTTAACGTCGCAGCTAAGCTGGTATCATTTTCAATTTCAAGTGGTTTTAGAGCGTGTACTACTGCACATTCTAATTCCCTTTTCAAATATTCAAAGGAAACTTTTATTTTATCAGGTAAGGGGAATATAGTGTTGTTATTTAGTGAGTGTATTTTATAAAATTGTTTGGATCTAACGACTATAGTAAGAGAATGTTCCGACGATTCTCTTCCGAGCTTTCATATTACCCGAAGGAAAGGGGTTCGCGCAGAGGTCTCATCTTTTCAGGATCTCGTCGAACGGTCACTTTACTTACTTCATAGCCTAGAAGTTTTATTTTCGTTACTCTGTAGACACATTTATTCTCATTTAAAGTAAGACTACTTTTCAATGAAATCTTTGAATGTTGATAAGTTTCTGTCATGTTCGCTTTCATTAACCCATTATCTGCCATAAGCCTCATTTGGGGATCTGATAAAATTAAACTCACTACATGTTATTTCTTGTATTTACATTGAATTGCTTACATACATTGCATTTGCAGAGGTATATTTTACAACACTTAGCCTTTAAAGTTTTTATTATTAGCCGTAAGAAGACACTTTCTGTCGTAATTTTCACGAGTAGAAAAATAATGACTTTTGAAAAGTATTTATTTTTATTTCTAATTAATATTATTTTTTGATGTTTTATAAACACATATATTTGATGTTCTCATTTCTATAAAAATGACAATGGTAACTACTGAAATTAAATATAAAGAATAAATAAACTCCTAATACACCTGTTTGTGCCAAAAATATGAATTAAAAATTTTGGTGGTTAATATCAGAGATGGTCACGACATCGATATATTCGAATGTTCCCTTTAGGCCTTTCTTTTCGATAACTTCCTCCAAAATTCTTTGAAACCCGGCCATTCCATTTGTGATCCCAAAAGGGCATCCTTTTAAATTTATACAGTTCACCACCGGCTTCAAATGCCGTGTAAGGGCGGGTCTGCTTTACTGAGGGTAACTTGATGATACGCACTTTTAGGTCTAGTTTAGAGTACCGATTATACTTTGCTATATTCGAATCTATTGTTGTAATCTTAGGCAGAGGATAGACACCTTTTAAGCTAAAAAGATGTATTGTTTGTCAATAATCTATGACAAATCTTTTTTCTTTTCTTTTTTTTGTTTTTTTTTTGTTTCTCGCTTTTCGTTCTAGGTTAACACGTACTTTCACTCTTCACTCGAGATCTACTCGACTCAACTTTTTTTATTTCCTTCTCTATCGGTGCCTTCTCTTCTCTAGAGCATAGTCTGGATTTCACAGATATAGCTCTATATTCAGGCAACAGATTTTCAGACAGCTCACACAGTTTGAGAGGTGGTCTGTCGCCCTCATATAAAATTTCTATTTTTTGTATGCAGGCTTTGTCCGAGGAAAACACCAACACATAAATGATCTATTAAGAATAAATGAAATGTTTTGTAAGTTTTTTCTTTTTACCCACCAAAAGATTCGCTTTACATTTTCCTACAGTTTTTAATAACAAGTCAAGCGATGCCATGTGAATGGTAGAGCTAGTAGGCCTAACATCCAATCCCATTGACTGAGCTATTTTGTTGTCGATAAAACTATTACTAGTTTTCTAATCTACTAGCGCGGTAATGTTTTTGTTCACTAGGGATTTCTTTTATCACACTTCTGGCTTCTGGAATTCACTACCAGACATCTTTGTTCTCCAAAAATTGAAATGCAATGTGAATCGTTATCTTGTTCCTTCTTAATTCCTGTTCTTTTGATGTTCTCTCTCCTTAATAATGGTTTTCTTATATTCTTTCACACTCAGTAATCTCGAGCGTGTTTGTCATTTTGTTGCCTTGTTTAAGGTGAAACTATTAAAATAAAACATACAAAAGTTTGATACAGACTTTTTAGGTCTAGTTTAAAGTACCGACTACACTTTGCTATTTCCGAATCTATTGTTGTAACCTTAGGCAAAAAATAGACACCTTTTAAGGTAAAAAGATTTATCGTTTCTCAATAATCCATGACAAACTATTTTTTTTTGTTTCTCCTTTTTCGCCCTTAGTTACCATGAATTTCGCTTGCCACGGAGATCTTCTGGACTCAATGA
This sequence comes from Acanthosepion lycidas, assembly GCA_963932145.1. Classification (NCBI taxonomy): domain Eukaryota; kingdom Metazoa; phylum Mollusca; class Cephalopoda; order Sepiida; family Sepiidae; genus Acanthosepion; species Acanthosepion lycidas. The sequence continues at coordinate 48,596,732 of OZ010578.1, read as the reverse complement.
TATCTGAATCCAGCAGCCATTTTTTATTTCCTTCCTTATCAATGCCTCCTCTTCTTTAGAGTATCGTCGGGATTTAATAGATATAGGTCTACAGTCAGCCGATAGATTTTCAAACAGGGGACAAGGTGAAATCCCCATGCTTTCTTGCACACACAATAATAGAAGTGTTTTTTTGTGCAGATATATAAAAATGAACGTAGATCGATAGATAGATAGATAGATAGATATAATGAACATAGATAGATAGATAGATAGATAGAATGAACATGGATAGATAGATTGATAGATAGATAAAATGAACATAAATAAATACATATATTGATAGATTGATAGATAAACATGAACATTGTTAGACAAAAATCAGCATAGTTTATGAACACATTGCAAAATATGTTTTTAGATATTCTATTACGTTGGTGCAAAAATAATGACGTCATAATGTCGTTTTTTTACGTATTTTTAACGTCAAAAAACGACATTATTACGTCATTATTTTTGCACCAACTTAATAATACAGTTACATTAATTAAAGTTTTACTGCTTGTAGAACATATATTTACGTACTCCTTGACCTGAAAATATTAAGATAAAACATACAAAAGAGATAATATCAAAAAACATAATTATTATTATTAATTCTTGTTCATTTATCGTTCTCTCTCCTTAATCTTGTTTTACGTTTTTCACATATTCTCTACCACTTGCGTCTTAGTGGCTTTATTGCCTTGCTTGTGGTTAAATGATTAAAAACGAGCGCGACATGAAAGTTCTCAATATTAAACTACTGGGCTGGGAAGATGTAGTAGTTGATCGCAATTAATGGCGCAGTGACATCGGAAAGCAACTCAGGTTGGAGAAAGAAAAGATCCAGACCTTAATGAAAGAAAAGTTAACAAATCAGAAATTACGATCCTGTATAGCCAATCCCATGACAAAATGTTCTAGAGCGTTGACATGATTTGACATCAAGGCGCATCGTCCATAGACGACATCGACTGACGCAGGCCTACAAGCGCGAAAAATGATATCAAATATATCGAATTTTTTCCAAGAATAATCTTTGTTTATTCTCTGAATATTGATAACATGCAATAATAATTTCATTTTTTTTAATTTCGAGTAATGGCGTTTTCACTAATTGTCTGATAGAGATTTTTTTTTGTTATTAAGATAAAAAGATATCGTACGCTTTCTTAATGAAAAAATACTTTTATAATTTTCGGTCGATGAGAAGGCTGACTCAGTTTTATAAAGAAGCGAGTAATGGCTTATTCCCAACATTAGATGTAAAAAGAAACTCTTGGTAAGCATATTGTTGAGTCTGAACTTCAATCATATATCTTTGTTGGAAATGGCGAATAATCTAATAAAAATACAATATAGCTTATGATTTTGCGACGACACTTTTTTTACGTCCTTTTCTCTAAACACTCCCAATCGATAACCACTAAGTTATTGTTTACATCTTTTTCCTTAAAGAATCAAAATCGATACTACTAGGTTATTTTTGTCGTCTTTTTCTCTCAACACTCCCAACCAATACCCATCATGTTATTTTCAACATCTTTTTTTCTAAATAATCCCAAACGATACCCACTACGTTATTTTTACGCCCTATTCTCAAAAAAAAAAAAACAATCGAATCCAACTACATTGTTTTTACGTGCTTTTCTCTAAACACTCCCAATCGATACCCAATACGTTATTTTTACGTCCTATTCTCTAAAAAAAAAACAATCGAATCCAACTACATTGTTTTTACGTGCTTTTCTCTAAACACTCCCAATCGATACCCAATACGTTATTTTTACGTCCTATTCTCTAAAAAAAAACAATCGAATCCAACTACATTGTTTTTACGTGCTTTTCTCTAAACACTCCCAGTCGATACCCAATACGTTATTTTTACGTCCTATTCTCTAAAAAAAAAAAAAAAACAATCGAATCCAACTACATTGTTTTTACGTGCTTTTCTCTAAACACTCCCAATCGATACCCAATACGTTATTTTTACGTCCTATTCTCTTAAAAAAACAATCGAATCTAACTACATTGTTTTTACGTGCATTTCCCTAAACACTGCCAATCGATACCCAATACGTTATTTTTACGTCCTATTCTCTTAAAAAAACAATCGAATCTAACTACATTGTTTTTACGTGCATTTCCCTAAACACTGCCAATCGATACCCAATACGTTATTTTTACGTCCTATTATCTAAAAAACAAACAAACAATCGAATCCAACTACATTGTTTTTACGTGCTTTTCTCTAAACACTCCCAATCGATACCCAATACGTTATTTTTACGTCCTATTCTTAAAAAAAAAACAATCGAATCTAACTACATTGTTTTTACGCGCTTTTCTCTAAACACTCCCAATCGATACCCAATACGTTATTTTTACGTCCTATTCTTAAAAAAAAACAATCGAATCCAACTACATTGTTTTTACGCGCTTTTCTCTAAACACTCCCAATCGATACCCAATACGTTATTTTTACGTCCTATTCTTAAAAAAAAAACAATCGAATCCAACTACATTGTTTTTACGCGCTTTTCTCTAAACACTCCCAATCGATACCCAATACGTTATTTTTACGTCCTATTCTCTTAAAAAAACAATCGAATCTAACTACATTGTTTTTATGTGCTTTTCCCTAAACACTGCCAATCGATACCCAATACGTTATTTTTTACGTCTTTTCCTCTAAATGCTCCCAATCGATACCCACTATCTTATTTTTACGTCATATTCTCTAATAAACCAGTCGAACACCACTACATTATTTTTAGGTTCTTTTCTCTAAACACACTCAATCGATAACCACTACGTTATTTTTTTACGTATTTTTCTCTCAAACCACTCCGACTCGATACTTACTAAGTTATTTTTACGCCCTTTTCTCTCAGATTCCCAATCGATACCTAATACGTTATTACTTTTGATCATTTCATCCTAGGCAAGGCGATAAAAGCAAGCGGCAAGGGGTTACTGATAGTGAGTGAAAGAAACAGATAGTTAACTACATTGAAGAAGACAGAAAATGGCGACTGCTATCACCTTTAGAATTTTAAGATCGAAGTTGACAGAAAAGCAAGAAGCCAAAAGTGAGTTTCACGGGTGATAAGAGCGTGAGAAGAAGCAATTATCCTAGAACTTACGTTCATACATTTCCACAGTGCAATTATGGAACCTGTCTATCTATATAGTATTACGTTTAAGCTCATCTGGTCGATATACTAGCGAGGAAAGTGATATTTTTGAATTATACAAAATGTGGCACGGGGCCACATGGGAGAGATAGGGGAAGAATGGTCTTCAATGTGCCTTCTTAAACTTAGCTAGACACGATTTTTTCTTTCTATGTGCCATGTCTTTCAGAACAGAGACGATCATGGCTCTCCACCTTTCCTCTATCCCTTGGAGCTCTTAACAAGTTCCTTCCCTTTGTAACCTCCCGCAGACCACGTTCTGCCATGTAACTTGCTTAAGGCCGCTAGGTATTTCATGCTTTGATTTCCCTCTATTTAACCCGTGAGTATCAGATTCTTCAGGCCCTCTTTCCTCATTATGTGTCCCAGAAACTACAGCTGCCTCTTCCTGATATATATATATATATATATATATATATATATATATATATATATATATATGTATATGCCGCTTCGTTGTTTGAATCCTCTCTAAGATCTCATGGTTGCTCACACTTTCGGTCCATGATATCCTTATCATCCTTCTGTAGAACCACGTCTTCGTCGCCGCGAGTCTCTTCATCTTTGAGGAAGTCGTCCAACATTCGCTGCCGTAAAGAAGGACAGATGTCACGTCACAGCTCAGTATTCTTTTCTTTGCTACCAAAGAAATCTTCCTGTCTCCCAATGCTGTGCTCAACCTTTGGAAGCCATCCCAATACGTCTACGGATCTCACTGTCGCACTTACCGTGCTCTGTTAGAACGCTTCCCAGATACAGTTCCGAGACTTCTTGATTCTAGTGTTCTCGACCGGCAAATTGTATTTCGGGCTCAACCTTTTACAGATGACCATGCATTCTGTCTTCTCGTAGTTTATGCTTAGTCCCTTCTTCACACTCTCCGCAGTAATCTTCTGTACGAGATTTTGTAATTACTTTTCCGTGTCTGCTATCAGTACTGTGTCATTTGTGTATCTTATTTTGTTACGGTTACCACTGCAAAATTCCGGTAGGGTTTCCAATTCGCTCAGAATTGCCTCATTGTATAGGTTGAATAGGCCTGGTGAGAAGACGCATCCTTGCCTTATGCCCCTTTCTATTTTTACTGACCCAAACATATCACAGTATTCCTTACACCAAAATAATACATTCTTACTTAGCATTCTTACGGCAGCCACCATAATGCCTCTAAGTCTGTATGTAGTCCTAAATAGTCCCCATATTTACAATTTGTCTGTGGGGGTGGGGAATAAAAGTAACACCTTTAAAAATGAAACCCCAGTGAATATTTATAAAGATGAAAACAATACTTATTTTAAATAATACAAAAATGTGACACATGACCAAAAGTGGAGATAGGGAAATGTTTGTCTTCAGCCTGTCTTATCTTAAACTTAGCTAGTCATGATTACGGACTCAAATATACCACAGTATTCCTCACACTAAAACAGCACAATCTTACTTAGCATTCTTACGACAGTCACCATAATGCCCCAAAGTCTCTATGTAGTTCTAACTATTTACAATATGTACAACGACGAAAGCACATCATCACAATTACCGTGGAATTAATTATAGAAAAGTTACGGGGAAATAGTGGTGGGAAAATGTCTGATGCTCACATGCTAGGTGAACACCGATAATATTGCAGATTTGTAAAAAAAAATCTCTATATATAAAAAGTGTATCAGCAAAATTGTCCAAATATTTTAAAAGCATTGGATAATTGTCCATCTCACAAAACGTTTAATATCTAAAACTAAACTCAGTTTTCTTTCTCCACGTTTTCAGATAAGACGTTTAGCTACCATAACACCATTTTTCGTAAGAATCACTGAAAACCCTTTCAGTTATTTAGCTAGAAAGTGAAAAAGTTTAAATCGTTTTGTATCAGCCCCCGCCCTATACCTTCCCAACTGAGAAATAGTTTGAGGAAAAAGATCATTTACGCCTTTAGTAATGGTACCAAAATTCATACGCTGTTTCCCATCTTCAAAATCACTTCACGAACTATCCTGTTTTCCCGAAAACTGTCCTTTCTCCGCACCAAAGCCTTTGCATTTACTTTCACTCTCAGTAACACCATTGCGTCTTAGTGGCATCATTCCCTTGCTTGGGATGAAATGATTTCTTGTGGGGGAATCATAAATTTTCACTTATCTCGAATATGTTTGCACTGAATTTTTACAGTTGGTCGTTTATTTGCCTAACATCATTCTAATATATAGAAATTTATATATCATGCACTCCCATAAGCTATATATATATATATATATATATATATATATATATATATATGTCTATATTTCTGAGATGCGGTATTATGTACAGTATTTACATTATGCGGACTATTGTCCTTATCTTTGTCGCCATATTTGTCACAACGTTTCGGCCGTTGTACGCTCCGGCCTTCTTCAGGTGGTTGTAATTTCGAACTGAACCCTTTATTTCGATCCCTGGGGTAGACTGTTCTAGTTCCACGTGCCATGTTTGATGGATGTCAGTTATCAGTTATCTCCTGCTAATTGTCCCTCTGAAAGTTCTCAACTGACTTAACCATGTGTCCTCAAGGACACATGGCACAGTGGATAAAGGCGTTGGTTAGATCCAGTGACACACCCAAAGAGTGTGAGTTCAATACCCGGTTAAAAAATGTCTTAAAATAATTGACAGACTTTTCATGTGTGACGTCTTTTGTTTACATTTGGATACGCATCGAGCAGATATGAATGTACGAGAAAAAAAAATTAGATGGAATTGTAGTTCAATAACAGTAAAATTGACCTCACCTGTGGCTCAATCGGCAAAGCACGTCAAACTATATGACGGTTCCGTATAGGATACAGGTTCAATTCCTGAAGGAGGATGCATATTTCTATGAAAATTTCTCGGACATTCAGGCCGGTAAATGTCGTTATTTCTGTTTCAGAACATTTACTTGAATATTTGTATCTATAAAAAGAACGTATACACATAAAAATGTCTTAATATATATATATATATATATATATATATATATATATATATATGCCCTAGCGCAAATTGAAACAATCGCTTCCGTTTCTTTCTTTCACCACACGGTCAGATGTAGATCCACTGGAGTGTCAGGTTTTAATCGATTACTATTTTTCCTCAGATTAAGTCATTTGCTGTGGTGTGCAGTAATATGAATCTATTTTCGGGGTGTATGAGGAAATTTCTTTGCCCTTGAAAAATATTTCGTCATCCGTGATTGTCTCGGCAGTCGATTAGTTGTCCTACGGCCATTGTCTGCGAAAATAGTAACACTGCACGAACTCAATGTCAAACCTTACAAGTGAGCACATCAAAGTACTATCGAATGGCTCGAAAACTGTCCTGATTTAAATCCAATCGCGAATCTGCGGTCAATCTGAAAAGAACGACTTCGTGGAGTGGACATACGAAGTACTAACGTGTGCATTGGGTCATGTTTCAATGGGGAAATACGAAGAACGTAAATAACATCGGAATTATTCGTTTTGTCTCAATTAATTTGCACAAGGGTTTTCTCTTATATATATATATATATATATATATATATATATATATATATATATATATATATATATATATATAAGAGAAAATATACAAGTAAAATAAATTGACCTAAATTCATTGTAAATAAATAAACAAACCAATCCCAAATAAGGATAATCAATTAAAAACTGTTCCCGCCAAAATAATACTTAGAATGAACTGCAACAATCAACCCTAAAATTGAACAAATAGCTTTAATTAAATTCTCAAACCAAAACAAAACTGTTAAATAAGTGATATAAACAAATTTTACTACGTTAATAAATAAATAAAATAAGAAACAAAAAATAAAAACAAGCAATATAATTTGACCCAAATAAATAAATAAACGACTTCCGGTAAAATAACCGCCATAATAGAATACCCACAATGCACCACTAACCCGTATATATATAAATAGCCGAGAAAAATAACAGCATATGTGGCCTGACGATTGCATATAGCATGAAACAGACTGTCGCCTCTAAGAGTTGACTTCTATGTTCACTTTTATATTTACACACGCTCTATCTCTGATATTGAGCACTTTATTCCATAAATATATCACACCTTAAGACTATATTTCTTCATATAATTATATATATATATATATATATGTGTGTGTGTGTGTGTGTGTCTGTGTGTGTGCATACTGATTTATGGTCCCCACTTATCCTCAAAGATCCTAATTCTTTTTTTTTTCACATACAATTTTGTCTTTCTTTCATTCTAAGCTGCTGAAGCCAGAGAGGGCAGGCAGACGCGCTAGGTAAAAGGCGTCGTTTCTTGATTCTCCACTTTGTCTGATCTTCTTCATTTTTTTTTTCGGATACTATTATACATCCAACAGCCATTCTTCTTCACATACAGTTTCATCTTTCCGTCACTCTAAACTGAAGCAATCAGAGAGAGAGAGAGAGAGACGATTCTCTCGGCGAAACGCATCGTTTATAGATTTTCCACTTTGTCTCATCTTCGTTTCCGTTTTGCACACCATTATACATCTTGCAAACACACATACTGATTTATACACAAACTATTATTTGCGTACACTTTTGAGTTAAATGATCTGATACGAGAGCACATATCAACCTGAAAATGAAAATTGAATTAGCTCACTTCCTACCCTTCAGGAATTTCAGGCGTCTGATTTGCATGTTGAGGGCATCCGATCCTCAAGAAAAGTGGTTTTGAATATATATCAAAGGTAGGACCAGTGTCTCTCTGATGTCGCCACCAGATTAAAGATATTTTTTTTTTAATTTTTTTATTTTACTGCGGAATCGAAAGAAATCTTCCATTATTCCTCCTACCTTCGTTTTCCCGGACTTTCAACAAGAACCAGACATGGATCTTCGAGGAAGTAATTATATTATTATTCAACACTCAGACAATAGTCATGCTCGTACAGGATTTTACAAGTATCCACGTCAGTCTACCTCAAAACCACAAGAGTGGAACACGTAGTTCGGTTCGAAGTTATCCCAATATTAATGATCTTTCCTTGGATAATTATTTTACGAAGCTTAACACAGGCTGGCACAAGGCCAAAAATTGCTCCAGTTGCAATTAGAATTCTAAAAGACTGATTTATTGATTTCTTTGTTTAACTGCATATCAACCTCTTACATTTTCTTGGGAGGCATGAAGTGATAGAAATATGATATTTTATTCTGCTTTCACAGTTGAATACATGGTAGATAATACTCAGAATTTCTTCATATACATATTTGTGTGAATATAATTACTTCAGGTGATGGTATATGTGTTTTATATTTTGGTTTCGTTACAGTCATATTTCGCAATACAGTTTGATTCAGAGGACGAATATTTTCAGTGAAAAATTCTCGGACATTCTGGCTGGTAAATGTTGTTTAATACTGTTTATTATAAACAGAGCATTTACTTAAATATTTGTATATATAAAAAGAATGTATTAACATAAAATGTCTTAATATATATATATATATATATATATATATATATATATAGCCACACTGATGAGCTGTGAAACAGCGAAACAGTCTGTCTGTGGATGACGTTATATTGGCTCCCGAAATAAAAAATTAATTCCAGTTGAGCTCTCTAGGGAGTAGGTATGGGTTTGTAAACAGTGACTATTATAGCTAATATAGCGAGACTCTTCGCAAAGCGAATTGAGTCACTGTCGGTCACTGGGCTTGTTTCTAAAAATAAATACGCTAAAAATCCGCCTACATGCCTGCCGTGCGCCGCCGGCTTAGTGGTAGAATCTTCAACTGACACCAACTCAGTCGGGTTTCGATCTTAGCCACAGGCATCCGGATGTCTAGCCACACTGATGAGCTGCGAAACAGTCTGTCTGTGGATGACGTTATATATATATATATATATATATATATTTAACAATAGCATTTTTTCGTTGTCCTCTTATTACTGAGAAGTAAAAACAAGAACAAAATCTGCTTCCATACCTGATGATGTCTGTAGGAACAGACGAAAGCTTGTAAAAATTAAAAAGACCTTATGCAACTGGAATTTATAAACGGGGATCATATCATTCACATACAGGTTCGGGGTTGATGTATCTTATTTAGATTGTTTGCGAAGATGTATTCTCGCCATTTAAATCATTAACCTCTATATTTGTTTTTTGTATGAATGATTCATGAATTTATAAATTATATTTGCACCTTTTAATTCGCTGTGGTTCTACTTGGGTTTCACCTTGATTCACTTCTATCAGTTGGTTACTTAATAAACGAATCTTGTATGTTGTTATTGCTATAAATGTGATCATGCATTTCCAACCATCGTTTTGGTTATTCTTATTCAGTAACCATTTCCTAAGTTACAACATATATATATATATATATATATATATATATATATATATATATATGTGTGTGTGTGTGTGTGTGTATGTGTGTAGATATAATAGGCCATTTAATGAAATTCGAGAGATAAAAACGACGAAAATAATAATAATATTGTGAGACTTATATTATTTATTGAATATTACTAGTTCTTTGTTCTTAATGAAAAAAAAAATTAAAATTCGCAATTTTCTGACACGTCTGTATCTTTTATCAACGAGACAATGATTGAACAATGAAGTGAGACTCTCTTTTCCGGGTAATTTGTTCTCGTGTTTTTTCATGTGATGTTGTTTAAAAAACAAACAAACACTAATACAAAGTAAATATTTTTATTCTTATGAACAATATTATCATTTTCGCTGTTTTTTATTTCTCAAATTTCATAAACTGGCGTATAAAATCTGCATATTATAAGAAGCATAGGTTGACTATCCATCACTTACATCAAACCCAGATAGCAATCTACAAAAGTCTTTTTAAAATGTTTGTATATATATATATATATATATATATATATATATATATATATATATATATATATATATATATATATAGAGAGAGAGAGAGAGAGAGAGAGATGGAGAGAAAGAGAGTTAAGAAGACACCAAAAATGTTGAAACAAAATGGCTATTTTTGTAGTGATTTTATAACATTTTTATGTTATCATTTTTGAATGAACACTGCCCGTTGATTACAGTTTCTTGCCTCAAGCGATGTTCAGGTCGGAAGACCGCTTGTAGCATAAAACTAAGTATCCCCATTCAGTTTATTCCTATGTTCATACTATATTTTCAAATGAGATTCTGATACTGATCACTGTCCTCTCACAAATATAGCAAACTCTAAACAATATATCACATTGTATAAAAAAAAACAGGGCGACTACTTAAAACCGTGTGCCTACGAAAATATAACCTCTTAGTAATAAAATATAGATATACACTTCTTTATTATTATAAACGTTATTTTTAGTGACTACCTTTATGAGAGTTTCTATCTATATTTTTTAAACTGAAATTTGTAAGAACATACCTAAATTTAAAAGCCCTGTGAAAGAAAGATCGTTTCGCTGAGATGAATCAAAACTTTATTTTCTTTTTCTATCAAGGAAACAGTTTTTATAGCCGAAAGTAGGAAAGTTTGAATTTTTAAAAGTAGTACTGCGGAAGTCTTCTGTGCCTGAATGGTTATAGCATGTCTAGCTAAATTTGTATTTCATATAGGATAACGGTTCAATTCCTGTCGGAGGGCGCATATTTTCTACGAAACTTTTCGAACATTCAGGTTGGTAAATGTTATCAATACATAATATTAATTTCATTAAAACAAATCGCATTTACTCAAGTTAGTGTATCTATGAAAAAATGTATAAACAGAAAATATATATGAGTGTTTTTTAAAAATGTATTAAAAATTGTAAGTACAAACCTAAATATTTTACACTCTCTACTGTAAACATTTTAAAACATTTGTGCAGTATTCGTAATTAATTTTTATTAAGGGTTGGCTTAAATTTGTTAGCTTAAAAGATTTTTAGTTTTTGTTTATTATTTTCATGAAAATTATACTTTTATATTCGATGAGAATTTTTCTTAATTGTGAATGATGATGTAAATGTTTAAAAATGTTAGACGCACCATGCAAGGGACATTTAAATTTATATACAATGTTGGTTTTCTTCACCACGTTAGCTAGTGGGGAGGAGCTATTACTAATGATTAAATTGTATATCCTGGATTTAGTGTAGTATAAAATATAAAATTAATTTTATTTTTATTCAATAGGGTCTGTATATATATATGTATATTTTAAAACCAGAATTAGTTTCATTGTTTAGTAACAGTGTTTGGAAGAAAACGTGTAGAGTTTGCTTGTCTTACTACATCACAAATATTCCATCAGTGACCATGGCTTGTGCAGAAGTTTTTGGTCACGCACAATATTCTCCAAGATTGGCAAACACCATATTCCCCAGATCTCGCCCCTTGCGACTTTTTCCACTTTCCAATATCCAATCCCACTTGAAAGGAACAACTTTTCGAGTCTTCGAGGAAATCCAATAGAATCTCAAAAGGCAGCGGCTCGCTATCCCCCCAAAAAGGATTTCCAGGAGTTCTTCCATTAATGGAAAGGGCGGCTTCAAAAGAAGACTTTGAGTGAGATTAAATGGTGATATATGTTGTAGGTTTCTTTGTATAGCACCACTCCAGATAAGTTTTGAACAGATATCATATATGAAACTAAAAAGTAGTATCGCTTACCATTCCTTCATATTTACTAATCTTTCTTATTGACCCAACATTCTGACATACTTATAATCAAAAATTGTCTGTTAGGATACATTATGAGGAAAGAAGGCTAGGAAAATATAATACTCACGGGAGATGCTTCAAGATAGACGGACAGAGTCTTAACCTACCTAAGGTTTTTGTGTTAGTAGATAGCAATGTTCGAGGCACGGTGGAGTAATGGATAGCGGCTAGGATTGAGGAATCGGAAAGCCGTGTTCGAATTCCAGTCAAATCCATTCACTTACATGTTGATAACCTTGGGAAAGGTATGAATCCTCTTCTCCTTCCCACAGATATGGGTAAATAGCTGGAAAGACCGGGTTCTATAGCCTTTGATGACAACTGTTCTACCGCAGAAAGAAATGGCAATCTACTGCGGGGGAAAAAAATTCTGCCTCGTCAGACATGTATCGAAAGATACATGATCCCCTAAGCGTGTATCACGCAAGGCAGATAACTGACTGAGATAGCAATTAAGGTACATATGGAGATGTTAAAGAGTCACAAGTTGCTGAGAACTTCAAGGAGACAGAAGCTATGGACAACCATGTCCAGCAACGCTGTGAAGGAATAAAGGGCATGCATGAAAATAATAAGAAGCTTACATGACTCAGACACAAATCTAATGTAATTTTTGTGGATCTAACTGAATATAACAATAGGGGTCAGGTAAGGTATCTTCCTATTTAGATTTATTTAATTTGTTTTCTTTAAAATAGAGCTGTGTCTCTCCACGACGTAAACGATCTCTTTTATTTGAAATTCAAAGTTTTTCTTCTCTTAGACTGGTGTCCACACAAGGCTCACGATTCCAGTGAATTCTTTTTTTTTTTTTTTTTTTTAACCCGTAGTTCTTGTGGGGGTTGGTGTAGAGACGGATCCCTTGATTTTACAAGGGAATGAATGCGAAAGTGAATGCAACATTACGTAAATGGAAATCGAATTCTGATGCAATTCTTTAACTATTGACTTTGAACAAACCTGACGCTCGTTTGTTATTTCCTTATCTAAACTATTGACTTGACTTGACTTCTATCGGTTTTCACCCTGCTCGGGTTGAACCGGCTTCCTCCCGAGCAAGTACAGCATCACGGACCATCGCTGCCCACGCTCGCCGATCCTGAGCCAGGTCACACGAAATGGCGAGCCAATAACGATTCCAACGTCGAAGGCCAACTACTTGTGGACTCGATAGTACTGCTAGGTCATCCTTGATTATGCTAGCCCAGGTCCTGAGCTGCCCACCGACACATTTTCGCCAGCCAGGAAGAGAAGGAGGGAGAAGTACATCGTGGATGAGCTCTCCCTCTGGGCGTCGAGCTGCGTTCGAACCATCAGAGACGACCCTGCAGGAAGACGGGTGGAAGAGGACGGAGAGTCAGGCGACGACGTAGAGTGACTTTGGGCACGCGATCGATTCGGCGGCATCGTAGAATGCAGCGAAGGCAATCGTTGTCGAACACTTCAAGCCTTCGTAGGTCAACCACGCTAAGTGACCTAAACCATTAACTAGCCTTTGTTTAATATTCCACAATGCCTAAGTTTTCCCAAACTGTGATAAGCTACCCCAAGAACTTTTGATTAACTACGTTCAGTTCAAGGCAGCAATTGTGTGGTGTCTTGAGAAAACTCGATGGATAACTAAATGATTGACTGTCGGCTTGACTTGATTGATGCTACCCGTGGTGATGGTAGTGTAATTGTATTTTGCTATCAGTAATCAAGCTGAAGATGAAAAATGTCTTAATTTATTTAATGCCGTTTCCAATTATAGAAAAAGACAGTATGGTCGTGAGCAAAAGAGGCAGCGCAAGATGCTCACTACAAATTGAAGATGTCACAATTAAAAGAGTACAGTAATTTAAATATATGCGATATGATAATAACACACAACAAAAAAATATCGTACATAAATCTGAGGTGGCATTGAATTACTGAATGATGGTTTCTAAAAACGAAAGAAAGGTCAAGGTTATCATTGTAAACTCCTCGTAAAAAACGCCAGACAAAAATCTCTAAAATGTAACCACACGTTTTATTCAACGCTACACTACATCAATCTCTGTCGCCCAGTTGGTTATGTGACTTTACGAACGCTCTCCGAAAGTTTTATGACTCACTTTTGTCGCCTTGATATGCGATTATATAAACATCAGCCATTCGTTTTTTTTTTGTTTTTTTTTTACCACGCGTGCACACCCTACAACCAGCTGGGTCAAACATGCTTACATATCGGGGTTCGCGGTTCTGAACACGGAGAGTAGGAGGATATCTCCAACATCAATCCGTCCTAAAAGCTTGTTTCTCTAAAGAACATTCTGTGTAAAGTCTATTTTGATAGCATCTGGAGTGAGTCACGGAATAGAAAAGTAAAAAGAAACAAGATAGTTCTGTTAGCAACCAAGAACAGATTGGTGAACTGCTATTAATCAATCCCCCTGAATAACGTGCCAATATCGGTAAAATTCTACAGAAAGATACTGAGAATATTATGGACGGATTATGTGAGCAATGAGGAAGTTTTGAAGAAAATGAGAACGAAAGTTTCACGTACGAGGGTCGTTCAAAAATGTATAAACCTCAGCCAAGTGGAGTTGCAGAAACAAGATTTTAGTATTGTTCAAAATAGTCCCACTTGACATCACCACACTTGGTCCAACAATGCTTAAGCATTGCCATTCTATCACCGATGAAGTTGGCGTGCTGGTACTCCAAAAACTCCTCCACAGTTCATATGATCTCACTATTGTTTCTGTTATGGCAATTTACCCACGCACGCATGGACTCTCCCAGCTATAAATAAGAGCAGGTACTGCCTTTTGAATAGGGAAGTTTCCAGCAGTCAATTCTGACAGTCGAGTCGAACATTGTTGCTGTAACACTCGTTTGTATAAGTTTGTATTACTGTTTCTGTTAATATATTTGTTTAACTCATTTCCTCTCTTTGTGTCGTTATTTCTAGGCCCAGCAAGGCCACGACACAATCTATCTATCTATCTATCTATCTATCATAGTAATTTATCAAGGCGGGCATAGACCCAACTATAAATAGGAGCAGGTACTGCCTTTTAGACAGTGAAGATTCCACCAATCAGCTCTGACAATCGGACCTAACATTCTTGCTGTAACATTCTCGTTTGTATATGTTGGTATTACTGTTTCTGGTAATATATTTGTTTAACTCAATTCCTCTCTTTGTGTCTTTATTTCTGGCCCTAACAAGGTTACAACAGTTTCCAAAATAGCGACCATGTGTTTTGAGTTTAGGAAACGGAAAGATGTCAGATGGAGTCTAGTCTGGTGCATAAGGAGGATGGGTTAACAATTCAAACCCACAGTCAACTGATTCAGCGACTGCAACCTTAGTAGTTGGAATGGGTACGTTATCATGGTGCAAGAGCATACCGACCCTCGGTTTCCTTCTGCGTTTTGACTTGATTGTTTCCTTGATTTTTCTTAATTCTAGTGCATAGTACTGACCATTAATAGTTTTCCCCTTTTCCAGGTAGGCTATCATAATTACGCCTTCAGAATCTAAAAAAATCGAAACCATCACCTTGCTAACAGACACTGCCCCCTTGAACATCTTTGTTGGTAGAGAACCAGAGTGTCTCTGCTCTTTTTTTTATCTTTGATTTAGATTCGATGTCGTGAAACCAGGTCTCATTTTGAGTTACTAATCTTAGGTGGAAATTGTCAGGGTCAGCCTTGTAGCGAGTCAGAAGTGTTCTGGGAAGTTCCAATCTTTTCAGCTTCTTCACTGGTGTCAGCATTCTTGGAACCCATCTTGCAGGTAGCTTGATCACCTCCAATATCCTAGTTAAAACAGTGTGTGTCTTACCCAAACTAATATCTATGGACGTTGCTATCGGCTGGAAACTAATATGTGCTATCGCAAACAATACGATGAACGGCGTCAACTTCTTCATCAGTAGTTGTTGTTTTGAAGTCCACAGTAAGCGTTTGCGCCATGTCCTCATGGATTTCCTTGTCTCATAGCCTTCTTTTTCAGATACTTTATGACTGCTTCGGCAATTACTCGGGGATTCATCTCCAGCTGTGCTGGGCGAATTCTCTGACTTCGGCACAGACGAGGCTACGCCGAAGGGCAGTGTCCTGTTTCGGTTGGTAGAAAGCTAACCGACCCCATGTATACGGGATCTACGGGGAATTTTTGCCCGAGCCTATGGGCTCGGTTTTGCCCTGCATTAAAAAACGGCCTTGTGCCACATATACCTTGCGGAGAGGTAAAGTAAATATCCTTGCTTCGTGAATTAGTTGGAAATTCGTGTCAAGCTGCGCTGGTCGAACTCTCTGACTTTAGGCAGAGAGGAACCCAGATAAGGCTATGCCAAAAGGCAGAGTTTCATCTGGCGTGGTAGACAACTACCCTACCCCATGTATACGGGGACACGGGGAATTTTTGCCCGAGCTCGGTTTTTCCCCACATTAAAAAATGGCCTTGTGCCACATCCTTCCTCGTTGATAGGTCAGGTAAATAACATTTATGAGTGCTTGGGTCTATTTTCGTCCGATTTGTCGCCCGTCTCTCACATTTTTATGGGCCTCACCTTCACAGAAATTAAGACCGAAATCTGAATTAGTTTTCTCTGGTTTAGTTTTGGCTGCGTGCTGCCACAGCAATCATTTTCAGCTATCGCTTTTCTTTATGGGCGGGGCTTAGAACTTTTTGAATGACCCTCGTATTTACAATAAAATAAAACAATTGACATTTCTTGGACACATAAGGATGTAAATGGCCTAGAGGGAATTAAACATTCATCCGCCTTCGGGGCTTCAAACATACATGAACGAACATACAAGAATTAAGGCAATTTAGACGCTTAAGTTAGGTCCACTTCGTTCACTCAAAACGCATATTGAGGGCAAAATGGAAAAAATATGTGTAAATGGTTGGCAGAACATTGAATTGGTCGGATGGTGAAGAGACAAACATTATTTATAACCAAGGACAGTGTGGAGAGCCATGATCACTTATGTCCAGAATTTGGCATATAGAAGAAAGAGGCTCTGTTGTAACCTAAGGAAGGTTATTGAACAGAATAATCAAACGAAGGTTGGTAATGAACGATAATACTTAGAACAAGAACAACACAGGTAAGATTTGCCAGTGGCCCGTAGAAGTAGTCAACTGCTAGAAGTGAATTCCACAATAAATCTACAACAGCAGGATATTTACCAACCACCCCACGCGGTTTGATGTGGCACAAGGCCGAATTTAATGTGAGATATCCGAGCCTGTAGGCTTGATAAAAAAATTCCCTGTAGACGCCGTATAAAACGTAGTCGGGTAGTTGTTTTCCGAGACGAGATTCTGCTCTTCGACATAGCCTTGTCTGGGGATCCACTCTGCCCTGGAGACGAATCTTCAAATGCAGACCAACATACAGCATTCACTATAGTATTTATGTGAATGGGGACATACCCATTATCGTCCGTAGATATGTTGCAACAGTCTTATAAACATTGTTACAGTAAATGTTTGAAATTTGTCCTGAAAGAAATACTATTTTTTTATAAATAAAGACAAAATTGAATATAAACTTAATGAAAATACAACAATGTATTGATTCAGCTGTCCCACCCCAGATCGTACCATAATAGACTCATTTTTTTTATATGAGAAACCAGATGGAGTCTTGACCTGGGATGAAGTCTTAGTCAGCGAACGCACATCAACCTGAACGATCCAACTCAATCCGGGATACAATGCGTGAGAAATTGAACCGATTTTAAATGTGAATTAAGCTAAACGGTCAAATATTTTTTTCTTTTTTCTTTCAGATTTGGGCAGTATTATTTTTTTCACCCATAATTGCCATGACTTAAATAACCTGATCCAATAGAAAAATAAATAAATTTTCACCAATAACACTGATTTATTTACTGCTGACTTTGATCCGTCTTAATGAAACACCCTTATATATAATCCGTCTTAATGAAACACCCTTTATAAACTCCAACCCCAGCGGCAGGAGGTCCAGTCTCTAAGAGACCATAGTCGAAAATATATAAGGTTCTTGATTGAAGGTCTGGGGCCGCACAGATACATTGACCGACAATAATTGATCAATTTAAGAGTTGAATAATTTTTGCCGGGGGCCTATTTTGGGGAAAGACGGAAAAAAGGAAACATACTTGATGGGTTTCAGTTAATGGATTGTAGAACAGGAACGTGTGTGTTTACTAACGTTCTCCTCTATGCAAGTCCCAAGAGTCACTCAAGATAGACTCTACAGTAAAGGAGGTTGTTGCATGACTGGTAAGAGTAAGAGGCAAGAAAGGCAGTTTTTGAAAATATTTGGGAGCGTTAACGGGTAACTCTAGGCATGAAAACTTTCAGATTCTAGTGCACCGGGAAAAACACCCATTTAAGAGTCGCTTCCACAAATGGGAATGGTTTCATTAAGACGGATCAAAGTCAGCAGTAAATAAATCAGTGTTATTGGTGAAAATTTATTTATTTCTCTATTGGAGCATGTTATTTAAGTCATAGCAATTATGTGTGGAAAATAATATCGCCCAAATGTCCGCCAAATCTGAAAGAAAAAGAAAAATCATTAGACGGTTCAGCTTAATTCACATTTAAAATCGGTTCAAGTTATTGGAACACCCTTTATATCTAACTCTTTTGGCAGCTCGTTCTCACGCATTGTATCCCCCATTGAGCTGGGTCGTTCAGGTTGATTTGCGTTCGGTGACTAAGACTTCATCCCAAGTCAAGACTCCATCTGATTTCTCATATAAAAAAAAACTGAGTCTATTATGGTATGATCTGGGGTGGGACAACTCAATCAATACATTGTTGTATTTTCATTAAGGTTATCTTCTGGTGTACTTATGGTTTAATATAAGATATTGGCGACGAGGATGAGATAAGATGTTGTGACCAAGTAAATGGTTAAGTAATAAAAAAATCCCGGTTTACAGATATATCGTATATTAAACAGTAAGTACACCAGAAGGGTATTATACGACTAGTGAGAGTGTATCGAATGAACTAGCGCTCAATCTATTCACGGTTCCCTGAAACCTACTAATCTTATGGTAGGCGGAAGAGTCTAACATAGATTCTTTAGCATGTAATGCTAATTTGTAGCCGATTGTTTAGGCTACGTTTTCTTTTATTCATATGCTTAATCTGAGAGGAATTAACTTTCCTCTCCTGCTTGGTATTAATTGTCATAAAGATGGTGACATTTTTAAAGTTTCAATTTCGTTTCTTTCTGAAAACTTCATTTTATTTCGATTTTTGGCAATTCTAGTTAAATTTTATGTTTATATAGACAAATTCGTCTTGTTACATTTAAAGCTGGTCGTATTTTTAGAAAGAAGTGTAGATAATTTCACGAAAGAAACCTACTGTCAGGTTCAAACGTATTATCGACAATTTGCCTATGTCAACATAACACTTAACATGTTCCAATGAAACAAACCAGAATAGGCAGCAACACTAATGATAGGGAGCTATTTAATTTTGTATCTAGAAAGGAGAAATGTTTCTTCAGAAACAAAGAAAAGAGTACTGAACTGCTATGTAATATCAATCCTTCTATATGTTAGTGAATTTTGTACAATCTCCTCAAAGATGGAGAATGGATTTCATGCAACAGAAATGTAGTTCTACAGAAGGAAGCTGACAATACCAGGAACGAAACACGTGAACAGTAAATGGCAAGGTGTAACGGTCGGGAAAACTATCTAGCGAAAAGGTGTCACGCGGAGTGAATTGCGTCATGGTGCTCTTTTTTTCTCATCGACGCTGCCCAACTGACCCTATTATACTGTGCAGTCGACAAAATAAATAAAAAAAAGATAAAAACAAAAAAGACATTTATACCTAACACCGGGAAGGGAGTGTTAAATCATCTAGGGCACATAATGAGAAAAGAAGGCTTGGAAAATTTAATACTCACAGGACAGTTTGAAGGTAAGAGGAAGAAAGGAAAACAACGGGTTAACTAAATTAGCGAGCCTGATTAAAATATGTCAGAAGAAGCTTTAGAAGAGTTAAGAAAAAAAAACTTTATTACTACAAAGCTACAAGGAAATTGTGGAGAACTGTGATCCCCAACGTCTTGTGGCAGAAGATATATAGGTTTCACTGTGATGTTTTCCCTTTATTTAAATTTCTCTCGGCATGCAGTGAAATGGCATCCATTCATCTCGGGAGGCGATAGTGTAACGCAGAGCGCTTCAGGCCGGGACAGGAGCTATGGTGATATTTGGATACTCGCTCGGCAAGAACTTCCCCACGGCGTTTCCGGAAAGGAGAAACTAATGCATTTTGGTACCAGCGCTGCTACAGGAGTTGCCAGAAGGCAACGCGGCTCGTCACCCATCCGCCTTCGGGGCCCCCAAACATACAAGAATGAAGAATGCGAACAATTCATACGAATAGAGGTACTGAATCCAAGAACCGATTTGCGTTTAAACATCGATTATATTGATCGGAAATAACAGGCAAAAATACAATCAATCGAACGAAGGCTGAAAACGACGAGAAAGTAACAACGATATGTTTTGTTTGTTTCTTTTTCTTTTTTCTTTTTTTTCCTAAAGAAACGATTTCTTCTCATCGAACGAAACGGACTGAAGGCATAAGTTTTTCTCTTTTCTAACAAGTTATTTCATCTTGCTTGTTACTTATTTTCGCAATTATTTGTTTCAACGAAAATATTGCTTCCATTTTCTTACCAATTCCAATGCAAACTTTGTTTTATGCCTCGCGGGATAATGAAAAACAGAAAAAAAAAAAAAAAAGATTCGCGCAACAGATAATACATGGTGAAACTTGGCAATATACGACTGTGTTTTATCAGACATAGTTCCGAGTTTCAGCACTTACAACATGCTAGGGAAATCTTAGAAGTGTGTTTGTTTTGATATGAAACATTTCACTGTGTATTTTTTGTATGTGTTTAACGTTCAAAGATTGTTTCTGGAAAAAATAGTTGTTCTGACGCTGTATAATCATGTTTAACCCGAGAAAAAGAGTAGGGTAAGCTAGATAATATTTTAAGTGAATTTCAAAGATAATATTTAAGTGTTTTTTGTACATTTATTCAAACAAGTACGTGCCAATTTGTTCCACTATCTTTCGCCATCATTATAAGAACTTCATGTTACTATTCTCTGAGAAGCTCACTTTCTAGGTGGTTCACTGATGTAAGTGGTTTTTATAGGGCTTCCAGTGAAGTGGGTTTCTTCCCATTACGAGAATTTACTTTGTAGGGTTGAAAATGAATACTAATACGAAAGTGCAAAATCAGTTGAGTCCTGCGAGATGAGGTAAGATAATCGAGCCAAGCAGAACCAAATTCTTTCGGGTCTGCAGAGACGCGCGGTCTCACATTATCCTTATGGAAGATGAAACGATTCGGATTGATGAATTCTGTAGGGTTTTTATCAATTTCTGCCTTCAATCCCTTCAATTTTGAAAAGTACTTATCTGAATTTAACGTTTGATTTTGGGGGGATCTCACTGATGCAATTGCAATCCCACCACAGCATACAGCATCACCTTCTTCGAGTGTAGACCAACTCTTGGGGTGCTTAATGGTGGCAACTTTAATTACCTTCAGGTCATCCTTCGCTCCACATTGTTGTAAACAGCCCATTGTTCTTCGTATGTGATAATTATTTACAAAAACGGGTTCCTTTTCCTTGCGTTTAAGGATAGAATCGAAAACGGAAATACGGTTCCTTCAAATTTTCGTTAAATCTTGAGACACACAAACAGCTCAGCTATTCATACATCCAAGTTTTTTCAACGCAGATATGAGTTGTGGGATATCCCGTCTGGTATGACCATGTGTTATTTCATATCGGTATTTGATCATCAGCAACGATTGCCGGCCTGCTTTTCTCTTTTTTAATCATTTCACTCTACGCAAGGCAATAAAGCCACTAAGATGCAAGGGGGGTTACAGAGTGTAAAAGAATATGAAAAAAATCAATATGAGGAGCGAGAACAATAAAAGAAGAAGAATTAAGAAGACGAAAGATAGCGATCAATACTGCAATTACTTTTTTCAAAATAAAAGTTGACTGGAAATTTTACTTTTCCATGCTACTATTCCCATTTCTGAATCTAGTGAACCATTTACGAACATGACGCTTAGCTACGGCACCTTCTCCATGAAAAGCACATACTACTTTGCTATTTCGAAAGCATATTATTTCTTTATCAAATTAAACGACCATCAGACAACGAAAATTTTATCCATTTTTCCCTTTAAAGGTACAAGCGTTTGAAATTCGCAATTCACACACAAGCCTTGAAATATCACTTTTCAGATAACATTAACACTTTGTTAACAGCAATGGTAATATTAACCGTTTCCTAATAAGGAAAAATTCTGAATTGATTGGCCCAACTGCTAGTGTTACCATCCGTGGAATTTATAAAATATTTCTATTAAAACAACATTTCAGGAAAATAGATAGTTGTCCAGTAACTGTTATTGTCCTTTCCAGTATTGATGGGAGTTTCCGTTCTCACCTTTTCATTAAAGTTGCGTGGAACGTCAACATCTTGATTATGTCATTATTTTCTCTTCGTGTTACAAGCGATAGCCATTTTAGCTTTTTTTTGCTGTTGAAAGACTTCAAGGTGTTACGCTTCTTTCATTTAGCACAGTTCATGATTCTGTAGCACCAGTCCCCAAGTTTCGAAGAAGGTTGGTCCTCGCCAAATCCTACATGGTAAACTCCCTCGAAGACATTTAAATCATTGATCTGAGAAAGCAGTTATGCCCAACTGAGGTTTTAGAGCCATATATGACATGCATATCAATGTCTGAAAATGACGAAGCTAAATAAATACATGGCTTTAGATTTCTTGATTTCGTTTTGCTGAGCGAAACTAATACTAGCACAGGTTATTTTTATGTCCACGTTATAAATTGAAGTTACTTGTGAAACAAAATCACGTTTTCAACCGCCGCCTATTGAAAGACTACGATGTTTTTTTTTAATACAATTGAAGTTCATGCTAACACCGAAAAGTAGATGATAGTTACTAGTAGTGAAAATAAAAAAAGGCCTGCGATAATGCCAATAAGAGGGAAATGACTTTATGAGATTGAAAGAAAATGGGAAGGGTTTAGTGAGAAGAAAGAACAACGAACGAACACAGTTCACGAAGACAGAATATGCCACTGGCACTTAAATATGGCAAAAAAACGGAATAGGTTTCCGCAGGCGACAAGTGCGATAAAATAACATATTAAATTCTTTAAGTTGCAACATATATATATATATATATATATATATATATATATATACATATATATATATATATACATATATATATATATATATATATATATATATATATATATATATGGTATAAAATGAGAATTGGAAAAAAATCTCAGATTTTGCCGGAGCGTTTCGTCTTCTGACTTTTTCAAGGCAAAAACGAAATCGAAATGTTTTTTTACATTAAAAAATCCAAATTTAAAAAGATAGACGCTTCTGTCTAAGCCTTTTTTTCTGGTTAAAGTAAATTACCTTTGTAGTAAGGGATTTTTTTTTAATGTAACTATAATAACAAACATATTTCGATTTCATTTTTGCCTTGAAAATGTCGGCAAAATCTTTTTTTTTTTTCCATTTGTCATTTTATACCAATCTGTCGTGTCCACAGAATTGATCTGGGAATTTAACTATATATATATATATATATATATATGTATGTTTCTTATCTGTCTATCTCATTCTGTTCCTTATCTCTTTTGTTCTCTCTGTCTGTCTCTATGTCTCTCTGTCTCTGTCTCTTTCTATATAGATAGATAGATAGATAGATAGATAGATAGATAGATAGATAGATAGATAGATAGATAGATAGATAGATATAAGAACATCGACTAAGCAACAAGAGTTATCATTTAATGATATTTCTTAAAAAAAATACATTCAGCCCAATCAAGGCGATAATGCCGCTAAGCCTCAACGCATTACTTGGAGTCAATGATAATGTGAAGTTTTTAAAAGTTACAGGAAATCCAATCCTAAACCGGAAACAAAGGGTAAATCTCTACTTCTGTTCAAATGACTCTAGAGGAGTGTGAACCGGAGATCTGTGAGGAATGTCAAACGTGAATCGGGAATCCGCCATTGGTATTCTCAGCATTTCTTCTATAGAACCACATATATTTTGATTCAAGTGTCTTCTTCATCTATGAGGAGACTCGTCCAGAGTTCACTCTCCTATAGGTGGAATTATATTATATAGCATTTTATCACCCTTTTTGTTCTAACGAAAAGTTTTGTTAATTCTTCGTTTAGCTTTTCAAGGGCATCTTTCGCTAATCCAATGCGTCTTCCGATTTCTGTGGCACATATTCCGACGTTTGTTATAACTCTTCCCAGATACTTAAGTTTTTGTACTTGGTTTATTTCGACGTCTTTTGTTTGGGCTATGACTCCGTGTTGTATTCCCACCTCTCCCGGGGTCTCATTTTTTGGGCGGTGTCGATTCCATAAAGAACCTGCAATCTTCACTCTCTCGGCCGTCTTCTCCAGGACGTGTGATCGCTAGTGGTTGGATTTGGAGTTAAAAAGTGAACTTTAACAAAAGAGATTTTAAACTTGCCTGTTTTATTAAGACGTCGACGCGTACGTTTTTAACTGGCCAGTGGGGTCCTCTGTCAGCCTCACTGGGGACCAAGTTCATTGAGACACGAAATCAACACGTCTCCATTCTTCGACCCGTAAAACTTAACTCCTTGAAAACACTATCGCTTTACCATTCCCACTTTCGGCCCAGCCAATCAGAAATCAGGATCCCTATTTTGGTCTACTGGCTGGTGCCAAGCTCAGTTTCAGAAGGTCTGAGCCAAATACACTGCCACTAAAAAATAATAGTCTGAAATTAATATTTTATATTCCTTAATTAACCATAAAACCTTTTGATTTATGGATTTTATTTCCGCTATATTATTTTTAACATCCTGCTAACGACAGAACAGTTTTACGATTTCTTTGCAATCATCTTTCTGGTAGCCAGAACGCGGTGTCATCTCATTAAGCACAGACCTAATTGTATGCTGCCCCAAAGATGCAAATTCAAGTCTTCAACCAAATTTTAAGACGATCGGATTTGAATATTATAATAACAGCAGTCAGCACGCGAGAATGATAAAAATACCGGGTTGCATGACCATTTCTTGAATCACTAGACTCTTGGATAACGACGTGTCAAATGGCCGGCCTCGACAGAAAAGCGATTGCGTGGTGTCGAAGAAAATGTAGACAGAAAGATGGTTAGCAGACTGTTAGACGTTAAGATAAAAGGGCACATATGCATATGGCACGTCAGGCGAACCGAGGAAAAGACCAACTAAGAAAAGAACAATGATTTTAGAAGTATAAGTGATAATATTCTCAGTTAACATTGCAAAGATTGGCCAATATTATTATGGATTAGTTTCAAGTCAATGCGTCAGAAATTATAGTTCATAATCGTATATAATTAATTACATTAACACAATTTAACGCACTTTTCTCTATTGAATATAACGATTGCATAATGCCTAACGTAAGAAATTTAGCGTAAGGATTCTATAATGATTACTTACAAAAGGTGTACTTTCACCCACTGATAATAGTATCCAATGTTTAGTGCTATGATTACATAAAGACTTTTACATTGAGCTGTCTATCATACATTAATTGTTCCATATCATATTTATTGTAATCCTTACTTAATAACAAGTACACTAGGTATCCTTTCACTCAGTATTACCTACCTTAAATAATGAATATTGCACTAGGTGACCTTACACACAGTAATGCTTACCGACCCATATTTAGTGCAATGATTATATAATGACAATTAGAGTAGTTGTCCGTTCACGGAGTAATATTTCATGTAATCATTATGTAATGACAAATATACGAGGTGACCTTTCAAGTACACATGGCACAGTGGATAACGCGTTGGTTAGATCCAATGAGAGGACCCAAAGAGTTGTGAGTTCAATACATGGTTAAGGCAGTGGAGAATTTGGGGAAAGGAATTAACTATAGAATTAACTAGGGTATAACTCATAACTGACATCCATTAGTCATGGCACGTAAAACTAAAACAGTCTCCCCCCAGCGATCAAAATAAAGGGTTCAGTTCGACATTCCACCTGAAGAAGGCCGGAGCGTACAACGGCCGAAACATTGTGATAAATATGGCAACAAAGATGAGGACAATATTCCGAATAATGTAAATAGTGTACATAATACCTCATCTCCGAAATATAGACAGATACTAAAGGTTATTTTATTTCTTAATTTTAGTAATTAACCCAGGAAATTTCTGCGGGAATTAGTAAATTAAACAAGACATATATTTTGCTTTTTTTCACTCCACATTCTCATAGAAATCATGGGAGAAACCTAAAGCCGGCGATTGGCATGTAGAAAAGAATCTGCATGTTATTTTGTCGAAGAAGTTTAGCTCGCACGCGAAAAGGCTAAAAGTCGTTTGTTTATGCCATCGTCTGGAAACAAAGGTCAGAAGTTACGTGTAATATTGGACATGTCACACACTGAATTCACTTATGACACCTAACGAAAAAGCGCCTTCAAGCTTGAAACCGCTAACGAACAGACTCGATTTTCTCGCATTTTCCTGACAATACGGCATCAGTGGCTCTTGATAAAGGCCCGTGTCACAGCCAGTTACAATCCCGTGCATATATATCTTCAACTTTCTCCTTATTCTTCTCTGTAAATCTTCCTGTCTAAAATGATAAACATTGTTAAGTGAAACGCGTGAGAACAGGCGGTCGAAATAGCGAGAGGAAAGTATGAAATTATTTGTTTGTGGTTTGTTTGTTTAAAAGTCCACAATTGGCCAACCTCTTATGAACACCGGAAGTTATGATCACCCGATTGTGTCAACACTCATAAACAGTTCACTTCTTTCTTTCCCGGCGGTTGTAGAATGGTAACAACTTGAACCCCAGTGCACCAAAAATTTCTCACGAATCGTCTTCTTTATGTGTCTGAAAAGATACAATCTTTTGAACTGCTTATCAGAAATCTAATATACGAAGCCTGTTCAAAACGCGACGGAAGTATTCCTATAGTAACGGGTCTAAGCTGAAGCCGCTTTGCACAGATTGACCTTGAACTCTGTCGCGTATTGATAACGTTCTTTCACTCTTTTATTTACAGTATTGCTTGGATAGATAATGTGTAGGGTGTGGTCGTCTTATCGCGCCTTAATGGTTCCATCATTAACCATGGCTTGTGCAGAGGTTTTTGACCAACCACCAGATTCCCCAGATCCCTCAGCCATCATATTCCCCAGGTCCCTCAGCCATCATATTCCCTAGGTCCGTCAGCCATCTTATTCTTCAATTCCGTCAGCCATCATATTCCCCAGCTCTGTCAACCATCATATTCCCCAGGTCCGTCAGCCATCATATTCCCCAGGTCCGTCAGCCATCATATTCCCCAGCTCCGTTAGCCATCATATTCCCCAGCTCCGTCAGCCATCATATTCTCCAGGTCCGACAGCCATCATATTCCCCAGCTCCGTCAGCCATCATATTCCCTAGACATTGCCCCTAGCAACTTTTTTCCGCTTTCTAAAACTCAAATCAAACAGCTTCTCGCTCTGCCAAAATTGGAATTTCGTAAATCCTTCCGATAATGGATACGACGCTGGATATAGTGTGTGTTTTCAGAAGGATGAAGTACCGAAGGAGATTAATGCCGAATTGATATGTGTTGTAGTTTTTTTTTTTTTATAGCCTCAGTACATTACTGATATTTTTTTTATCCACTCACGTATCTATCAGTTGCAAGTAGACATGCTGGTAGGATTATTTTTTTGTAGAAACATACCATCTTTATTCCAGTCACCCCTTTTCATAAGTATTCAAAAGAAACACTTCAGAATCGTATACTCGCAAATTAAATTAAGACGTAGGTGGACACTTTATGAATATTTAATGAAACGACTGGCTATAATAGGAATACGCCAGGTAGATTTTCCCACCAAAATATTAATCGTCGCGTCTATTGGAAACTCTAAATGTATTCTTTACTTGATAAAAAAAAAATGATTTCACTTGAAGAGATTTAAATTTTAAATGACTGATTCAGTCATTTAAAATTTAATCAAATCAGTCAATCCAGAAATATATAAGTCGTTCAAGGCATTGATATAGTGGATATATCAGGTCTGGTTACAGTCATCAAAACGTAGTGAGTTGCATCTTTGGATAAGAAAACGAAACAATACTTTCGGGTTTAAAAAAAAAAACAATGAACGAATCAATCAATCCATCATTAATTTTCCATGTTTTCAATTTCATTTTTTTTTTTTTATCGTTTTGTGATATTCCGAGTTTTTCAACTTTCAAAGTATTTCTTCCCATCATCCAATATGGAGGTGCGATGGGTAAATTGTCGCCATTTTATATTTTTAATTTCGCTCACGCGCGCTGTTTTTTTTTGTTTTTTTTTATTTTACCCTCTGCAGTTGGATAATATATGACCCCTGACTTTATATATATATATATATATATATATATATATATATATATATATATATATATATATATATTGGACTCTCCCGTCGGTCCCGACGTATGGGGATCTGATATTGATTTAGTTATGAAAGTTTGTGCGATAATCTTAAGCAGCATTTAAGACCCGCTAGTGATTTACAAAGGAGGCCACATATGGAGCTGGTGTGAGGATTGTGAAATGTGATCACTGTTAGATTGGCTGACCTTTTAGATCTCGCTCTCGCTTCTTGAAGATGATTCAGACAAGCAGATTGAAAATTGCCGAGTCCACTAAAACACGTTGAACCCCATTCTACCCGCTCCAAAGCTAAGCGCTCAAGGGTGTTATGTGGTATATTGACTGCTGACAATTTGTTTTCAGCTTGTCTTTATATCTTAGCCATGGGCGTCCTACATTCCTGTAGCCTTGATCTAACTGGCTGTAAATTAGGATCTTGGGTATCTTTTCATCAGACATTCTCAGGATATGAGCAGTCCACCGTAACTGAGACTGTATGATAAAACTCTCGATTCCTCCAATATTACACCTGTTAAACAGGTCTACGTTAGATGACCTATCTTGAAGCTTAACTCCACAGATTGCATGCAGACAGCTTTTATGGAAAACATAGCTGGCATATATATTGTGTGTATTTAGGCAGCATTTTTTCATTCATACTTGTTTTATTAATTTATACAAGTGTTGTCTATTTATTTAATGTTATTAAGCTTATCAGACGTCATGAAAAGAATTTTTATAAAATAAACAACACTTGTCTATATTATTTAATGGAACATGTATGAATATATATATATATATATATATATATATATATATATATATATATATATACAGTGAGCGATGAGTAGATTGTCGCCATTTCATAATTCTTAATTTCGCGCATGCGCGTTGTTTGTTTTTTTTTATTTTGCCAACTGCACAGTATAGTAGGGTCGGTTGGGTGCCCTCTGTGTGAAAAAGCACCGTAACAGAATTCACTCAGCCAGAAATTTGGAAATGGTATGCTGTACTGCTTAGCAATCACAGAAGTAACTCCGATACGAACATTTCAGAGGGTTTGGGTCTCAATCTATGGACAGTGCAGCGGATTCGGAAAGAATTCGATGATTTTAATGGTGATTATCAAGCTGTTTCGAGTGATCACTAACGATGGCGACGTTTTGCCTCCATTCATCTTTCCACGTGTCATCAGATTTAACACAGAGGTCTACATTAAGTTCTTTGAGGAAGTAATGCTGCCCTGGTTCAAGAGGATGGCTGCTGAAATAACCCTATGTTTGACAACAGGACTCTGAACCATGCAACACAAGCAAGATAACTCAGTCATGGCTGTCAGACAATTTCTGCAACCAAATCACTCACCTAACTCCCCAGATTGCAATCCCCTGATTATTATGTGTAGGACGCAGTTGAATACGAGACTAAAACAACTTCTTCTAACACCAAAGATAAAATGAAGGCAAGAATTATGTCAGCAGTCGTCAAATTAAACAAGGAAAACCGCCCCAAATTTTTCCAGGAGGCGATTTTATAAATTTACTCTCTTGTAATTCAAGATATATTTATGTATTTTTGGTAAATACATAGCCAGTGATGTAGGGCTGTCCTGAGTCGAGAATTTGGCTGCCTGAAGACCCTATGTCTGACAACAGGACTCTGCAATATGCCACACAAGCAAAACCCAGTCATGTCTGTCAGACAATTTCTGTGACTGCAACACACCTTATATCTGGCTACCTGACTCCCCAGACTGAACCGCCCACTTGTGGGATTGATTTGAGCGATAGACCGAAAAAGCTCTTCGTAACACCAAACATGAACTGAAAGCAAGGACTATGGCAGTATTCATCAATTTATATACTGTCACCGTCTAGAAGAGTTTCAGGAGATTCCGAAGCCGTCTAGAGACCGTGGTTCAAGCCAGTGACGATTGTATATAATAAATTTACTCTTTACTATTTCAAGATATTTTTGTGTAATTTTGGTAAATATATGTGTTAAAATGAGATGTCAGTGTTATTTTCATGTTTGCGTCATTTCAACGACAGTTTATCCATCGCATCCTTTACGTTTATTATCTTATTTATGTTGTGAGCATATATGTTTGATATGACACAGGGTGATTTTTGAGGGCATATTTCAGGAGAAAATATGCGTCATAATTCTTTAATATTATATCCCTTCAGGAGGCAGTCGGTCATGGCTCTACTAAGATTCTATAAATAGTTTTCAGTACACGGAATAGATAGTGGGAATTGTTGCCTTCTCTACGGTATCTGGCTGGCGGTGAAAAGATTTATAATTCGCCTCGCCGATCCCACTTTCAATGACGTCATCTAGAATAAGGGACGGTAATATCACATAAACGGTTAGTTGGTTGATTTTGTTTAGCGGCATATCAACACTTCTATGGGTAATTTAATGCCGAAATCTAAATATTTTGCATGTAATTTTAAGTTTCCATTTACAGATATTTTGTACATAATTTTATACCTTCAGAGTAAAGCTATATATATATATATATATATATATATATATATATATAACAGAAAAACAGACCACTTTAAGGTTCCATTATAATAATTTATTTCAACAGAGCCCTTTCATGGGACGCAGGATCATCAGATAACACTTCCAAAAACTGGATCGAATAATGACGGGTAGTATTAAGTTTATGTAATTTAACAGAGAGGTTAGCGAGGAGTGGTGTGAGAGACATGGTCGAGTTTAGAGAGGGTGTATTTTAATATTTCTTTCAATTATACTTAGTATTGGGGAGGTGGGATGTAAACGGTTAACTTAACGGAAGTGATATATTGAAATGGGGGAGGGAGAAGAGAGAAAAGAAAAAAGAAAGCAGGGGAAGTAAAGAGAAAGAAGCTGTAATTAGTTTTTATGTAGGAAGAAGTGGGGTGGTATATTTTTAGCAATTTATGTAAAAAAAAAATAGATTTTAATATTTGATAGTCATTTATATGTTAAAAAACACGAATAAATTAATTTAATGCTTGCTAGCAATTTAAATATTTAACCCTTTTTCAAATAACTTAGGGGTTTAATATAACTTACATACTGTATTTATTAACACATTCATATATATATATATATATATATATATATATATATATATAACTGCAGAGGAGGATTTCCAACACGCTAGAAAGCAGGAAGCAGCGAGATAATGGTACTGGAGTTTGGACATGTTTGAGAGCAAAGTTCTTTAAGCCGACGACTGGAATCCCAGTTACTTTCTAGTTTGGAAATGATCTCTGAAACCAGTAGTGTCTTTATGCGAATATTGGTGCTCCATTCTAGGCCGGGAAATCAGGTACGGGTACTGCAGATACGTCGAGTGTAGAGTTGGAAAGAACTCAGCCTAATCAGCTATAGATAACAGAACTTCAAACTGAGCGAAGAGAGGAAGGATTAAAAATTTTTCTGTTGGCTGTCACACACTTGCAGAGACGATAATCTCTAGAACCGAACTTGTCAGAGGTTTTACGCCGTTTCATTCTATCAGCAAACAGTAACCTCACTTTTTTGAGGACATGCTTGCACTCATTACGAGCAGAGTCAAAGAGACGTATGTGGCAATCAGACCTGTCGCTCTGGTACAACCGGAAGAAGTGATTCCTGTTATGGGAGGGCATGTAAAGAGATGATCCGGGTTTAACTTGATATTTTCACTTAGGGGTATTAGATGTTGTAAGATTTCAAGACATGAATAAAGGCCTGGAAAGAAAAATTGGAAAACCGAGTTCCAATTCCAGTGGAGCTTGTTATATTCACTTACGCGGCAATACCCATGAGAAAGATATGAATTCAATTCTTCCCCCAGTTTTACGGGTTAAATAGTAGAACTGTTACCTGAAAATCATTATAATGTCCAAAGAATTATTAATACCATACTCACTCGCAAAAATAAAAAAAAAATATTCTTACGATTCAAAATTATATTTCGACTTTAACAGACATACAAAAGATTGATAAACCGTAAATATCAATGCAAAATTTTATTTCGAACGATATTTCGCTATGTCTTAAAATTTTGCTTACTTTCTAAAAGGACGCTTTTGAAATTTCTGTGTCATCAGGTATAATGACTATATATCAGGCTACGAATTTCATGATATATAAATGCTGGTGAAGACATTTATTAAAAGCGCTGTAATTTTTCCGTCAAGTCTTATTGAAAATCTCGAGTGACTTCGAATTACCTTTTATATTTTAACAATCAGCTTCCATCCACTTAAAAATGTCCCCAAGTCTAGCATCTAAAAATGGAGTATTATTGGAAGTGGTAGGTAACTTGATTTTTTGTAGAGTTCTTTTTTTTTCTTTTCCTTGTACTAGAATTTTCTTTCACGCATTTATTTATAGAGTCGGGATTTTTCTGTATCCAGTTTGGAGATGTCCATTGGCTGGGACAGTGATCGTCTCCGACTTAAAAGCTTCGGACTCGTTATTAATACCGAAAGAACGAGAGTTACCATCCCAATAGTATTAATGTATGTAGCGTCAATTTATTTATTCAATAAGACAAACTTTTATGTAGAAAAAAGCCAATGCTCATATATATATATATATATATATATATATATATATATATATAATGTAACCACATTTTCCAAGGACTTGCAGCCATAAAACTTAGACCCTCTCACTAGTATATATCTTCACCTTGACTCAGGGGTTACGTTGGTTAGATACAGTTTTAAACTGGCCAATGAGTTGGTGCCAGTTAGGTCGTCGACCGTCTAGAGTTGCTTGCAAGTGTTGTGTTTCTTACTGACAAGAAAAGGTGGGGGTTACCCTTCCCCATGATTTATTAAACCATGGTATTTTCTTTGACGACTGGGTTGAAGAAAAGAAGTTATACTCTTGCCGGAAGAAGAAGTCCTGATCTTGGTTGAAAATGATAGTTTTAATAATAGTAACTAAAGATAGAATATTGACAAAAATGTGATATTGCTTAACACTTCTGGAGGGGGTAACGATTCGGACAAAAGTCTGTAATTCTCAAACTTTGGTAAAAAATCGAACATCAGGTTAATTTCAGACGAGTGCGAATTGCGTGCGTTGATCAGCCAATCTACGAGGTAGTTCTCTCAATTCTCTCGGCTTTTTCTCTGCCTCCGTCCGCCAAAATGATGTAGATATAAAGACCCATCCACTGATGGGTTTTCTTACCATCCCTCGATAACTATAGGGGTCAAAAGTATAATTTCCTCTGCTTAGTTTTAACTTATCCAGACTTTAAATATCGCCAAACTTCAAAGCTATCTGCATTCAAAATAACAACCATATATATTAGTCTGATAAGCTTTTAAGCGAACATAAGCAACACGATGTTCGAAACCTGCACTCCTTTGAACAACAATGTTTTCACAATCAAACCTCCGGGGAAAATTTGATTTCACCCAAAGGTTCAAAATTATATTTGTTTTCTTTTAAAACGAGCTGCCACAAGAAATCAGAACTATAAAATTCACTTCCCTAACAAACAAGTTACTTTGATACATATGTTTGGTTGACTAATCTGTACATATTAGGTCTATTTCTTTTATTTTGATCCTCTCGATTTCTCTAATCGACTTCTTAACGTTGATATATAATATATTAAGGAAGGCGCCGTAGTTTCTTTTTCTTTTCTTTTATTTTCCCAAGTACTTTCAATCTCATACGAGATCATTTTCAGGGGTGAATCACTAAGAAAAAATTAATGTAATTGATATTTGTGATTTTTTCGTAAATACGCCTGAAAAGCGCTCTGTTATAATTATTTTAAACATAGAATAAAATTTGTCGCAACTACATCAAAAACAATAAAAGACGTAATTAATGCACAATAAGCCAAAACATGAATGAGTAATTTACTCTATCACCCGCAAGAATTGACCAAAAATATATTGGAGAAACCTATAAAAGTTTAAATAAAAGATTGCATGAACAAAAAAGAGACATTTAAAAATAAAACAACGAACAAAATAAATCGTTATAATTTATTTAAAAAAGTAACCAATGGGATATATTAGTGCTTATGATTTTTTTAGGATTTTACTAATAATTGAAAGTACTTGGGAAAATAAACGAAATGAAAAACACTACGGTGCCTTCCATGAGGATTAAAATAAAAATGGACATAATGTGTAATCCAGGCGAGTCCTATCAACATACTTAAATTTAAATTTTAAAATTAAAATTCGTAGGTGAAAATGACCATTAACTAGAGTTATCTTAATTCCAATTGTAACCTATATATATATATATATATATATATATATATATATATATATATATATATATATATGGGATAATGATGTATAGATTCTTATATAAATTTGTATATATCAAGAAATACGTTTGAGGGAAACGATGTATGAGAAACTGTAAAAAGTTTTTTTGTGATGTGTTTCAGGCGTTAGGACTTCAAAGAACTAGATTGTTGTGACTACGCATGCTCACGAATGAGTTATCGCGGGAGTTTAAATTTAAAATATTTTTTTTGTCATAAAATATAGTCAATTTCATGTAAATTATTTTTGTTTCCATCGTGATAACAGAAGATCTTCCAAGAATGGTAAAACGTCTTAAGAACCTAGACGCAAATTTACTCTAGTTATTAAAGTACTTTCCCAGCATTTTGGTTTAAGTGAGTTATTTCCCCATTAATTAGAGTAGCATTATTTGTACCAAAATTCTGTTCAGTTTCCTTACGGTGAACAACCGATTTATTTTGTTTGTTGTTTTATTTTTAAATGTCTCTTTTGTGTTCATGTAATCTTTTATTTAGACCTTTATGCGTTTCTCCAATATATTTTTGTGTAATTCTTGCAGGCGATAGAGTAAATTACTCATTCATGTTTTGGCTTATTGTGTATTTGTTGTGGATTCCGGGATGAAATCCGGTCTCAAAATGAATGACAAACGCAGGAATGAAATATAACAAATAAATGTATTTATACAATAATACAATTAGTAATACGGTTAGTAAATCCAGAAACGTGGTTAGTAGCAATAATAATATATATATATACAGTCTGGTAAATCCAGTCTCGAAGTAGGACTTCTTTCTGAGTCTACGTGCTCGCAGCTGGGACTCTTACAAAGCGGTTACCTCACTCTCTCACTCTTTCACTGTATCACTGTAATACTGTCACTCCCAGGTATTCACCGGCAGCAGTACAAGTACACAATGGGCGAATCCACTTGTATACAAAGGGGTGGACCCCTTAACAGTATTAATTACGTGTTTTATTGTTTATGATGTAGTTGCGACAAATTTTATTCTATTCTTCTTTCAAATTTTACGCTCACGCTGGTGTATTTAAAAAAATTTTAATTTACATATATTTTAATCGTTAATTTACATGTTTTCAGACACCACTCCAAGTCTTCCTCTATATTACTTATCTATTCATACCAATTTTAAGACAATAAATTTGCCAGCGTTGGTCACTGAAGAGGTGTTGGCCGAGAAGCGCTTTGGTTCCCCCCCACCAAAGAAATTAACAGTTATCAGTGTTTGTTCAAAATAATATACATATAAATGTTGGTCATGTTTTTTATTATAAACAGAGAGTTTACTTAAATATTTGTACCTATAAAAATAACGTGTAAACGGAAAATATCTATCTGTCTACATATATACATACATATATATATATATATATATATATAAGGGAAATGCGAAAAGATATATATATATATATATATATATAAAGAAAATGCGCAAACATATATATATATACATATATATATATATATATATATATATATATATATATATATATATATGTAAATGAAATCCCAAATATATATATATATATATATATATATATATATATATATATATATATCAGGAAAATGCGCAAAAATATCTGCATATCTATCTATCTATTTATCTCTCTCTCTCTCTCTCTCTCTCTCTCTCTCTCTCTCTCTCTCTCTATATATATATATATATATATATATATATATATATATATATATATATATATATATATATAAATGGAATAATAATAAAAAAAACGAAAGAATATTAATCTACAACCCAGACTGTCTGAAGATTTTAATTTTTTAATTTTTTTTTATTGTTCAAAAAAAAAAAAAAATTTTATATATATATATATATATATATATATATATATATAAATATATATATATATATATAAGGGAAATGGGCAAAAATTTCAGGGAACTAAAATGATAAATGATGGAATGTAGAAAAAGTAAAATTAGGATTTTTTTTATTGAAGTGATTTTTGTAAAATATCGAAAACTATGGCAAGATACTGGAAACACTATGTAAATTGTCACAGGAAAATACAATTTTTTTAAACGTTTCAGCTCAAGTGAGGTACTAATGCCTCAAGGAATGAAAGAGAATTGGAATACTTTAGAGAGGAGGAGTGTGGAATGGCCATAAAGCAACAGGATTCGGGACGACAGAAAATGCCGATCGGTGTTGCATTTAGATTCTTAAATATTGTGGCTAACAGGGAGGTAAGAAAAGTAGCAGTTGTATGCTGCTAGTTGAACAGTAAAAGGGAGAAATGCCATGTTTGTAGCAAGCTTAAATTCATAGAGCCCTGGCACCAGGATAAAAAAAAAAACTAATCAGAATATTTGCCATGAAAATATTTATAAAAAGACGGAGTGAAAGTACGTCACATCGGTGGGAAATTGACTGAAGTCGAGATAACTAACCACAATCGATTACATTGCATGTCCTTCTTTGAATTTTGTCAAGAATTTTTAGGTGTACAACTGGAGCACCGGAGCAGTATTTAATGTTCAGATGAATGGTAGATTTATATATGTGCAAGATGGATTCTGACTGAAAAGAACCAACCTTCTAGCAGTAGACGTGGCAAATGATTCGAGATTGTCATTCTACTTCATGTCGGTGGGAAATCCGGGCCCAAGAAGGCGTAGTGGGTTGCTGTCTTGTGCCCGCAATCAGCCATACTGATAGCAGGCAGAAAATATTTCGTTGCTCTGATCAAATGAAAGCAGTTTTGTTTTGGAAGCGTGAAAAATTTACAAGCCTTACCTTCCTTCCGTTAACCACTGATTGGAGGTCATTTTCAAGAGCAGTTGTCAGGTTTATTTTGTCGAGTCTGTCGGACTTGCTACTAAGACCGAAGTAATTGTTTCTGTCTTCTGTATTTTGGAACAGATGACATCAGTGAGATCATTGATGAAGATCATAAACAGTGTAGGTCCAAGGATATAGCCCTGAGGGACTCCGGGTTAGTATAAACAGACCTGGAAGTATGTTGCTTTTTTTTTTCTTACAGACAGTGCCCAACTGGCCTTAATATACAGTGCAGTCGACAAAATCAAAAACAAACAACGCGCGGCGCAACATTTAAAATATAAAATTTCCGACAATTTCTACACTGCACCCTGTATATAATAACATATCTCAATAATATTCACATGATATATATAAAAATATAAATATCTGTTAAATTACGGAATACACCTGTAAATAAGACATTAAGAATATACAAATAATATATCCACTATATTTAATGCACGTGCAAATATTATTTAAATTAGTAGTTAGCTCACATACTTGTAATACACCAACAAATGGCAAGGGATAACGGTCGTGCATATGAGCTAAGGAACTAACTAAGGGACGTCACGCGAAACGAATTGCGTCATGGTGCTCTTTTTGTCATCGACGGTGTCAACTTAGCCTACTATACTGTGCAGTCGACAAAATCAATAAGAAACAGGTATTTGTTAGGAACGATTTGAAATTAATGAACATTTAGGCAGCAAATATTATCAGTCGTCCTTATCAATCAAGTTTATGTTGCCACACATATGTTTAAGCTACTGGAAGATATTGTTGACCCTGTTCGCCGTAGTCTCTGAATATGGAATCCAGTGAAGTCCGTAATGTGTTCAATATCAGAGTTTGGCAGTGAAGATTCAGAGAAAGTAGTGGCTGTTAAGTAATTCTTTAAGTTTTCGATATCAGGTTGGCAGTGAAGATATTTTGTGAGAAAAAACAAAATGAGCTTTCTGATTGGTTAACCCTTCTCTTGGTGGACTATAAAATGAGTCAGCTCATTTTGGTTGGCTCACTAGTACAAACATGTATACAAAAAACTGCAACAGATATAACAGCAAAGTACGATAAAATTACCCGATTTAAAATCATTCACAGCTGTCGTCAGGATCATTGCTGTGATTTGATTTTCTACCCACAAGACACACAAAAAATAATTATTGAGAGCATTCAATGGAATTCTCTAATGCAACATTTATATTACTTCTTTCTTATTGATAAGAATTTATATTTAGTGTTTGAGTAGATATCCCACTAAAATTTTAAAGAAAAGAATTAGTGCCAACTGATCTATTAGGTCGGTGCAAGAATAATGTCGTTTTCTCACATAGTAACATATGTAAAAAAACGACATTATTTTTGCACCAAACTAATATATATATATATATATATATATATATATATATCGAAAGACCCATTGAAATGTTAATCGAAACTGTTTTCACGTTTTAATCTAAGAAACCACTTCCAATCCAATGACGCTTTATGTTATATGGTTAGGAAAATCCTGTTATTTTGCTTTTGGTTTATTACGGATTACCTCATCCGGTGAAATGTGGTTACTACCTAAAATTTTCTTTAGGTTCTTAGGCCTACGATATGCTAAAAGGCCGAGTTCCTCAAACAATTTGTTAGGTCTGGTTTGAGATGTAGTATTTCCCAGCGACTTTTGATTATCAGATATAGTGGAGGCAGAGTGGAGTTGAAAGTGGTTACTAGAGGGATGCGGCTAGATTTATTTTTAATCTTGTACATTAGGGTGTCTTCTCTAGGTGTGGAAATTGCTTTA
The DNA here is from genome assembly GCA_963932145.1 of Acanthosepion lycidas. Lineage (NCBI taxonomy): Eukaryota > Metazoa > Mollusca > Cephalopoda > Sepiida > Sepiidae > Acanthosepion > Acanthosepion lycidas. Next base: position 48,557,406 of record OZ010578.1, on the reverse strand, counting down.
TTTATTTGTTCCCTGATTAGGTGTTGTTTATAGCCACGTGTTGTGAATTGATGCTCCAGATTTTCAATATGTTTATTTAATTCTTCATTGTTGGAACATATCCTTCTGAGTCTAAGTGCTTGTGAATAGGGAAGGTTCTCTTTGAGATGTTTAGGGTGGGAAGACTTAAAGTGTAGATAGTTGGGGGTGTCGGTGATTTTAGTGTGTAGTGTCGTTTGTAGTTTTCTGTTTTCATCTATGAATATGTCGGTGTCTATAAATGTTACCGATCTTGTGAAATTTTCATAGTCAAACTTAATTGAATCGTGTACTGTGTTTAGGGTCATGAGGAACTGCTTTGTCGTCACTGGCCGTGTATACAAAGAATATATCATCGATATATCTTACATAGAAAACGGAGTCGATACTGACGAGGGGATAGATATGGGTATCCTCAAATTTTCCATGAATATTGTAACATATGATGGAGCGGGTGACTATAGTTAGATGATATAAATAATGCGTCAAAGTATAGGGAACTATGGAGAGCCGTGATCGGTCACGTCCTGAAGGGAGACGGCATATAAAAAGATGATTGTTTACTGAATTCGCGCCACCACATCTCGGTTCAAAAAAGAAATCAATAAAATTCCTTTTGATTAAATTGCCGATTGCGTGGACCATTTAGACGTAACGCGTTCGTTCTATTCGTCTGGAATAATCACTTCGTCCATGCTGAAACAAAAGCAACTGAAGATTTCCTTTTTCACTATCACAAAAGAACATATTCTCAAGACCTTTAAAATATAATTTATTGGACCGGTTCTGCGGATCCAGGAAATTCGTCATCGGAAAACCCAGGTCCGACTCGGTCCAGCATGTTTGTTCTTGTCATTACCTACGTCAGTACTTCAGTTCAATGCAAACGCGAAAGCCTTTCAGTGAGTCGCTGATAACAATATGTAAATGCAACATCAATAAATGCACAAGCAATTGAAGTTAGAAACGGTGGCTATTTTTATAGACATTATTGATTGGAAAGCCGTATTTCTTCATTAACTCGTGGGTTGCAGTTACACAGAATGAAATAAGAGACAATAAATCTCAACCTTCCACGAAGGCCTTGACGATTTATTCACTTCATTTGTTTCCCAAACATTACTATCCATGGTGAGAAAATAAAATAAATATAAACATTTAAGTAAAGAAAAAAAAAGAGGTTAGGAGGAGAGAAATGTTGGGAAGATCATTTTCTTAACACCAAACAAAGTGGTTAATTTAGTAGTTTAAATTTTCGCATATGCTATCAGTTATTTGTCTGTACCAATGGGAAAAGTATGAATCAGCTTTTTCTCCAAGACCCGCTCACGGATAAATAACAGAGTAGCCTTGGGTGGTAGCCATTTTAGGAGTAGGACGACTCGGAATTAAAAATCGTAGACAAAAGACAGCAGGAAACCAAACCACTCTCTTCCCCGTGAAGTCGTGGGAATTCACTGGGAATAAAAGAAAAAGGAATCTGTGGAGACTTACTATCGTCTACGTCCTTAAGAAACATGGCATTTAAAAAAAAAACATACCGATAGAGTGTCTTTCAAAATTACACAGACGCACGAGTATAAATTAAGATAAGCATACACCCCACACACACAAACACGCACACAGAGATAGGTGCAGGGAGATAGGCACACAATGATAAACAGAGATAGGCACACAGAGAGAGGCACGCAGAGATAGGCAGACAGAGATAGGCACATGGTGACATGCACGCAGAGATAGTCACATAGAGAAAAGCAGACAGAGACCGGCACACAGAAATAGGCACACAGAGATTAGCAGAGATAGGCACACAAAATAGGCACGCAATGATAGCCTCACAGAGATACGAAGAGAAATAGGCACGCAGAGATAGGCACACAAAGATGGGCACGCAGAGATGGGCACACAAAGATAGGCACGCAGAGATAGCCTCACAGAGATAAGAAGAGAAATAGGCACGCAGAGATAGGCACACAAAGATAGGCACGCAGAGATAGGCACACAAAGATAGCCTCACAGAGATAAGAAGAGAAATAGGCACGCAGAGATAGGCACACAAAGATAGGCAGGCAGAGATAGGCACACAAAGATAGGCACACAGAGATAGCCTCACAGAGATAAGAAGAGAAATAGGCACGCAGAGATAGGCACACAAAGATAGGCACGCAGAGATAGGCACACAAAGATAGGCACACAGAGATAGCCTCACAGAGATAAGAAGAGAAATAGGCACGCAGAGATAGGCACACAAAGATAGGCACGCAGAGATAGGCACACAAAGATAGGCACGCAGAGATAGCCTCACAGAGATAAGAAGAGAACTAGGCACGCAGAGATAGGCACACAAAGATAGGCACACAGAGATAGCCTCACAGAGATAAGAAGAGAACTAGGCACGCAGAGATAGGCACACAAAGATAGGCACGCAGAGATAGGCACACAAAGATAGGCACACAGAGAAAGCCTCACAAAGATAAGAAGAGAAATAGGCAGGCAGAGATAGGCACACAAAGATGGGCACGCAGAGATGGGCACACAAAGATAGGCACGCAGAGATAGCCTCACAGAGATAAGAAGAGAAATAGGCACGCAGAGATAGGCACACAAAGATAGGCACGCAGAGATAGGCACACAAAGATAGGCACGCAGAGATAGCCTCACAGAGATAAGAAGAGAAATAGGCAGGCAGAGATAGGCACACAAAGATGGGCACGCAGAGATGGGCACACAAAGATAGGCACGCAGAGATAGCCTCCCAGAGATAAGAAGAGAAATAGGCACGCAGAGATAGGCACACAGAGAAAAGCAGAGAGATAGGCACACATAGATAGGAACAAAGAAACAGGCACACAGAGATAAGCAGAGATAGACACATGGTGATATGCATACAGAGAGGGAGTGGATATGGAAGCTGTGACACCGAAATTCGGACACTCATTAATATTCCAAAACCTAAGCAAAGTGTTGAATAAACAGAAAAAACAAAAACTAGAAAAAATTGTTGAAATTGCTGGATTGCAAGATGATATTTATCGTCTTATTTGCAGTGAATTCTGGACAATCCCCACCACCACTGCTGAGTAGAATACAGGAAGCAATATAAATATGTTCTACAGAAGGATACTGAGAATTCCACGCACAGAGCCAGTAAGCAACAAAGAAGAAAATGGCCGCAGAAAGAAAACTTATTCTCAGAACCAGAAAAGAACCGTTGGACACATAATGAGAAAAGAGGGTATGGCAAACTTAACCCTCAGAGGATATATTAAAAGCAACAGAGAGATAGGAGAAGGCAACGAGCCACTTCGCTGACGAATGTAGAGAGGGAGCTTTAGCCCAAGGAGAGAAACTGCTAAGGACCACCAGGGAAAAAATATCCGTTAAGACTTCATCGGATTAAAGATGGAAACACCTCCTGTGAAAACTTTTTTCAACTTTGTCATACATCTTTTTTCGAGGCACCCAGGAGTAATGAATAGCAACTCGGAATGAGTCATCGTAGAGCCTATTTCGAATTCCAGTCGACTCAATTACATTCATTTACGTGCTAATACCCTTGGGAAAGGTATAAATCCTTATCTTCTCCCTCAGCTATGGGTAAATAGCAGGACAGGCCGGGTTCTGTAGACTTGGATGGCAATTGGTCTACCCGATAAAGAAATGGCAATCTACTGCGGGAAAAAAATCAGCCTCGTCAGTCATGTATCGAAAGATACGTGATCGCCTAAACGTGTATCACACATATCTCATAACTGGCTGACATATATCTTTTCCCAAAAATTGTTCTTGATATATAAATATTTATATATCATTATTCCATATATCTCTAATCAATACAGTTTTTTTGTAAGAAACATCTATCAAATTATATATAAGAAATCTCTAATGGGATGATTTAGAAACCTAAATTTAATACGTTGTTTTTAAATCTGTAATTAATAACGGGGTTTTCTTAGAAACCTCTAAATACAAATTACTTTTAATAAAACAATAATTAACATCAGCTACTTTAGAATTCTACATTTATTTTATAAATCTTTAATAATACCGGGTTTATCCTAGAAGACTCAAAATGCTAACTTACTTTTAATAAATAACATCGGATGTTTTAGAAATCTATATTTAAAATATGGTTTTTCTTAGAAAACAAAAATTTGATATTGTAACCTCGAAATGAGTATTTACCAAATATTAAATTTAAGTGTTCACATTTTGCACATCTTAATTTTGAATTAATATTTTTATTCCTAGCCTAATAAAATGTTTGAAAGTACAGAGCACTCTCGGTTCTCAAACGTCTTGCATGACGATCAAATCGGTTTTCGAACAGAAAATTCGAGATGAAAATGCCTCGGTTATCGGACAAAAATTCAGTTCTTTAACAACATTGCCGAACCGAGTTAAGCCGAACGAAATAATTTCTGAGTCAACCGCCATGTTGAATACATTCGTGTGTTGAGGTGTGCTTTTCTTTTCCAATTTTATTGTACTCTGACTCTTTTTTTCTACATTGATTTCCTTTTGGAAAAAATAGTTTCGGTTTACGAAAATTTTGGGTTACGAATGGCCTTCAAGAACGAATTAAATTCGTGAACCAATGTTCCACTCTAGTTTTAATTGATTTAATAAATGTTTTTCATAATGAATATATAGTATAATTAAGATTTGTTGAGTATCTTGAAAAAAAAGAGACATTTATTTTAAATATTATCTGACATTTGCACAGCACTATATACAGAATTGATTTTTTCGATTTTTATACAGGGTGTATCAAAAATAATTTTACAAGGACAACAGTCCATATAAACATATGTCCGCAAATCATTACTTTTTGACGTATTAAGTAAAGTTTACGGTAGATGACACTGTGTTGCAATGATGACTAGGTTACATTTGTCATTCGTGTATAATTGTGGCTAGGCTGTCTTCAACGTTTAACTTGTGTAGTTTTGAGTTATGTAAGAAGTGTTTCGTTTAGCAATAGCAGGATATTCATATCGGGAGCAGGCAAATATGATTTTTACATACGACCACGCGAATGGTAATGGACGCGAAGCTGCACGGATGTATCAGCTTGCATTTCCAGACCGAAGGAAGCCGAGTCATCCAAACTTTGTTGCTGTTTATCGTCCCGTTACCGAAACAGGATCCGTGACACCACAAAATGAATCGAGGAAGACCGACATCCGATCGTACGTCTGACCACGAATAACGTATTCTACAGGCTGTCGGTGACGTACCTGGTATCAGCTCACGTCAAGTACCCCTAACATGTGGTATATTTCATAGTACCACGTGGAGGGTACTTCAAGAGCAGCTCCTGTATCCGTATAATTTGCAACTGGGCAGAATCTTTCGTCCTATGATCAATCACCACGGGATAACTTTTGACGATGGTTTATTGCACAAACTGCCGATCAGTTAATAGTCTCTTCAGTCTTGTTTACGGACGAGGGAAGATTTTGAAGAGATAGAATAAAAAATGACACAACCAACGTTTGTGGGCGGATCGGAATTCCAATGGGATATTACAGGCTGGATTAGTTTACGATTAATGTGTGAGCTGGAATTGTAGGTGACTGGTAGGTCCATAGTTCTCCTAACACGTATTACATGAGCTATTTTCAGGGACTTTATTTCAAACACACTTCCTGACCTGCTAGAGGATGTACCCCTGCTAATACGAATCATGCATAAAATTCCAGCATATTTTAGTCACATTGTTGGCTGACATCCTCCATGAAACATGAATAGGTAGATGTGGACCGGTTCCAATTGCCTGCAGGCTCCCAAGACATTAGATGTTTATCTATGGGGCCACCTCAAACATTTGGTTTATGCTGCAGACATTAATAATGCAGAGGTGTTATCATCAACATGTCATGGGGGCCTGCGAAACCATGTTATCATGTGGGGGTATTTGAAACGGTCCACCAGTCAATGATCCGACCGGTACATGCGTATGTAGAAGCAAGCAGGGGACATTTTGAACATTTATTATGAGTTGCTGTGTTGAGATGGCCTTTTCAGTATTTGTTTATATGGACATTTTACCTTGATTTCGAGTCAGAAACCCGTCCACAAAGTTGTAAAAATATTTTTCTATTGCATCTCGGATTGTACATTTAAGAGTACCTAACATAAACATTAAACATAGCAACTGAAAAACGAAGGATTTGCGGACATACGTTAATATGGAGTTTTGTCATTGTCTTTGACCGAGAAAAGGTATTTTCCCGGGAAGAGGAACTGACTGTCGACATAAAATATTACTATGAATTGAATGTATTATCTATTAAAAGAAAAAGAAAAGTAAAGAAAATATAATTTATTACCGAGAACGCACAAAAACAAATATATGTAAAATATCTTTCCTAGAGATTTATGATCCTACATCATGTATAGTGCGACACTTGAATCCCTTGCGTAAAAGCTAATATTTTTCATATTGCTCATGTATAATGCGCTCTACCCAGCTACTGAGCAGTACTAGAAGGCCTATCGTAGTCAAATACTGCATGCTCGGCACGACGTGGACATAATTTATAGCAAATAAATAGTGTTTGTTCTTTTTTGTACACCGCTGCCCGAAAATAGCCAGAAGAAATACATACCACATCTATATATTAGGTTGGTGCAAAAATAATGACGTAATAATGTCGTTTTTTGACGTTAAAAAATACGGCAAAAAACGACAATTATTTTTGCACCAACCTAATATATAAAGTTCTAGCCCCTGTCTTTTTGTTTGCTATCGAACTCCTCCTAGGTTTTTGCGGATAAACTCCTATAATTATATATATATCCTGATACCACATTATCCGGTGTGCTCGAATAATTATATCTTATTTTGATCAAGGAACGTGAGTCCCCATTGGAATTTTTTCCCCTTTCATTTAAATTAAATTTGAACAAGGGAATGACCCCTAAACAAAATAAGGAAGGGCAAAACCACAAGGTGGCGCTCACATCGGTAAGATCAAAATGAGACAATATGGACGTCAAGTTCAGCAAGAAATCGCATGTGTGTTGTGACAATTCAACTCTCATATCAATGTTGAAATCTTCTCAATTCATTCCATCAAGTATTGTATCAAATACATATCAAAGGGGTCAGATCAAGCTGTTTTGTCACAAACCCTCCGCTGAATCTTTATTTTTTTCCTTTTGAATTAAATAAAATTTAAATACTGAACAAGAGAATGACCCCTGACCAAAATATGAAAGGAGAAATCCAGAAGATGGAGATCACATCGGCAAGATCATTGAGTAATATCGCAATACATCATTTTTCTCCACAAATTATAACAATGATTTAAAATCAATCATCATTTTCTTACAAAAATGCGTGTCACGCAGCAAAGCGCAGGTAATTCGGCTAGTAGTTAACAAATGTTCAATGAAAAAGAAATTCTTCGCTGTATCGTAAATAATTTCCTCCTGTAGTGTGTAACGTTATGCTTTGTGTATAATCTCTATATAAATAGTGGGATATGCTTTTATAATGCTCTTCAATTTTGTTGATTCCTGTTGATAATATTACTGTATACTGTAAATTAGGCTACTAGAATTTAAAAAAAATCATTTGGTATTTCATCCGGTGCAATCATCATTTACTGTATCTTTTCAAAATATTTTTAAAATATGAAACGGAGAATTATAAGATAAACTAATACCAATATAAGAATATAAGTAAAAAGAAATACCAGGTATCACAGCAAAATTGTCTAAGTGTTAGATTAAGCTTTGAACCATTGGATCTTGGAAATGATTTAAGATATCTTACTGGAATTTTCCGAGGTTTTTATAACATTATTGTACTCTAATTTGAAAAGTAAGAATACATAATTACTTTCCAAGCTTAACAGAAGGATCGTGATGAAATCGATCAGAAAAAAATATGACCATTAATTAATTAATAATAGCTAAGGATCGGAAGCTGATGAAATATTGAAATAAACTTCAAATATATATATATATATTATTCCAGGATCGTTTTCTAACTTATTCAGGATGATCTTCGCCTTCTCTATCCTTCTAACTTTCTGTCCTGAAGTAACAAGGTGCATCACATGTTTCATGTACAATTTCATTTTTAAGTCTTTTTTACTGCTCTTTGTGAAACTCCTCTATCACGTGCCAAACGTCTTATGGATTGAGTTGGGTCTTTTCTTTTTAGCTCTAAGTTGAAATGATGATCACTCTTGCTAGTGGGACCTCCTGATCCAGTTTCCCTCTCTACTATTCCCTCTTTGTCAGCCTATTCACTGTTCTCTTGATGGTTCTTGAGTGGCCTTGGAAGATGAAAGCCGGAGTATGAATGTTGATATCGTTACTGAAAGCCTGAAGGATATTTTTTTCTCTCGCCCTTGGTTAGTTAGGAAGACAGTGGCCCTGACACAAAACAATTTTCACCTGTTCTGTTTATATCTGAATAATTCAGAGTATTTTTACGATCAATGGTGTCAAGATGGCTAAACATCTTACCAGAAAACCTGGAAATAAGGAATTCAATTAGTTTGGTGTGTATTTTTTTTTTAGATATTAAACACATTGTGGTATGGACAATTATGCAGTTACACGATTCGGAGAATTTTTCTGTCACACCAGCATAAATAGACAGATTTGGTTTGGTTTGTTCTACGGCATATCAACACCTCAATGGGTTATTTAATGCCGACACCATTCTTATTGCTGGCAATATTTTGTTTAATCAAAAATCTATTTCTGATAATATTTTTTTCCTTCAAAAATTTATTGCTGGTATTGCTTTACAAAGTATTTCTGGTATTAAACCTATTTTTACAGTTTCATAGTGTTTTTACCCCAGTTTCTGGGTTAACTATTTTCCCATAGCTGGGACCCTAACAGGTGCTACCATCCCGGGTCAGAGTGTACACTGGGAACACCAGCAATTAAGAGGTGGTTCTACACTCCTCAAAACCTCTCATAAATAGACAGAGAAAGACAGACTAAGTAACGGAACTAAAGTATATAATACGTATACAAATAGATATAGATAAATAGATAAATTGGATGCCGTTGGAAAAGCCATAACTCATCTATATAAACACGTGCAAACGAAGATGATCGCAAGTTTAAGAAAGGTAAAAAGAAATGTCAATTCTTTATTTATATAAGGTATTTGTAAGCGACATACAAGTGAATGACTTTCTGGTCGTCATGCAACAAAGGAAGAATCTAGGCTACGGGAAGCAGATTTAAACCAGTTTATCTGTAGGGTATGTTTATCCAAAAGTATCGTGAGAAAGTAGGCCTACCAGGCAAATTGCGGTCACAGAAAATGCATGATTTTAACTCTTCCAGAAATTTTTTTTTAGATGCCTATATATCAAGCCGCGAGCGAAAATGTAGTATTTTCAACCTCTTCAAAAAGGACCTGTGTATCATGCAACACCCTTTTTTTTTTTTTGCTTAAATACTGACCACAAACACTCGGATTGTATTCGAGTATTTTCGGCGGGCCCTATCACAGAGGGTAAGCTAAATAATTTCATGACAAGTAAAAAGAATCTTCAGCGTCATAATCAATGTCATTCACGTAAAATTCCGTGATAAATTGATACACAATCGTTTACAATTCGTAATGTTTCTAAGGATTGAATGTACTTTTATGGGTGCAGTTTTGAAAACACTGATTTTCAAAGAGACACAACGTAGAAATATAGCCTGAAGCTTCACGGAAACTATATCCATTAATATAGATAATTATCAACTCAAAAAAAAATAATGTATCCTTTTCTATTTTGACTGCGACAATTTTAAGATATATCGGAATACAAACAAGGGAATACAAGGCGTGAATTCGGTGTCCATTTTAACACGTGGAATTTATACGAATATCTCACGAACATAAATTCTTTGAACTAAAATTTTAGCATAGTGACGATTCAAATAATTTGGCTCGATATTCCGCGAAGTGAGCTCCAGAGTAGAAACAATATCAAGTGCAGCATAAGCAGTAAATATAAATATCATTTTATTTCCTATTTTCTTCAAAAGTTCCTCGTTGCACATATGCCCTGTCCATGGCATTCTCAGCATCCTTCGAGGGGAACCAAATCTGTTTCGCTTCAAGTCTCTTTTTAATTTGGGAAGAGACTGTCAAGCCTTCACTACCATATAGGAGACCGATATTATATAACAGTTTAAAACAAGTACTACCACTAAGTGTCAGTGTGGACCTGGAAAAAACTGCAATTAAGAGTTTGTTCCACGCTTCCGATCAGGAGCCTTACTGCCGGATGTAATTTATCGTCATACCCAGGTCTATCCATTTTTAGTGGATAGCGAGATAGGAAAACGAAGCCATTTGTTAAACCTTCATATAGATTCCTTGTGAAGTACTCAGATGGAACAATCCTCCAGATTTGGCACCGGGGTTTATATCGATAAAAAATAAACTAATGACGAATAATGTGAACGGGATTTCAGCCAACATAAAAAGATATATCTGTAGTCAGGAACTTAAAGTAGTGTGCTAATTCAATTATCCTGGTTGGAGTTTCAGCGAATAGGGCCCAGAATAAAAATAATTTTAAAAAATGACCAGTATATAGCGCACCCCCTATTTTTGGTGTAAAAACGAATCATAAAGGCTCAGATTATAGTCAAGTATATACGGCAACCCCTATCACGGATATATAAGCATCTTTTTACTTCCTGTTTCCTTCAAGACTTCCACGTTATACATATGTCCTGTCCATGGCATTCTCAGCATCCTTCGGAGGAACCAAATTTGTTTCGCTTCAAGTCTCTTCTTAAACTGTGAAGAGATTGTCAAGCATTCACTACCATACAGAAGACCGATATTACATAACAGTTCAACACTCTTTTATTTGTTCTTCGTAATTCAGATGATTGAATACTTTGCTTAGTTTATGGAATACATCTTCCTCTGTTACTCCCCGCCGTTTTTTACGACACTCCCCAGAGCGTTAAATGTTTAATGATTTTTATAGTACAAATATTTTTTATATGATTTTTACTGGGGAGATTTCATTAAAAAATTCGTCCTGATCCATTTTGAGTGAATAAAGAGATACGAAAACGAGGCTATTCGTTAATCCTTCATATCTCTTCCTGGCGAAGAACTTCGATGAAACAATCCTCCAGTTATGGCATGAGGATTAATAACTATAAAAAAATAAACTATTGATGAATAATGTGAACAAGATTTCAACCAAGATAAAAGTGAGTAGTCAAGAACTGAAAATCATCAGGCAATTCAAATATCTTGTCTCGATTATCACCGAAGACGTCTTCAGAATAGAACCATTTTAAAGAGCAGAACAAACAATTGCCAGGTGTTACCATACGAAAGACCATCTGGAAAGATAAGACATATGTCCTGTCTATGGCATTCTCAGTATCCTTCGAGGGGAACCAAATCTGTTTCGCTTCAAGTCTCTTAATCAGTGAAGAGATTGTCAAGTTTTCACTACCATACAGGAGACCGATATTGCATAGCAGATGAAAACAGGTATCACCACCACGGGTCAGGGTAGACCTGGGAACAACAACATTTAAGATGTGGTTCCACGATCTCGATTAGTAACCTTGCTGACGGATGAAGTTTATCGTCATAACCAGTATCCAATTTTATTGGATAGTGAGATATGAAAACGAGGCCATTCGCTAAACATTTATATAGTTTCCTATCAGGAAGAGGCTGCTGAAGTTTTTGGGACAGATAATGAGCATGGAGGGCCTGAAGAATCTGATACTCACGGGTCGAATAGAGAGAAAGAGAAACAAGGGAATACAACGAATGACATACCTGGCGGGTTTAAGGAAGTGGTTAACAAAACGTGGTCTGAGGGAGAAAGTAGAGAGTAGGAACTTGTTGAGAGCTGCAAGGGATACTGGGAGGTGGAGAGTCATGATCATCTACGTCCTGAAAGGACATGGCACATAAAAATTAAAAAAAGGTGCAGTACTCAGATGGAAAAATCCTCCAAATTTGGCACAAGGGTTTATATCTATAAAAAAAAAAAAAAAAAAAAAACTAATGACAAATAATGTGTAGGGGATTTCAACTAAAATTAAAGTCTGTAGTCAGGAACTTAAAGTAGTGTGCTAATTCAAATATCTTGGCTTGATTATCAACGAATAAGGCACCAGAATAAAAATAATTTTAAAAAAATGACCTATGTATAGCGTAACCCCTATTTTTGGTGTAAAAACGGATCATACTCGAGTTTTTTCTGCGGGCCCTATCACAGAGGGTAAGCTAAATAATTTCATGACAAATAAAAAGAATCTTCAGCGTTATAATCAATGTCATTCACGTAAAATTCTGTGATAAAGTGATAAGCAATCGTTTACAATTCGTAATGTTTCTAAGGATTGAATGTACTTTTATGGGTGCAGTTTTGAAAACACTGATTTTCAAAGAGAGACAACGTAGCAATATGGCCTGAAGCTTAGCGGAAACTAATATCCATTAATATTGATAATTATCGACTCAAAGAAAAATAATGTATCCTTTTCTATTTAGACTGCGACAATTTTAAGATATCTCAGAATGTGGATGAATTCGGTGTCCATTTTAACACGTGGAATTTATACGAATATCTCACGAACATAAATTCTTTGAAGTAAAATTTTAGCACAGTGACGATTCAAATAATTTGGCTCGATACTCCGCGAAGTGAGCTCCAGAGTAGAAACAATATCAAGTGCAGTATCAACAGTAAATATAAATATCTTTTTATTTCCTATTTTCTTCAAAACTTCCTCGTTACACATATGTCCTATCCATGGCATTCTCAGTATCCTTCGGGGGGAACCAAAATCTGTTTCGCTTCAAGTCTCTTCTTAATCTGGGAAGAGATTGTCATGCATTCAATAACATATAGGAGACCGATATTACATAACAGTTCAAAACTGGATGATATAGTATATACGACAGCTTCTATCACAGATGTATAAGTGTTGTGACCAAGTAAATTGTTAAAGAAATAACAAAACAAGTGTTGCAGATATATCATATATTAAACAATAAGTACAACAGAAGAGTATTACACGACTAGTGAGTGTGAGACGTTTGACCCAGGGTTCAATCTATTCGACTGTTAATATTTAACAGCCGGACCCCCACGCGGGGTGTATGTGGCACAAGGCCGAGTTTAACCTGGCTCCTCCAAGCCCGTAGGCTCAGCCAAAAATATTCCCTTTGAACTCGTAATGAACGGGTTCAGGGCCTGTCTACCTCCCCGGACGAAACTTTGCCCTTCGGCAAAGCCTCGTCCGGGTTTCTTTCTGTTCAAGGCAGAGAGTTCGACAGATGAACAATCTATTCGACTGTTCCTCCAAAGCCTTCTCTCCTACTAATCTTATAGTAGGCGAAAGAATCCACCATAGACTCTTTAGAGGGAAGACACCACAACAATATATTTTTACTTGCTATTTTTCCCATGAGTATTAGCAAGTTAGTGAATGTAATTCGACTTGAATTCGAACTCGGCTCTCCGATTCCTCAATCCCAGCCGCTTATCCATTACACCGCCAATATCAACGTAATTTTAACCAAGATAAACTTCGATAGTCAGCCAATTCAAATATCTTGTCTCGATTACCACCGAAGTGGTCTTTAGAATAGAACAAACAGATTTCAGATGTCACAAGGCAAGAACCATCTGGAAAGACAAAAACACCTGCTTTTAAAAGATCAGAATGCTGCATTTATATTCTCTTAGAGAATCTTGAACATAAACAGTTTGAATGCAACGAAGAAACCAAGCATTAGACAAGAAAGGTTACAGAAATATCTTTGCTTTTTTTATCATGGAAGGGACTCCGTAATAAAAATAGATCTAGAAGCAGCACAATGGCGGACTTCGGCCAAATGACGTTGATACACTGGTTTCGGTACGATCATCGAAGTTAAGCAACGTCGAGTCTAGTCAGTACCTAGATAGGTGACCGCTGTAAGCATGAATGGACAGGTGGTTTAATGGATAATAGCTCGGATTTGTTGATTAGCGATACTATTGTCTCTGGGTTCGTTATATTCACTTCGGAAAAGTATGAATCTACCTTTTCTCGTCAAAGCTATGGCCTATTTAACAAGATTTGTATCAGTAAATAATTTTTATCTCACAAAAAAAATATCTAACAACCTAAAAATATTTTCTGGCTTTAAATAACCTGCAAAGGGTTGATAAGTCGTAAAAACGTAAATCTATCAATTTAGTTGAATAATCTCTTCACTTGTACTCGTGAGTGTTTTCTTCTTCGTTTCTTGAAATGACGTTTTCAGTTGCGTTCCATGAAACTAAATGGGAGAAAGTAGACGACTATAAAACTGGTGTTACTTTAGTACATGACGGTGTTGAAACTATCATCTTCATCAGTCACATGACCGGGTGTCGTCGTACAGCCAACAGGAAGAGGAACACTCAAGCGGGTTATCTCCACATATCTGAATTGTAAGCCGTCAACCTAGTCATTCATGGGTAGCGAGGCATAGGCAAATAAATCTAGCGAAGTTGTCTATCTGTCTGTCTCTCCTATCACTTTCTCTCCAGATCAAAACTTCGGCCGATATCCTCCAAATTAAATGCACGACTTGTTAACGGACGAAAGATCGCTTCTTCATCCAATGAACCCTGAGCACAGGACGTTGACTTCAGTCTAGGTAGCGCTCAACCCAGCCATGTTATACCGCATTTGGCGTATAGACATGGAGCCAAGTCTTTTCCGTTGTACTAGATGGTGGTTAACACATCAACACAAATTCATACGCCCTTTGAAAAATAATCTTTTTTTTTTTAATTCTGATCAGTATATACTCTTCCTCCTCACTAGAAAACACACGTGGGGGAAACGTTTAGTCACTGATGAGCCAGTATTGTGTTACTTGGTGCCGGTAGCAAACGTACAGAGATCTGGCATGTGTTAAGACGATCAGTGTCATATTTTCAGCAGTCAACTGGTAGGATTTACAACAGTGCAAAAAGGGCAGCTGACCAAGAATCGAAAGCATTATAACTTATCGGATGCCACGCGTCGCTTTCTCTAGGTGGCACAACAAAACAAACACAATGTATGAAGGAAACTTGAGAGAGAACATTTATTTTAAAACATTAAACTAGACTGTGATTTGTACTATAATGTTTGTCAGTGGTGGATGCCTCCGTCTCATTTCTTAGTATTCTAATGAGATCGGGTAAAATTCAGGCCCAGTTGCACTGAGAACATGACATAAAATATAAATCACAACAGGAAGGCAACCAACAAAATACCCACACAAATGAAATCCACGTGTAACTGCAAAGCAAAAATGGAATATCCCTTAAACGGCAATTGCTTGCAGAATAATATAATATACCAAGTCACTGTAAAATCAGCAGATAACAAAAAAAAGCTATATAGAGGAGTCAATGAAGAACCCTGGAAACAAAGAAACTACACAAATAAAAATCCTTTACAAATAGTAAAAAACGTCAATGGTTTCTAAACATATCTCGGTTATTTAAAAAGGAACAAAAAAATCACAACAGAGACATCATGGAAAATAAGAAAATAGTCCAATTCTACAACAATAAATCAACAAAATGTACCCGCTGTCAGGCGGGAAAATGGCTATAACTACCTGCCCAGACCAGCAGAAATGACTAAGAAATCATCTCAAAATATAGAGACAAAAACACATTTTTACAACGTTACATAAAAATAAAGAACTAAAAACGAAACAAAAATAAATATAAATAAATAATAAAATAAATAAATAAATAAAAATAAATAAATAATTAATTAAAATAAATCCAAACCAATAATTAAATAAATAATGAGCAAATTAACAAGATATGAAGGCACACATAAACAGAAGAAAATAAATGTAATAATAACAACCAACAGCTAATAATAAACATGGAATTGAATAAATATTCGTGAATATGAGAGGATTATGGTCAAAATAAGCAGATAAAATGTTTGTAATCTATTCAGAGCGATAAGCCTTAAAGAGAATTTGCTGCCTAAATGCACAAATATCTCTCTCTTTCACTCTTTATATATATATATATATATATATATATATATATATATATATATATATATATATATATATATAGATAGATAGATAGATAGATAATATTAGGTGTCAATATATATATATATATATATATATATATATATATGTGTGTGTGTGTGTGTGTGTGTGTGTGTGTGTGTTTGTGTGTGTAAATTCCTAAGAGGATAGAATCCAGGTAGAACGCGATGTCCAGGACAGAGCAAGAATATAATATAAAAGGCTCAAACACTAATATTCCATGGTTATAATTTATTACACTGGAATCGTATTTACAATCCAATTCATCAGACCTACAAATTCAATATATATATATAAATATATAAATTCAAATATATATAATATTATATAGAAATTTTAAATATGAATTTTTTGTTCTTTTCACTGACTTCGAAGTTTCTTGGTGACCCATTAAGGATGGATATTGTGAAGAAACTTCGAAGTCACCAAAACAACTAAAAAAAGATATTTAAAGTTAAGTAATCTTTGTATATATATATATATATATATATATATATATATATATATATATATATATATATATGTGTGTGTGTGTGTGTGTGTGTGTGTCTGTGTGTGTGTGTGTTTGTGTGTGTGTTCCTAATAATAACCTTTCTTTCATATTGTCGAATAAAGTCTTTGGTTCTGATTGTTTCCAGAAACAGATTGTAAACGCTCCACGGCCTGGCATATAGCATTCCTATATCTCTATAAAAAAATATTGTAAAAATTAAATAATAAAAAAATAATTTCCTCTTTCTTTTTCTTTTGTTAAATAATTCTAAAAGAGAGTGGTCACGTTTTTGCTCTCACAGACTAAGTGCATTTTTTAAGTAATCTAAACTAAGGGTCTCTGTGTTCTTTTCTATAAGTTATATGTAGACAGGAAATAAACGCATTTTTTTCATAATTTATAATGTGGGAGACAATGCTTTTTTCATACATTATATTCGGGGAAGAGAGGGAATTTTTTTATCATTCTTGAGGGGCACACTGCATTTTTGCACACCGTCGGAAATAGAGCACCTATTTTTATTATTATTTATAGTGGAGGAATGAACGGGTTTTTTTTTTATCATTCGGAGTCATAATAACTTAACGATTTATATTTTTATAAGTGATAGCCGGGACATAGGGTTCTCATTTTTGTCGCCATATTTATTACAGCGGGGACATAAAGTTCATTTTAAACCGTATTTTTGAGGACGAAACGCATTTTTAAAATTTATAATGCTCGAAAGCGGTATTGTATAGTCATGGACAGAGAGTAGTTTTATAGTTTATAGTGAAAGGCACAGTTCTCATTTTATATATGACATAGCCAAGCTATACATGCACGTTTAATCTATAATCAGGGACAGAGTATTTATTATACGCTATTGTCAGTCACAAAATGTCTATTTAATGAGATATAGTCAGGTATGAAGCACATTTTGTTTTATCATTTATAACGAGGAACAGTGTGTCTTTTATTATATGGTTTAATCATTGACGGTGTTCACTTTTTTAATAATTCATAGTCTGTCTATATTTCTGAGATGAGGTATTATGTACATTATTTACATTATTCGGACTATTGTCCTCATCTTTGTCGCCATATTTATTACAACGTTTCGGCCGTTGTACGCTCCGGCCTTCTTCAGGTGGTTGGAATGTCGAACTGAACCCTTTATTTCGCTCACTGGGGTAGGGTTTAGTTCGATATTCCAACCACCTGAAGAAGGCCGGAAAAGTACAACGGCCGAAACGTTGTGACAAATATGGCGACAAAGATGAGGATAATAGTCCGAATAATGTAAATAATGTTAATAATTCATATATAGTGTAAAAACGCTATTTTTAACAGGTCTTTTTTTTTTCGTATAATCCAGGAGATGGTGTAGTTTTTATCATTCATACCGAGGGAAAACGCTTATTCTGTATAGTTATTGTTATAAACTGAGCACACGTTTAATGCATGGTCATAAGCAAAAAGATGGCCCCGAAATGTGATTTACAGGTCGGGAACCCTAACATCAAACAGGTGCGGAAATTTAAATATCCGGGAAGTGTTCTGACAGAGGACGGTAAGTGCGAGGCTGAGATCCGAAGACGTATCGAGATTGCCAAAGCCGCATTTCAAAAGGTATGGCGAGTATTACGAGACAGAAGGATTTCTTTGGTAACAAAGAAAAGCGCATTGAACCACTACGTAATATCTGTTCTCTTTACGGTAGCGAATGTTGGACGGCCTCCTCAAAGATGAAAAAGAGACTCGCGGCAACGGAGGTATGGTTCTACAGAAGGATGCTGAGGATACCATGGACAGAACATGTGAGCAACGATGAGGTTTTGGAGATGATGCAAACAAGGAGGAAGCTTATTCTTAACATCAGGAAGAGGCAGCTGAGATTTCTGTGACATGTAATGATAATGGGGGGCTTGGAGAATCTGATCTTCACAGGGCGGTTAGAGGGAAAGAGAGACAAGGGAAAACAATGTGTGATATACCTAAGCAAGTGGATGATGGAACAGGGTTTGGGAGAAGTAGCAAAAGGACAAAACATATTGAGAACTACAAGGGATAGGAGGACGTGGAGAGCCATTATCGCCTAAGTTCTGAAAGGACACTCCACATAAAAAAGAAGATCCTTCCAAGGCAAGGAACAAGGCAAATGTCACTCCTGTTTTCCATCTACAGATATGATACTTTTGGCGTACATATAGGCGGCGTGTATTACAGTAACATAGAAGGGAAGATATCGAATGAGAACCTCATAGGAGAGAAATGTCCTTTTGAATTCAGTTCGAGAAGGGACACAGAATACAGCGTCCAAAACTTTGCGAGCTTCAAAGTATAGGAGGAAGTGGAGAGCCATGATCGTCTATCTCCTGAAATGACACGTCACATAAAAGAAGAAAGGGGGGATAGTTAAGTACAGAGCGCACATTTAAAAAGTAATTTACATTGATCAGAATGCACTTGTGTTCGCTGTAACCAGGAAATTAGTCCCCTTTTATAATTTCCTTTTATAAGGCAACACATTATTTCGACTAATTGCGTTACTTGTATTTCATAATATGCTTAGGCGATCATGACGTGGTAGATTTTTCCCGCAGTAGAACAGCTGGTATCAAAGGCCATAGAACCCGGTCTGTCCTGCTATTTACTCATAGCTAGGGGTGCGAAGATGAGGATTCATACTTTTATGGTCCGGTTCCTTGTACCACGGTGATAGTCCAAGGTAGAACCAATAAAGAAAAACTCGAACACAGGTATGGAATAACACAGATATATTACAAACAAGAATATATACAGAGAAGTAGAAGTGTTAGTATGAACAGTCAGGTTTAGTAGACAGAAACAATGTAGATCACTATTCCAATGTCTTGCAGTAATTGTCTGAACGCGATTCTGTTTCGAACTGCCTCTGACTCGACTCTTGACTCGACTTGAACTACTGACTCGAACTACGGACTGACGATATTCAGTCACCCCCCCACGAGGGCGTCATGTGGCACAAGGCCTTTTTAACGTGGGATCTCAGAGCCCGTGGTCTCGACCAAAAATATGCCCATTGAACCCGTATAAACAGTTAACTATGGTGGAGAAGGATTGCTAGCTTTTTTAAGTTTATTTGAGGATTTATTTTTTTTTTACCGTAACGCCCTTAAAACACATGACATTTTATATAATAATGTCAGACATGGCCATCCGTACTTACAAATTCTGCATGTATATACAAATACAAAAACAAATCGAAATTCTTTTTTTTAAATATTCGGGTTCGTCAGATTGTATTAGGTCCGTGCAAAAATAATGACTGTTTTTGACGTATTTTTAACGTCAAAAACCGTCCTTATTTTTGCACCAACCTAATACTAAGCTTTACAATATATTATTAGTAAATATGGTTTTACTTAATTACAATATTTTGTAAGTGTAACGCTACTGGAACTGAATTTTAAAAGATTTATAAATTTATAAATTATTCAATTTAAAATTATAAAAAAATGAAAACAAATCTTTTAAAAATAAATTTAACACCGTGACATTTTTTTTTGTTCAGACTATATTATCCGTAATATAAATTATTCATAAAAGTAATTAAAAGCTTTTGTAATTGAATAATGTCTTAGTTTTATTAGTTTTTTTTCTTTTCAGAGAAGAAAAAAAAAGTCGATTAAACTAAAAATTATCGCTTTGAATTTCTCATGTTTTCATAAAATTAAATAAGGGAGTGAAACGCATGTAAAATAAATATATTTTTACAAAGATATTCTATTAAAAACGTTAAAACATATTTTTAAAAGAATTGTTTTCATTTTGAATACGTCCTGAAAATTACAGTAAAATCCGACAATTATTTGATTTATGCAACAATTATTCAAATTAATGTGTCTGTTACAGCAAAAAAAAAAAAAGAGATTAAAATTTGCTATGCTAAAAATTAGTACATCAGCCGACGCAAAATGAACAAGATTTTTAATGAAAATTTTTGAAATTTCTAAAAAGGAGTAAAAAATTTCCTTACATAATCAAAAATTACTTTGCTCTTTCCTCTTAATAATAACATAAAGATTTTGACGATAAAACTATGTTTTCATTACGTTTCGAGCATGTTTTCATCAATGTATACTGATTTTTAGAGATATCCTGGAGATATCTACTATAGATATAAAGCGAGTTCTATTTTTTAAAATAATGCATAGTAAGGGATACAGCGTTCATTTTATATGCTATAATCAGATACAGACCACTTTCTTATAATTTATAGTGCAGGTCAGAGCTTATTTTTGTATGACATAATTGTTAGGGAGAAACGCTTCCTTTCTTTAAAAGAAAAGAATAGTTTATAATGAATACTTGAGTGTTTTTTTGTATTTTTTTAAAAAAGTTATAGTGCGAAACACCTTTGAGTAATGTAAGTCCGCATAAAAGAGATTTCTAATTCAGCATGACATTCCGTCCAGTTTGTAGAAAAGGAGACATTCTTGTGTTGACGAGAAGATTGGCATTTGCATTCATCTATTGAGTTGACAGACTTTACCGCGAGGCATACAATTGAGCTCAACGCGATCACCTTTGCTCACTGGAAGAAACACGGGCTGACCTTTATCGTCGTCCTCTGATCCTGTTGCTATTCGACGAATCTCTTTTCATTCGCATCAAGAACGGTCTTCCTCTATTGACTGCTATCTAATATGCACAAAGAATGCGCACACACCCGATACGGACGATTATACCCGTTTTCTTTGCATTGAAGAATTACAACTCACTTGGAATAGCCTCTCCTTAAAAATCGTCAACAATACACCGGCTCTACTAAGAAAGAAAAAAAAAAAGGAAACAGCTCGGAATTTACAGTGATACGTCATTGTAAAGTTTTGAATGTATTCAGAGACTCCGATAAGCGTTAAAAGTGATCCTATCTTCACAGCTTCAACATACAAAAAAAAAAAAAAAAGAAAAGAAAAGAAAACATTGCTATAAAATATACCATGTATCCCTGGATAAGTTCATCAAAGATGAAACAGATTTTATTGATTTTTTAATGGTTAATCAATTTTTGGTTGCTTATTTAAAGCACGGGCATATTTCGAAATGTAAGAATCCCTACCCTAGCTGTGACCCGTTGGGTCAAACTTGTTGTATTTACTGTTTACATTTAGTTTCATGAACAGTTTGTGATGGTAGATTTATTTTTTAAAATACATTTATTTGCAATTATTGAAATTGCTTTCGACATTAATAATTCTCTGTTTGAAGAAATTTGAACAATAAGAGCTTGGAATGTCAAAAATTCAGAGTGTTGGGGTTCGATACAAAAACATAAAATATTCTTGCAGGGGCTGCGCGTAATTCGGCCATTTAGAATAATCAAACGATTTTTCATTGATAGAATAAAATTCAGTAGAAAAAGAAAAACGTAGTTTCTTCAAACGAACATTGATTTAATATAACGACAAGAAGACAAGCAATTGGTCAATTGGAAAGTATTAGGTTGGTGCAAAAATAATGTCGTTTTCTCACATGTGAGAAAACGACATTATTTTCTTTTTGTTTAGGTTAATAAAATCCTTAAATAGAATATAAATTCTCTGTGTGTATGTATGTGAGGGACAATGAAATGTTGTTATATGTGTGTTTGTGTGAAAAAGTCAACACGTGTGTGCGTGGTTTATAGTTAACAGAATACAAAAAGATAGAATTTGTTTCTTACTGTGGACAGTGCTGCCGTAGTCTGAAGCGGTCTCTTTGAAGTTTGACAGCGTTGTCGCTTTTAGCACGAGGTCGTGAAGTTCACAAGCGAGAGTGGCATAGACCTTGATGACAGCTGTGCCTATCTTGTTTGGGGCCGGATTTCGTGTGTTTTATAGACTTTCTCGTAAGAAAATCGGCTCCATTCCCTCACTTCTTACACGATAATAAATTTACATCTTTTCCCAACTCCCTCTATATGACTTGTTTATATCCTTCTTTTCCCCACTCTCTATATATGACTTCTGTCAAACACGCAAGATACAATGTTTACAGAATGGTATATAGTAATAAGATATATATTTTGGGGTCTTATGAATGAATATTACATTATTTTTTTTCTTTAGAATAACAATTATATAAGTCTAGCAAAGGTTTTGACAGATTGATTCGTTTTCTACGGCTTACCCATCATTTGTAGGTTATTTAATGCCGGAAAATATTTTTAGATTGTAGATTTTTTTTCTGAGATAATAATGCTACACATATTGCTATTTAATCTGTAGCCGAAGAAAAGAGATGGATTTCCCAAAAGGTATGAATCTAACGAAGCGACTGGAATTCGAGTATCTAAGGAACCCGACTGGAATTCGAATTTGGCTTTCCGATTTCTCACTCCGAGCTGTTAGGCCTCACACCAATCGCACATCGCATCACAGATAAAGAAGTGACTTTCGGCAACAAAAATATAGTTTTACAGAAGGATGCTGAGAATACCATGAACTGAACATATGAGTAATGACAGTTTTAGAGAAAATGGAAACAAAAAAGGACACTTATACTTAACATCAGAAAGATCCAATTGAAATTTCGAATTTCTTTTTCCCAAAACACCATTATAATTTATATTTTTTTAGATTTTGCACCAGCAGTGTAAGGTAAAAATTACTTCCGATCTCTTGCATGGATCAATGTCCGTTAATAAAAAAAAGAAAAAGAATTGATTAATTTTCCTTTCATCTTATCTGTGTTGCTTGTTATCACAACTGCCAAAGCCGTCTTTCACGAAAGTTCCATCGGTAGCCGTCCCTGAAAAGAAGACGGTATCCCTGTATGTTTTTCTTCCCTGATATCTACTTAGCTACCATTTTCTATTATTTAATATACTTCCATACACGAAAGAATACAATTAGTAGACGTTTTCTTTTCATCTCACTTCAATTGCTTTATCTCGCAAATGCCAGTCTATCTTTCCCGGATGTTTCATCGGCTGTCGTCACTAAAAGAAACCATATACCTATATCCTATTCTTCAATGATCTACACTTAGGTGCCATTTCGGTTTATTTAATCTAGTTCTATACATGAAACGTTGTCACTCGTGTATGTTTTTCGTTGAATATATCTCAATTGTTTTTTGTCGCGACTTTTAGAACGGAGGCTTATTTTGAATTTCGTTTCAATGAAAGTTAATATAAATAAATAGGTTATCATTAACAATGAAAATGAGACATCCAAAAACAAATCGCATACTGTAGCAGGTGGTAATGACATTTTAATGTAGAAACAATAAAACCAACAGATGCTCTACGTGTATTTTTGCCGTACGCAGAAAAAAGTTAATAGTGATATTAGCCGTTTCCTTATAAGGAAACATTCGACATTCATTGACCGAGCAGCCAATAATTTATAAAAGAATATTTCAGAAAAACAGGTTTCTCAATCCTTGTACCTGTTATCGCTTATTCCACTACTGATAATGGGTTATGGTTACATCACGTTGAAACCAAAGTTAAGCAACCCACCACGGAGAACCCTCCTTGCATTAAAAATGTCTGATGCTCAACCACGAGAGGACCTCTCTGCGACTGCTTGGTCTCACACTGTCCGCTGACCTGAGATGGAACAAATACATTGAATCTATAGGTTCATCTACCGCAAGGAAATTTGGTTCTCTGTGTCGCACCAGTTTTTCTCGCTCGAGTCCATCCTTCAAATCTATAAATCAACCATTCGCCCTGGCATTGAATACTGCTGCCATATCTGGTCTGGAGCCATGGCTGTTCGTCTAGAATACTAGATGCTGTAAGCTTGGATATGCGATTGGTGCAAGGAAATATGGCTCGGAATTGTTAAACGGAGAGTCTTGTTCCTATTCGAGTTGGGTTCGTTATATTCACTTACGCGCATAAACGCTAAGGAAATATATGAATCCACCTCTTCTCCGCCAGCTATGTGGTAATTAGTAAGAGTTGCATCAATAAATCATTATTATCGCCCCTCTCTACAAAAGAAAGCTTCTAATCTAAAAATATTTTCAGGCTTTAAATCACCAGCAAAAGGATTGTCAAGTTTTGGAAAAAGAATTTAAAAAAAGATTCCATAAGGTAGCAACAGAGAGTGAGAAGAAGGAACTAAGCATAAACTACAAGAAGACAGAGTGTATGGTCATCAGTAAAAGGATGAGCCCGAAATGCAATTTGCAGGTCGGGAGCACTAGAATCAAGCAAACTCCAAAGTTCAAATATCTGAGAAGCGTTTTGACTGGGGATTGTAAATGCGACACTGAGATCCGAAGAAGTATTGGAACGGCTAAGGATGCATTCCAAAAGCTAGGCATAGTATTGTGAGACAGAAGGATTTCTTTGGTAACAACAACAAAAAAAAAAAAAAAGAATTTTGAGCCGGGATATATTAGGTTGGTGCAAAAATAATGACGTAAGAATGTCGTTTTTTGACGTATTTATTAACATCAAAAAACGACATTATTACGTCATTATTTTTGCACCAACCTAATATGTTATTACTATATAATACTCTGTAAACATTGTTTCTTGCGTGTTTGACAGAAGTCATATATAGAGAGTGGGGAAAAGAATGTAATAACAAGTCATATAGAGAGAGTTGGGAAAAGATGTAAATTTATTATTGGGTAAGAAGTTGTGGAATGGAGCCGATTTTCTTATGATAAAGTGTATAAAACACACAAAATCCGGACCCAAACAAGATACGTACAGCTGTCATCACCCTCGCTTGTGAAATTCACGACCTCCTGCTAAAAGCGACAGCGCTGACAAATTTCAAAGGGACTGCTTCAGACTACGGCAACACCGTCCACAGTGTGATATCTGTCCAGCAAATGTTGGATAATTTCCTCAAAGATGAAGAGACACGAGGTGACGGAGATGTGGTTTTACAGAAGGATGCTAAGGATATCATGAACCGAGCGTGTGAGCAACGATGAGAGGATGCAAACAAGGAGGGAGTTTATACTTAACATGAGGAAGAGGCAGCCGAAGTTTCCAGGGCATATAATGAAGAAGGAGGGCCTGTGGAATCTGATACTCACGGGACGAATAGGGGAAAAGGGAGACAAGGGAAAAAACATACTTAGCAGCCTTAAGCAAGTGGATGACAGACCGTAGTCTGTGGGAGGTGGCAGAGAGAAGGAATTTGTTGAGAGTTGCAAGGGATAGGGGGAGGTTAAAGCCATAATCGCCTACGATCTGAAAGGACGCGGAATATAGAAAGAAAAAGGGTGTTCCTGTCTAATCTTTTAATTGAACTATTGTTGTATGTTGATATCTTGATTGTGGGAAAATTAATGGTAATATTATCCGTCTCTATATAAGAAAACATTCGACATTCTTCGACCGTCAGCCAGTGCTGCTGTCGTTTTTAAATATATAAAGTCTTTCTCTTAAAACATTTTTTCAGGGAAATAGGTTATTCAAGTCCACAAGCTTTTAGCCAGTATTAATGGGAGTACTGTGGAACGTCAGCACCTTAATTATGGTAAAATCAATGTAAAAATTAGCCGTCTCCATATAAGGAAACATTCGACATTCTTGAATTGAAGTATATTAATATATTTCTGTTAAAAACTTTTTTTCAGAAAAAAAGGTTTCTCGGGTTCGGTAGCTGTTATCATTCTTTCCAGTATCGATGGAGGTTTCTTTCCCTGCCTTTTGCTTTGGGTAGTGTGGAATGTAATTTTCATTACGTCATTATTCTTCATGTGTTAACAATTTTAGTTGTTACCGTTGTTGAAAGTCCGCAAGTAATGTGGTTTCTATTATCTCATAACTTGTTGTTTCTGATTATGTAGCGCCAGTCCACGCATTTCGAAGAAGGATTGTCCTCGCTGTGACCTACAGACTTCATTCTCTCGAAGCCATTGCTAACCATCGATCTGAGAAAGCGGTTTTATAGTGCTGACAGTTTAGATATTTCTGAACTGGTCTGGCGCCATTCATGGCTATCAGATGAATGTCTATATCTGACCGGGGTTATTTAAGAACATGACTCAAATTTTTAGGTTATTAATCACTCGAAACTATTTTTTTTCTTTCTTAACATCATTGCTTATTCAACTCCGACCTTCTTTAATTACTGTTGGCGAGTGGATATGTGGCTAGGGTGTTTTCTCCTAACGTGGATTCTACATTCCCTCTGAGCTGTACGATGACTCTTTCTTTGTTTGTTTTGTTTTACAGCATTCAACCACAATGGGTTATTTAATGACAATAATTATTTTTGCTGGTAATATTTTTTCCTTTAAAAATATATTGCTGACAATATTTTTCTTCAAAAATCTATCTCTGGTAATAATTTACTATTTGCCCATAGTTGGGGCCCTAACAGATGCTACCATCCGAACACCATCAATTAAGAGCTGGTTGCAAAAAACTCCTAATCACAGGCCTTGCTGTCGGACGCAGTTTATGTAATCTTACCCGGGGCGCGGATGTAGTTTATCGTCATACCCAGGGCGCGGATGTAGTTTATCGTCATACTTAGGATGGAGGTGACTTTTTTCTCCATTCACTTTCAGATGGATGCTTATATGTGTAACCGTACTCTGGTTTGTCCCACATGTGCAGATCTCAAGTGCAGTTGGGTCAACCACGAGTTTTCATGTTGGGGGCAATCTCTGAGATCTGGTGAAGCAGGAACTTCGTCTGGCGGCGTGAACTTTGCATTTGTTATGGACGCTGAGTGCAAGGCCAGCGTTCCCATCATCGAATGTGAGCCGTTCACTACACTGTGATGATAACATTGTAACTGGTCATCGTTAGGACTAATTTCTAATTTTGCTGTTGCTGATAGATTTGAAATTGGGAGCAGAGATCTACGAAAATATTAAAATTACGATGCAGGCATGCTGATAAATGACAGAGTCAATTCAGAACGTAATGGTTCCGTTCTCGATGAGGACGGACTTTTAATGAATCTAGTTTTACAAGTGAGACATTTACGACTGAACTTTTTTTACGCAAGCACACATACGAGCATACACACATACACACGCGAACGTACGTGCTTATCACACACGTATCGACTCACACGTTTCCAAACAGTTATGGTTAATGTTTTTTCTTCCTTAGAGAGAGCCAGTGTATAAGAAAGAAATTTTAAAGAAAATATCAACAAAATGTACACTTATACCAAAAATCAGGGGAAAAAACACCTGAAATTCCTTAAAAACCTGACGAGGAAATTGGAAAATTAATTCTCAAGGATCAACGTTAGAAGAAAGTCCCCCGATCTCTACACCGCGATGCCGACATTACTTTTGTATAAAGTGTATAAGTAATTTACATAAGTTTACATATGAAAGATTGAGCGGCGGATTCCTTTTTTTTTTACCGTTACAGTATTAGTATTTTATTTCATAAAACTATATTTCTGGTTGCTAACTTGCGCTGTGATAGACATCATAGCCCGCTACCGGCCATGCAGCCGATATCTTTATATTGATGAGCAATTTATCCAAGCCGCGGACATATTTTCCCCTCCCACAGCCGTCAATGTCTTTTCCCGACATGGAAACGCTTTTTCATTTCTAATCAAACTATACGATACCATCCGCACAATGCCTTCAATATCGCTGCTGTCTTCTCTTCTTTATTAAATAATCGATCAAAAAATTGCCACATCGATTGACACACACACACACGTATATATATATATATATATATATATATATATATATATATATATATATATATATTATGAATGTATTTCTGGCAATTAACATATCCTTGTAACCTAGTTTCCAGGGAATCTGAAAAAAGAAAAAATGCAAGCAATACTTTATGCAGTAGTCACGGTTACTGATCATTGCCCACAGAAACTTCCTATATGCTAATCCATTTCTTCTTCTTCCATGTGGCGTGCCGGTTCAGGAGGTGGACGATCATGGCTCTCCACAATTTCCTATCATTTATAGCCCTTAGTAATGTTTGTCTTTATAATATCCCTCCCAGTCCTCGTTCTGCAGTCTATTTACAGAAGCTTTTTTAGTGGATTAATTTCTTTTTTCCTCTGTCCCTCTTGCCTTCCATATCCCTTGCGAGTGTCAGATTTTCGAAGCCCTCTTTCCTCATTTTGTATCCTAGATTTTCAAATATCTCGTTCTGATCCCCCGAAATACCGTCCATTTTGGTTCATTTTTCTGTTAAGATTTGACAGCATTTCACCAGCATACATACATATATACATATATATATATATATATATATATATATATATATATATATATATATATATATTAAGCTTAGCGCCCGGAGCAAGGCATGGTGCCACTAGGATGCAGGGGGGGTTGCAGAAGATTTGTAGCAAGAGCAGATAGGAGTGATAGAAGAAAGGATGAAGGGAAGGGTAGTGTGTAGATCAAGGTAACTGGAGATGTCGATTGACATTACATTTGAATAGTTGGAGATTATAGCTATCAGGGAAACAGTAATTGGGAAGGGTGTTCTACAGGTGAGAGGTGCGAGGTATGAAGCTATTGGAGTAGAAGACACGGCTACATTTTAAAGTTTCTACAGTGTAAGGGTGAGAGCGGGATGCCAGCCTCGTAAGGCGCTTGTATTCATGGAGACTGGGGACCAGGGAAAGCAGCTCATCGGAGCAATTGCCATGAAAGTATTTGTAGAAGCGACAGAGAGAGGCGACGGCACGTCTGTGAGATAGTGGCTGCAGGCGAGACGCCAAATCACGGCCAATCACATTACATATCCGTCTCTGAATCTTGTCAAGAACTCAGAGGTAAACAGAAGGTGCCCCAGACCATATATGGCAGCAATACTCCATGCAAGGGCGAATAGTCGTTTTGTATATTTGAAGTATCGATTCAGGGGAGAAAAATTTCCTGGCGCGGCACAGAGAGACAACTTTCCTCGCGGTGGACGATGCAATTGACTCAATGTATTTGTTCCATCTCAGGTCACCAGTCAACGCGAGACCGAGCAGACGCAGGGAGTCACTCTCAAGAAGTTGACTATCAGATATTCTAATGGGGGGCAGGTAAGGATCTCTATGGTGGTTAATGGAGAGTAGTTTAGTTTTAGAGGCGTTAAATTTGACCATCCAATTGTTGCCCCAGTTAACAACCGATTGGAGGTCCATTTCAAGACGCACGGCCAGGTTAGTTTTGACCGCGACACTAGATTTGGTTTTGAGGCAGGAGTAAATCGTAGTGTCGTCCGCGTAGATGCCAACTTGGGAACCTACGGCGTCAGGAAGGTCGTTGATGAAAATAAGGAAAAGTGTGGGGCCAAGGATGGAGCCTTGGGGAACACCTGGGTTCGTGGGATAGGAATTGGAGGAGAAACCGTTGAGAACGACCTTCAATTCTCGATTTGATAGGAATGATTGTATCAGATCAAACAGTCGACCAGTAATACCGTAACCCTGGAGCTTACGAAGAAGTCCGGCATGCCAAACCCTATCAAACACTTTGGAAATGTCTAGGGCCACGGCACGAGCCTCACCATTATTTTGAAGCGCTTGGTAGACGGTTTCAGTGATGGCCGTAAGCACGTCAGCTGTAGAACGGGCGTAGCGGAAACCGTATTGCTAATCTGAGAGAAGGTCGTGTGTGGTAAAGTGGTTAACCACTATTGCGTTGATTAGGGCTTCGAAGACTATGCCGAAGAGGGGTAGGAGACTAATAGGACGGTAATTAGCGGGGTCAGAGGGGTCTCCGTAGTTCTTAAAGACAGGAACAATGGATGCGGAGTTCCAGCAGTCGGGAAAGCAGGGTTCCTTGAGGCAGTAATTATACAGTTTATAACTTATACATTCATGCATAGGCAAATGTGGACACACAAAACACACACATCCACGAGCATATACTCTTGAGAGGATTGGTAGCAAATAAATTTTATTATATACGCAAATTTATTCGATGAAAAAAATGCAATTTAACAACCACCGATTTCTTTCTTTCTTTCTTTCTTTCTATCTTTCTATCTTTCTTTCTTTCTTTCTTTCTTTCTTCTTCATTCCTCACACTTCTTTTATTTAGTCTTTTTTCCTCTTCTTTTCGATATGCCACCCCGCTCCTAATTCTTATTCCTTACTTCCACTTCCCTCATTTAATTCATTATATTCTCTCCCTTCCTACATCGTAATTCTTCTACTTCCTTATTTCCTTCCTACTTTTTCTTGTCCATCTCTCTTCTTTTTTTCTCCTCCCACTTCTCTTATTTCGTGGTTTTCCTCTTTTTCTCAACATGCTAACTCCTCCTACTTATTATTTCTTCCTCCTACTTCTCTGACATTATCCTATTCTTTTTTTTGTCAGCTTTCCTCTTCTACTTTTATTGTTTATCCCTCTTGTTGTTTTTGTTCTTTTCTTCCTTCCTCCTACTGCTTCTTATTCTTTCCTCTTTCTTCCTTCACTTCTTCTACCTCAAGATTTTCTCTCCCTTCCTCCTTCCTTCCTTCCTTCCTTCTTTCTTCTTCTTCTTCTTCCTCTTCCTCTTCTTCTTCTTCTTCGTCGCTCCCTTCTCCCACTTCTCTTTCATTTTTTTCGGCTTTCTGTCCTATTAAATTTCTTTTAGAGTTTTCTTGGTTTCGATTCTTTTTTCTTCATTCAAAGGAAATTAAAATTTATTTTCTATTTCCCAGAGTTTCTCTCTCTCTCTCTCTCTCTTTGTCTCTCTCTCTCTGTTATATATATATATATATATATATATATATATATATATATATATATATATATATATATATATGCACATAATTTTATTTTAGACTTACTTAGTCGCAGTGGTTAACTACTTGTGTAAATAGTGTGGATCGAAATCGCTATGATCGCGAATTTTTTTGCAAGACAAGATTGATCAATACCACATTATAGTAGGCATCTAACATATGCATATATCCTGAAATACGGATTCATATATACACGTATATATAGCAACACACTTCCTCGGAGGTTAATTTGACACTAATCGAAACTTAGTATAATTCGGGCACATATCGATCACGACAGTACAAACAACCAAAATACGACTATGAACGTAAGAAAAATCTTAGTAGATAAACCAAAATACTAAAAAACGTCATGCAATCTAAAGAGTGATGCAAAATACATGAACCAATTATCGTACAAAAGAAACAAGCCGCATCAAATAAAATCACAGAAGACATTATAAAAACACTACAACATATTTAATAACTTCTGAAAGCATTACCCCCACTTGGCCTGCCAAGACGACGTTAGGTTGAGCTTTTTTAAGTACTATAAAACGACGAGAATATTTTTCTCGGTCACTTTCCCTCTTTGGGACCAATTTGACGATACACCAACGTTTGTTCCCACCAGTATTGTTCTCACTGGGTACTGAATTCACACTCTTTGTGGTCCTGTCACTGGATCTAACCAACGCCTTTATCCACTGTGCCATGTGTCCTTGAGGACAGTGGATAATTTTCAGAGGGAAATTACCAGGAGATAACTGATAACTGACATCCATCAAACATTGCACGTGGAACTAGAACAGTCTACCCCAGTGAGCGAAATAAAGGGTTCAGTTCGAAATTCCAACCACCTGAAGAAGGCCGGAGCGTACAACGGCCGAAACGTTGTGATAAATATGGCGACAAAGATGAGGACAATAGTTCGAATAATGTAAATAATGTACATGATACCTCATCTCAGAAATATAGACAAAAACAGTGAAGTTGGTCAATTTATCAACAAACTTAAAGGATTGATTCATTTTCTATTTAAAACCGAATAATAAATTTAGATAGCAAAAAAGAAATTAGTAGATAATAATTGTTTAGTGATACAAGTCTTACTAATTAACCCATTGCTGAAGGATAAGAGATGGATTAATACCTTTCCTAGGGGTGTTTGCATATAACGAACCCAACGGGAATTGGAACTCGGCTCTCCAATTAACAATACCAAACCATTATCCATTACACTACACACACATCCAAGCGTACAACACATCTAATTTCCAAACGGTCACACATCTAGATACTGACCAAGTATGACGTTGCTTAACTTCGGTGATTCTTCGTAATATGGCCGCAAGCCCCAAATTGGAGGTGAATGAACAAAGATAGATTCGAAACTAAAATAAAAAAAATTGAACTATGCCCCTTACTCTCCAGACCTTGCATCAACAGATTACAAAGTCTTCCATTCACTGGACAGCCACCTTTGTGAGAAATCCTTCGCAAATTGGCGACTGGCACTTACAGGGACCTGATTTCTACTGCCAAGGAATTGGGGCGTCGGGCATGTTGATTTTTCACTGCTTTTAAAAAAAATCATTATTTTACCCGGTGCGAATGCTGGGGTTACCTCTGACAAGTAGAGGCACCAAGTTAGTATTAATTAATATTAATATTAATAGGTTTTAACAATTTTTGAGCATATAGTATTAAAATCATCTGAAAAAAATATACAGAAATATTAGGTTGGTGCAAAAATAATGTCGTTTTCTCACATAGTAACATATGTGAGAAAACGATATTATTTTTGCACCAAACTAATACCTCATTTCCAAACTGCTTTCAAAATTGTATTTTTCCAAGAATAAATACATATAAAGTTTGATCTCTTATGGATTCGATCCATGGAATGGAAAATATATACAAACCTGAATTTTAATCAATCACGACAAGCAAAATATGCATTGTTTTACTCTCTTCAATAAGTAAAAGCTATGTAAAAAAAATTGTACAGTATTACACAAAAGACTACTTAGTATGTAAGATCTTACACCATTATTTAGGTTATACAGGGTGACCCAAAAAAACGGCAATTTTTGAAGTCCGTATTGCCAGACATGAGCAAGCGGCAAGACTGCGAGACAGTAACCTTGAGCAAGTAAATATTTCGCCATTTAGAATTCAAGATGAAATTTACAGTATCCCAGCTGAGTTGTTGCAGCAGTCAATGAGGAATCTCAACAGCAGATTTCATGAATGCATTCGTACAGGAGGACGCCATCTACAGGACGTAATTTAAAAAAAATGAAAATTCCATCATTGTTTCTTAAATGGCATGTTTTAAGGTTTCAATTGCTATGAATAAAATAGTTTTCTTCCATCACTCTTCGTTTTATTGGATTGTTAAAAAGTTCCCGTTTTTTAGGGTCACCCTGTATTAATAAAAACAGAAACTAGATAAAAGTATATATAACACCATAATATTGCTGGACACAAGTTATAAGTTATGTTTTACATTTGAGCTAAAGCTATTGAAATATATTAATATACAGGGCGTTTCAAGTTATTATCAAGGTGACATTTCTCCATCCTATCCAAAAACTACTTATTTAAATTTAGCGAAATTAACAGAGAATGATGACAACATACATATACACCAACTCTGAAAAATTGTAAAGTTCTAGAAAAAGGAACAGAATTTACGGCCATTTACCTAATTTACTTAAATTATTAGTGTGTCACATTATTGGCAAGGTGTAATAAAACTCTTGTAAAAAAAAAATAACACATTAATTGCTTCATTTAAAGATTTTTATGGATACACACAGCAACTAAGATGAAATTAAATCAAAATAAAAAGTAAAGAAAGTTTTAAAAAAAATATAAAAAAAAAAGGTAGTGGATTTGGCTAATATCAGATATGTGAACATTTTTTTAATGTCATAGAAAAGGCTTTGGTCCATCGAACATGTGAATTTCTAGATCTTCTCTGATGTAATTTCACGTCATACGTTGATTATTTCCTGCCATGAGTCACACTTGCTTCTAAATTGGCCTCCATTCTCAGAAATACGTCTCTTCAGAATTCTCCACAAGATTTCAGTTGGGTTTAAGTCTAGAGAACTGAGCGGCCAGTTCATCTTTTGAGGTCCAAAGAAGCCAAATTTCTGCAGGTACTCCGTAGTTTTATGCACTGAATGCGAAGCAGCATTATCTTTTATAAATACTATAGTTTTCCGGAAGGTGATTCTTTGCCTTTTTAGCCAAGATTCCAGGTGCTCATTGAGGAAGGCAATATAAGCGTCTGCGGTTAATTTCATACCGTCACGCACTCTTCACGGACCAACCATGGTATCCTCCAATAATACCAGCCCGAATCTTAACACCTCCTTGTCCCTGATGGCGTGTCAAACGTTGATGACGATCCACTTACGACCTAAACTTTGCTCCAGCCATCGAGTGTCGCCCGGCTTTGATCTGTGAACAGAACTTTCGAGTAGTCGACTTTCATGTTCTCCTTTGCCCAAATCAAACACATTTGTATGTGTACTTTGCCAATTGAGGCTTTGTCACTGGTCTCACTGACGTCTCGACCTTACTTCTGGACACGCTGTTTCTTTAATACTCCTGAAAAGTACTCTATTAATAAGGGTTGGGTTATTTAGAGCTTCACGTTTTATTCGTGACAAAGAACATCGGAAAACAACCCTCGAATGACTCTTATCGGCTCCCTTACGTACCTTCGTAGCAGCTGCAACAAATCTTTTCACAGTTTGCTGATATCTTCCGATTATTTTTGGATATTTCTAATGTAGATTTGCCTTTGGAAATTCAGATGTTATAATATCTTTCTCAGAAGGGGTCAAGTCATATTTTCCACCAAAACTGCCCGATTATAATGTCTGGAGAACTTCTATATCATGTTAATATTGCAAACGATTATCGTTTGTTTCCTCTTGCGCAGAACAATACAGTTTTTATATAGCCTGCGCATATATATATATATATATATATATATATATATATATATATATATGCGTAGGCTGTATAAAAACTGTTTTGAAAGAATTGCTTCAGCCGTTTCCATAGTAATTATTAGGTTGGTGCAAAAATAATGACGTAATAATGTCGTTTCTTGACGTTAAAAATCCGTCAAAAACGACATTATTATGTCATTATTTTTGCACCAACCTAATAGTATTACGAAGGAATTTGCTTATAAAGTTATTATTCCAAAAATTTCGTTTGAAGATGAAACAGCTTGATAATTTAATTCAATTTAATTTTTATAATAAAATTCAATATATATATATATATATATATATATATATATATATATATATATATATATATATATATATATATATATTCCCATTATACTGTGAAATTCCATTAAATTCTGACTGATGGTGTTTGGAAAAAATGAAACAATGTCACCTCGTTAATAATTTGAAGACCAGTGTATTACATCATTTTTTTATATTGCATTATATTTTTCATATTATATCATAATATGTATAAATAGTTTTAATATAGTATAATTAACCTTTGAAGTACATCAAGGTTTTACTTGATGGCACAATGATTTAGTTATAAAATGCTTGTGTCATACATCTTGTCTATATATAATTTGTAAAGCTTCAGTAAATCATACATTTTATAAGAGGTGCCAGAAGGCTTCCACTGGTCACTGGAACTAAATTCCAGTGATATAATTTTTGAACCTAAACTTCTTCAAATTCATTTCCTCAAAAGACGGCAGCGATTTGGGGAAAAACATATTTTGTATCGATATTGATCCTGTAAAACTCCAACTTTTAATTGAGTTCAAAACCACGACTCCAAAATCGACCTGACTTATTGTGCAGCTAGAATCAAGATGTCAAAAGGTTCTGATTTCTAATGGGAATTACTTTGAGTAGTAACGATGTGTTCAAAGTTTCGTTATACCTATTTTATAAATAATTTGGTTAATTGTACACACACACAAACACACACACACAAACACACACACAAACACACACACACATATATATATATATATATATATATATATATATATATATATATATATATATATATGTATGTATGTATTAGGTTGGTGCACAAATAATGACGTAATAATCAACAACGACATTATTACGTCATCATTATTTTGCACCAAGCTAATACATATACATAGATATATATGAAATGGACAAAGTCCGACAATTATTTTAAGACATTTTTAATGTTTATACATTCTTTTTTATAGATATAAATATTTTAAGTAGATGCTCGGTTTATAAGAAACAGTATTAAACAACATTTACCGGCCTGAATGTCCGAGAAATCTTCATAGAAAATATTCGTACTCCGTCAGGATTCGAACATGTATCCTATACGGAACCTTCATTTAGCCTGACGAATATTTTCTATGAAAATTTCTCGGACATCCAGGCCGGTAAATGATGTTTAATACTATTTATTATAAACAGAATATTTACTTAAATATTTGTATCTATAAAAAGAATGTATAAACATAAAAATGTCTTAAAATAATTGTCGGACTTTGTCCATTTCATAATGTGTGACGTCATTTGTTTACATTTGAATGTACGTGAGAGATTCATGGAAGATTGAAGTTTAAATACAGTAAACAT
Source organism: Acanthosepion lycidas (assembly GCA_963932145.1). NCBI lineage: Eukaryota > Metazoa > Mollusca > Cephalopoda > Sepiida > Sepiidae > Acanthosepion > Acanthosepion lycidas. The sequence goes on along the minus strand of OZ010578.1, from coordinate 48,520,530 downwards.
TCGGGCCGGTAAATGATGTTTAATACTGTTTATTATAAACAGAGCATTTACTTAAAATATTTCTATCTATAAAATGAACGTATAAGCATAAAATGTCTTAGAATATATATATGTGTGTGTGAGTTCATATATATATATATATAATGTGAAAAGACAGTAAGATTTATCATGTTCTTATCAATTATTTTTATTTTTTTAAAAAGTGCTCAATACAATTCAGTAGAGCCTAAACATTATAAATTTCTAATTTAAAAATATGTTTCCATCGCTCCACAGGAATTACCATGATCCAAAAACAGAAACTTAACCTTAAATGTAATTATAGAATTAAATTTAAAATCTTTATCTCTGATTCATTTTCCAGTTATTTCTGGAATAACTTACTTTGAAATTTACTGGGTTTATAAGCACAAACAACCTTGATATTATTTGTTGTCGAGGTTAGGGTAAATTTAAATCATTATTAATAAGGGATGGTAGGATATTTGATTACATCGACAACTTCTGTATCAAATCTAAACTACTTTCAAAATCAGTTTAAGTTAAATTAAGGTGGGAATGGAGTGCCTGTTTAATAAATGATAGCATCCGTTTTTTTATTGACATAGTTTTTTTTTAGCATCTTTATTTTACTGTTTAATTTCTAATTTTATACACACAGATTTTCTCAAACGGTTCGTTTGAATATGAGTGCATTGTATTTTTAATATTTAAAATCTATTCCATCAGTTTTAAAATATTATACCTACTTTTAATAGACTATACGTTTTTTTAAAGCAAATAAACATATTAGAATTACTTTCTTATTTAAAGATTATTATTCAAAGATCAAGTTTAAATATGTATGTCTAATTTTTTTCTTATTTTTTATCCTACTTAATTATTTTTAAGGAAAATCTTTGACAGTGAAAATAGCTATTTAATTTCTTTGATTAAGCAAATTTTCTTTTTTCATATACTTATCAATATATAATTTCTCATTTATGCACAAAGGATATGGGCATTTAATAACCTATAAATTCCAGTCTTTCTTACTAACTTCATGTTTCACAATAAGTGTTTTATTGGTTTCCTTTAAGTGCCAGAAGTATTTAGATAGAGACGTTTGATTCCGGTATTTACTTATTTTAAAATAGCTTTAATGTTGGTTAAAATGCTTTTTGAACTCATGCATGCACACACACCCCATATATATATATATATATATATATATATATATATATATATATATATACGTAAAGCATACGTAAATGAGGTACCGTGGAGTGACGTATAGCCGCTCCGTTTAAGGAATCGGTAGAGCAAATTTAATAGAAGTAGGACCCATTACTTTCACTTACATATATTTAGGAACAATATTACTCTATACATATTATTGAATGTGACAAAGAATATTTTATAAAGATTTAATTCTATTTTTCTTGTATGCTTGCATTTCTTTTTTTCTTTTAGAATGTCTAATTGAGTTTAGAAACGGTCTGTTTTGTGGGCAATGATCTATAAGGGTCGTTTCTCCTCTCTATTTGTCCTTTCAAAAGAAAAAACTGTAAAGCACTAGAAAAATCTGAATAAAATCTTTTCCTTTTCCGTCTCATTCAATGAGAAAAAAAATATGGTTAATTTTCAGTGTAACAGCCGCGTTCAGTTCGCATTAAAAATTTCCAGAATACTTACGTTCATGTGTAATTGTACGTGCTCTATCCGAATCTGACTTGATAAATTTGATAAAATCGACCGTTTTGGAGTTATCGACATTAAAAGTTCAGATTCATTCGCATCCTTGTCGGCAGGCATTACTGGCGTTGTTTGCCTATATTCACTGCAGAATAGCTATCAGTGTAGGTAACAATTCGGAAACTGAGTGTGTCTTTGTAAATACTTCACGTGCGTAGTAATTGAGAGAAATCTTCCGCGTTTTAGCTTTCCGGGTGTTACACTGCAAATTAACAAAAAATATTTTTTACAAAAGTGTGTGTACATTTTTTGATGTCGCAAGAACGGTTTTTGTCGTATCGTCTTGGTTCGTCTATTGCCGGATGTGACCCGTCGGCCTTATTCTGTGCAGGCCTGATAGAAACTTGTAAATTTTCTCACTTTCATTTCGGGATGCTTTACTAGATGCTGTTATATATAAACCTACATACATGCATACACACACACACACACATATATATATATATATATATATATATTTATATATACAGGTTGTCCATAATAATTTTTAAATTGCACACAAACTTTATGGACACCTTGTACATATATATATATATATATATATATATATATATATCAGTAGACTTTTAACCGGTGTTAATAGTTTTATTGTCCCTCCTTTTGCAAGACAGGCGAAATATTTTTTCCAGTCTCCAGTTTCTCTTCCTTTGTTCTTCTTTACTTGATAATTATCAAAATAAAAGCGTCACTAACTGCTTAGATTGACGTAATATTCTGATAATTTTGACAATGTTAGCAAAATCATAGAAGTCTCTTCATAGTTTTCGAAGCTCTTTATTACTTTTACAATACGATATTAAAATTAGGCTTAATTCATTTCCGCATGTTTGTTTACATCCAGATAGCAAGTCCATCGAACTTGGAAAGGAAAAGTACACATAAACATTCATTTACTAAGCTATTTTTTTTAATACAGTTTCTTTTTATTTTTGGTTCTCAGAAGTGTAATATTCCTGCCAGATCATTTTCGCATTTTTTATTTCTTGCTTTTTTTTCTTTCAGACGTCTTTAGGCGAACCATACTTTCCTTTATTTCTTTGTGCGTTCACTCTGGCCTTTTAGCAAGAGTTTTATCGCTTCCTTTCCTGGATGTTTGATCCGAAACCATTTGTCTTCGACTACTTTTATTAATGATTAAATTCCTCGAAAGAGATTCTCTTTTCTTAGTCACCGACTTGACATCCATTCTGCTTTTACTGCTAGTGTTTGATTACCTTCTTCGCAATCATTTCATTTTTGGGGTTTTTTTTTTCTTCCCGTTGCTCTTCATTTTGTCATATTATTTTCCAGACTTCAGAATTGATCATTGTTGGCCATTAATTAAATTCTAAATTTATATCAGAAACGTCCGTCCATTACCCAATTTGATGGCAGAATTTGGAGAGTAATATCAACTAGGGTAATGGACGCACATATTTGATATGAATTTAGAATTAACTATTTTATAATAAAAATGCCACAGATCTGCTCTAATTAATTCTGTCATTGACCATATCAAACAACCTTCTACTGATGTCTTCACCGTAACACTGGAAGGTTTGGATTCCGTGAGCTATGAATGTAGTCCGAAAAAATAGAAGCAGTAACAATGACTATATATAGAGAGAGGAGGCACGTTGAAGTAATGGATATCGACTTGGATTGAGGAATCGGAGAGCCGAGTTTGAATTCTAGTCGAATCCATTACATTCACTTACGTGCTAATACCCTTGGGAGAGCTATGAATCCTCTTCTTCTCCCTCCAGCTATGGGTAAAATAGCAGGACAGACTGGGTTCTATTGCCTTGGATAGCAATTGGTCTAGGAGAAGGACAAGTCTGAATTCAAAACCTACGGAGGGTCGTTTGGGAACCTTGTGGCATTCGGTGCACCAGGTCTCTGTATTTGTCCCTCCAAAAAGTGTGGATGGTCCTGCACGAGGCCTTCACCACTATAATCAAATCTCATATGACGGTGTCGGGCTGTCGGTTTCCTAGAAACTGATCTGCTTGATCCTCATATGTCGAATCTCGACGGGAGAGTCGATTATATATATATATATATATATATATATATATATATATATATATATATATATATATATATATATATATAAGAAGTGACAAGAGGAAAAACTTAGCCGACGCGTTTCGTCCACTGAGGGATTTTATCAAGGCAATGTAGCATTTATTGTCCTGCTCGAGTTTATATACACAGACATGAGGATGTCATTGTTTTTTCAAGATTGGTAAATTTGAGAACATTCATGGTTGAAATGTCAGTCAAACAAGTATCCTAATTCAAAGTCAGATGAAAAGAAAACTGACCGAGTAATAATTAATAATTTAAAAAAAATTATAAGGAATATTGTGCGAAATGTAGTTATGTTATCAGGGTATGCGATGGATATATGTGTTGTATATCTTCAAAGGATAAAGTGGTGGAAAAGCAACAAAACGTCATTTATAAATATTGTATTTTCTACATGTTAACTCTGATAAATGTTCATATATATATATATATATATATATATATATATATATATATATAGAGAGAGAGAGAGAGAGAGAGAGAGCGATGGCTAACTAGCCGCCATTTTATATTTTTAATTTCACACATGCGCGGTGTTTGTTTTTGATTTTGTGGACTGTACAGTGTAGTAGGGTCATTTAGGCACCGTCTGTGAGAATTAGACCACCATGACGCAATTTACTACGCCAGAAATTTGGAAACAGCATGCTGTACTACTTGGCATTCGCGACGGATGCTCCAATACGAACATTTCAGTCTGTTTGGGTGTCAATCTGAGAATAGTGCACATGATTCGTAAAGGTTGGATGAGTCTAATGGTGATTGCTCTGATCTTTTGATAAAAAATATCCTTAATTTGTTGGCGAGGAACTCTGACTCAATATGGAGGCCTACATAAAGTGACTTGAAAATGTACCGATAACCCGAGTCAACAGAACTCTGCAACACGGCACACAAGCAGGAGACTCCAGACATGGCTGTCAGGCAATTTCTATGACCACATTGCACCTTATCTCTGGACACCGAACTCCTTAGACTGCAACACCCTTGATTATTATGTATGGGGCGCAGTGGACTAAGAAACCAACAAAAGTCATTTTAATACCAAAAATTAAATGAAGGCAAGGATATTGGCAGCATTCACCAAATTAAGCAAGAAGACCGTCCAGAACAGTTGCAGGAGATTCCAACGTCATCTGAGGGTTGTGGCTGGAGGCCAATGGTGATTTTCATTGAATAAATTTACTCTTTTTTATTTCAAGACATTTTATGTGTAATGTTGGTAAATATAGCTGTTAAAATTAGATGCCATTGTTACTTTCCTTTTAACGTAATTTAGACTACAATTGATCCATCGAACCTTGTATACACACACATATATACACACATATCTATCTATCTATCTATCTATCTATCTATATATATATATATATATATATATATATATATATATATATATATATATATATATATATATATTATGATATAGTGTATTGTCAAGATATGCTATATTTGTGGGTACGAGCCACGGTGGAGTAATGCACTACCTTACGATTGAGGAATCGGAGAGCGGAGTTCGAATTCCAGTCGAGTTAATTACATTCACTTACGTGCTAATAACATTGTGAAAGTTATGGCTTCCGATCTTCTTCCTTTACCCCCAGCTTTGGGTAAATAGCAGTACAAACTAGGTTCTATAGGCTCGAGTGGCATTCGCTCTAGGAGAAGGAATACTCAAAATCCGAAACCAGCCTGGTCTAACCCCCTTCTCTTTTGTAGGTCTTGCCTCTAGAAGAAGGTAATTCCAAAAACAAATCCACATCAAATGTCCTCTCGAAGAAAGGAACTGACTCCCTGCTACTTCGAGCCACGACAGAAAATAATGGATCGTCCCGGCTTAGTACAATGATCGAAAGCCAGGATACGGCACGATGCTGTGGATATATCTCATTTCGCATTATTCGCCCATGCCACTTCAGACGACGATATTTATGGGAAAAGTCTTTTTTTAATAGTTTAACTTTAACCAAGCCGACAGTCACTTGAACGTTAAAAGAAAATTTTTATGTTAATTTAATCACGCACGTATGGACTCTCTTAGCAATAAATAGAAGCAGGTACTGCTTTTTTAGGGAGAGAAGTTTCCAGCCGTCAACTTTGACAGTAGGACCGAACATTCTTGCTGTAACACTCTCGTTTGTATATGTTTGTAATACTGTTTTTGTTAATATATTTGTTTAACTCAATTTCTCTCTTTGAGTGCTTATTTCCGGTCCCTAACAAAGCCACAACAGAAGTGAAAGTGAAAGTAAATGAGAAAATTGAAAATGAACAAGAATGAGGAAAGGGAAAAATGAAAAATGGGGTCAAGGAGACTAGCAGAAGAAAATCTGGCAGAGGTAACCTTCATGGTAACAGACGTTGCATTTAAATTTTTTAAAATATTTTCATTTTCAATATATGTAGAGGAAAAACGACAGTAACATCTAACAGCAAAAGTTTGAGACATAACTGCCAATCAATTACCTCGTCGGGGTACCAGGACATTATTTGTAGAACAAACAGTAACATCGATGAGAAAAAGACTGCAACCGAAATGCCTTGTCATGATCTATCGTATTGCAGACCTCTCTTGGGATTTGAACAAAAATATCTACATGCACCTCCAGCGGAAGAGAATGCAGGTGAGAACCAGAGAGATGACCGTGGTTTCAGTTGGTACTTGTGAGCTGGAACAAAAATTTCGATATCAGCTTTCAATCTGAACAGGATGATTAAATATATCCTTCCAGGGGAGATCAGAAAGTTTCGATGTCAGCTTTCAATCTGAACAGGATGATTAAATATATCTTTGCAGAGGACGTTAAGAAAGTTTCGATGTCAGCTTTCAATCTGAACAGGATGATTAAATATATCTTTGCAGGGGACGTCAAGAAAGTTTCGATGTCAGCTTTCAATCTGAACAGGATGATTAAATATATCTTTGCAGGGGAAGTCAAGAAAGTTTCGATGTCATCTTTCAATCTGAACAGGATGATTAAATATATCCTTCCAGGGAACATCACAAAGGAAGTGACGAAATGAGTTCCAATACGCCCGTTGAAAAGAGAACGGAATTCTGTTAATGGGCGGTTGGTGACTGGTTGACGAGCGACAGAGATATCTGTGCACACCAGACCATAATCAGAATTGCCAAGAGGGCGCAGCTTCAGCGCACGACTCGAATGCAGGCTGGCGGCAAAGAAAAAGATAAGAGTAGCGTGTCGGTCAGAATTACTGTGAAATCGTGTGAGGAAGTATAGTATTTCTGTGAGAGATTGGCCTGATAGTAAAGTGGATGGTCTAGATGCCAGCGCGGTCAGTGACGTTGGAGTGAGTAAGCCGCCTTACGTGGTGGCCATTGAAATCGCCGAATACAAAGATAGTTGCCAACAGATGTAAAGAGAGGGTCTTATCTATAATATCAGAGGTTCTACCAAACAAGCAAGAGTCATGTGATTAATGGGAACGAAAGCAGAAGACATAGCTGACGAAGGTTAGTAGAGAAAAAAAGAGCCATATGTAAGAACTGCCCGGAGACTCGAAGAGAGAGTTACTTTGCCATTTGGAGATGTTCCGTTGCATATACCGCAAGGCCATGCATGCGGACATTATAGATTTTCCAACTGAGAGAAGATAGCAAGGAAGAGATAATTCAGTGAAAGAGTTTAAAGAATTCGGATTTGTTTCACTGAGCTCAAGGATGTCCGGGGAGCTTTCCAAGAAAAACAATTCCACACTGCAGAAAATAGTACGGATACCAGCAATGTTAGAGAAAGAAAGGTTGAGAAGTTTAGGATGGAGAGGTTTATAAACAAATTAACTAAATAATAAAACAAATGAATAAACTGCGAAAACAGAAGTAAATATGAGAATAATAATCAACAGTAAATAATTAAGTACTCTAGAATAAATAACGAGTAAAAGGTTAACGACACTATAAAACAGCTAAAAATAAAGGCATTCGAATCTACAATGATTGTCCAGCATATATACGTAGTCGAGTCAGAACTCAATACACATGAAGATTGCGTTTAATGCATGAAACAGACTGTCGCCGCACTGTGCTGACATCAGTGTTGATTTGCAGATCAATGAAAGAATCTTGTTTTTTTATGTCTACAGGAAAGATTATGTATTATTGAGCTTCTTAATAACAGTCAATTATTAAAACAAAGATTTGAGACTACTGTTTTTGTAGACACATTAAAGATCTAACATTGCAATCTTACTAAACTTTTAAATTTATAACTCACCTCCTTTATATAATTTCTACTTTCTTATATACTTTTCGACTGATCTATCGTAGATTATGATTCTGCATTGTTTCTGCATATATATAATACTAGAAACAGTATCAGATAAATTGAATTATATCCATACTTATTCTACAAGTTATACAATGGGCAATAGGTCAAAATTTGTTTATAAAAATATATATTAATATTCCATACTTTATATGTTTTTTTTTGTTTTTTTTTTTACTTATATCTTAAATTCTGAACTAAAATTTATTATAACACCCCAAATAAGTTATGTATTTAACATACCAAAAAGTTTCCACTAAAATGAATATTTATTAATGTACATACTATGTTTATTCCAGAAGAAATATCAGGAACTTCAGCTTAAATCTGCGTAATTCAGCTCTGGTTTTGTTTTAAGGTCCTCGACCATTCATCGATAAAAAGCGTCTTCAGTTACTACAATGGCTTTCACCTATAATTATTTCTCCTTCATCCCCTTCTTTTCTATTTTCACCTATTCTCTTTCTGTCTCCTTTTTCTTGGGATTTTTGGCGTACTTTGCGTAGTTTTCTGACCGTTGCGCGGTATCAAAACTGAAGCGGACGTTTCCGCTTTGTTTCAAACTTTTCGGGTCAGGCCCTTGTTTTAACACCCCAACATTCCTTCGCCATCCACACTTCTATCAACAAATACTATTGTCTTACTCTGACACCTTCTTTCCTTTCCTTTTCTTTTCTCCCTTTTCTTTGCCCTTCTCCGTTTTCTCTTAAGTTGTTTCTCCCGATGTTTTTTTTCCATAAGAGGCTTTCTTGTAAATACAATTGTTCATAACCATTTTGGTTCTCACCAGTCGAGATGCAGTCGCATCGAAACAAGAATGTTTCTTTGTAGTGACCAACTTGTTTTTTGTCCGTAACTAAAAATTATAATATATATATATATATATATATATATAAATGATTGATATAAATAACCAAACAAAATGTGGCGATATATGGCAGTTGTATTAACAAGTATTAACAAAACGTAACAAATGTAGTTAAAAGAAGTTAGCCTGTTAAACCTGCTACATAAAATCTGTGTAAGTATATATATATATATATATATATATATATATATATATATATAGAGAGAGAGAGAGAGAGAGAGAGAGAGAGAGAGAGAGAGAGACGTATGTAGGTATGTATGTATACATTACAGCCTCAGAATTAGCATGGGATGAATTTGACAAATCAAGTGAAAAAATTAAAAAGAGCTCTTAGAGTTATAGAAAAAGAATGGAATTAATTTTCAAACTTATACATTGAGAATCTTTTGCGACCAATTTTGTGCCGTAGTAATCAAGACTCAAGGAGGATATTTTGACGAGAGCAAAATTTAATAACATTTCTTTTCTTTTTGTTATAATAAAATTATTTAGTAACAAAAAAAATCATGCCTCGTTTTTTTTTTTTTTAACCAGGTATAATAATTTTCTCTTCTTTAAAGTACAAGACTAGTACTTTTGGGGATAATTTAAAAATTACCAGTTGTGCCCTCAAACCTTTGAACTGTAGTGTAGATATATTAATAAATATAGATTATTTTTTTTCTCACCGGTAGCGTGGCTCGGAGCTTTGCCCGAAACTCCGAGACAAAGTGAGGGAAAAATTTTTATTTATTAATATATATTTAATACATCTGTTATATTACATCGAGCGCTATTTTATTAACATCATCACCCAATGTGCGATATCGTGTATATATATATATATATATATATATATATATATATATATATATATATATATATATTCTAGGCATTCATTATGAATCAGTGTTTGTTGAATTATGTAATGCAAAACGAATTATTCATTTTCCGTTTCTGTATGAGGAGTAACCATCAAGTACCTACATCTGGTGAATCAAGTACATTTAGGAGGGCCGCTAAATGCATTCAAATAATCCAGGCTTTAATGCTAATTACGTCTCGGTATTGCAGACCACGTGAAAAGAAAATATATGTAAGTAAGATTAGAATATTAGTCGAATCAATTCACGGAATATTGTTACAGATTACACAATATATAAATCATGGTGCTAATGCCAAAAATGGCCGTTTCCCCGCAGGAAACATCTGTCAATCATTGGTCGAACAATTAACGATTAGTACTGTTTGAAATTTATAAAATCTTTCTCTGAAAATGTTTTTCAAGTAAATAAGCATCTGAAGTCCATTAACTGTTATCGTTCTTTCTAGTACTGATTGGAGTTTCTTTCCTAACCTTTTGTTTAAGCCAATGTTTAAGGAAAACATCTTGAGTATATTATTATTTTTATTTCTAGTTACATTTCTACCCGATTTCGTTGTTGCTTTTAGAAATCTTCAAGTGATGTGCTTTTGTTTTGTGTTATTTAGTAAAGCTCTTTGTTTGTGATCCTGTAGCGCCAGGTTTATAGGGTCTGATGAAGCGCATTGTCTTGAATTCAGTTTGTCTTACAAGTGGAATTCATTCGAATTATAAAACCATATGTGTACAGATGATTTTCTATGCCCATATTGCCATGCGCGACTGCTGATGTGGGTCTTATCAAACGGCGCGCTGGACTAAGTGTTTGCAGCTCGGATTAAAGAATCGTAGAGCCGATTTCGAATTCCAGCCGACTTCATTATGTCCATCTATACCTCCACCCCCAGCTATCGCTGAAAAGACTGGATTCTCTGGCCTTTAGTGGCAACCAATCTAGAAGAAGGAAACTGAATTTAAAAAGAAAAAACGCTATGATAAATAGCAGGCTGGAGAGGGTTCTGTAGCTTTCGGTAGCAGAAAGAGTAAACATTCTGAAATCTAAATCTCAAACAGATCGGTAAATAGTAGGACAGTCTGAGATCTGTAGCCATAGTTGGCAACCAGACTAGAGGAAGAAAAACTTGGAATTCAAATACGGAGCCGTTGTACGTAAGTCGGCACGATGGCATGTTCAATTTAGTTCTGGCAACCTATTGTGGTAAACCCTCTTATAGTATAATGCACTCTTCCTTCTCTCATAAATACAAACTGCGAGATTCGGACGGGAGCGCAGAGTGTGAAGTGGAGTGGAGTAGTAGACGCTGTGCTAATCTACTTATTACTAACACTATTGTTTTGTATATATCTTCAATATACTTTTTCACCCTACCTTCGTCTTACGTGTCTTTCTTTCTGGCCCCTAAACAGGCCGCAACACAACCCCAGCGAAGACGCCGGTGTTACGCCGTGGTTGGACACTACTTTTCCCTTAGCGCGGAGAGGGGAGACCTTGTGCACAGGCAATTGCTGATCTCTCATAGAAAAAAAAACAGTCAAGACCTGGCCCGTGGAGAGAGAATAAATGTTCGGGACCGACGGATGACACACTATCTATTATCTGTTTTGTTTTTTTAATGTAAATTACGCTCGGTTCAAAGAATGTCCATTTCTCTGCTTTAAAGAACATTGAGTAGCTTAACACTAAATATTTAATTCACTTGATCTCCTTTTGGGTCTGAAGTATTTATAAATAATAAATGATAGGAATAAACGTAAAGTTTTATGAAGATTAAAGTTTGGAGCCGGTTTCCTTTCGTTCTATTTTTTTTTAAATAAAGATATTTTTGAACACCTGAAAGTCAACCATTTGAAGTGTTTAACTTTATATGGTTTTTATAAATATTTAGTGAGATAAAATTTGTTTGTTGTCATGAGAAGTATTTTACAGTGAACACTTAAGCCTTAATACGTATCTATCTCAAACTGACCGAATCCCCCTCCCTCTCTGTCTGTCTATCTATCTATCTATCTAAATTCCAAATCTTTCTTTCTTTCTTTCTTTCTTTCTTTCTTTCTTTCTTTCTAAATTCCAAATCTATCTATCTATCTGCACTTACATATTTATATCCAAATCTATCTATCTACTAATATCAATATGTTTCAATCTCCCTATGGAATGTTTCTCTTTCGCTCTAATTTTATTGACCTCCACTCATATTCTTTTAATTATCTTTTCCTTGTTTAAATTTCCTCTCTTCGCATTTGTTCTCTGTTCGAATGCTCTCATATTTCTTCCCTATTCTTTCCCTCCATATATATATATATATATATATATATATATATATATATATATATCCGATACAATGAGAAGGAAAGTAATATATAACTGCTAACACTCACAGCATTAATCCAATAGAGGGCTCGGTACCGGTTATAGAGCGCTAATTATTTATTATAATTCTATCATATAGACAAAAACAGTTTACTCACTACAAAGATGCAACTTCGTTTCGGTGCATTGCATTTGTACCTCAACGGGTGAGAACTATATATATATATATATATATATATATATATATATATATATATATATATATAATTATTTATTTTAAAAAAATTTATAACATAAATATGTTATAAAATCACTACAAAAATAGTCATTTTGTTTCAACACCCTCGGTGTCGTATCAAGTGATGACGTTGAATGTAAAATAAATGGTTTTAAAAGTTTCAAATTAATTAACAATCATATATATATATATATATATTTATATATATATATATATATATATATATATATATATACTAGCAGCATGGCCTGGCGTTGCCCGTGCTTGATTCAAAAATCGTACGACTCATACAGCAATCGCTATCACTTGACTTAAAATATTGTGACCTTCTTTGTCTTTAAAGGAGTGCTCTTTGTCGTGCTTATGTTGCTATATGCCTTACTTCACACTGCGAAATTTATCTATACTAAACATTATATCTGTTACGAAAAAAAGAACTAAACAAAATGAACAGAAAACGATCAGTTTTAAAAAAGGTCTCGTAACTGGAAAAACCGAATAAAAAAAGAATGTTTACAACAAATGCTTTTTCATACCCACCCAGTTCTACGGAATCAGAATCAACGTTGAGTTTAAGCAAGCGAATGAGCCAACTGGAGTAAAGTGCCATGGAGATTTAAATTTTTCCCACTTGTGACGAATGCAGTTATCGATTTTTTTTGTATGCTAGCATGCTAGTTAACATTCGTGTCAGTCAGATGTTGGCTCTCAACATGGCCAGTAGAAAATGGCCGCAAACTACATGAAAACTGCCGTAGAAGCATGAAACAATCGATTATTTCCACTATCGATGGGAGTTGGGAAATGCAGTCTTGGCCTTCCCGCTAACTTGGAGCATGTGCATGTAAATTTTGGTACAAATCCGTCGAAAATTGTGGCCGTGCATTCGTTACACACACACACATCCTGCCTCATATATATATATATATATATATATATATATATATATATATATATATATATATAGTGTTATAAACGTTATTTGTGGGGGTGCGGACGTGTTTTGAGATACTGTTTTATTTTCATTTTCTTAAACGATGAAGTTCACAATAACCAGCCTAGATGGAAAAATCCTCGAAAGAAAATGGCGTCAACACCCCGACACGAATCTATCTTCTGTCACACCTTTCGAAAATGAAGCTGTTTTTTGAGCCAACGTCTGGCCAAAGTCTGGACATTAAAACCATCCTGACCGAGTGAAGGTTGCATTACGGACAAAGGAAAGCGCATTTATTCTTCGAACATCTGGGAAACTATTTTGGTTAGATTCAGTTGCGTACATCAAACATAAACGACAGTAATTTTTGAATAAATTTTTTCTCGTCCGGCATTATTCTTTATTGCTGTTATTTTTAGAGGGTACGCGTTTTTGAGTCGCTCTTCCTGTTTTTTTTTATGTCTTTTCTATTTTTTATAAACAGTGAAATTAACAACAAACTGTCAAGATGGAGAAGCCTCAAGCCAGGAATACATAGACACTAATACACAAACAAACGCACTGAAACACACACACACGCAGAAACACATAAACAAACACACATATATATATATATATATATATACATGCACACATAAACACGCAAACATACACACACACACACACATATATATATATATATTTATATGTATATATATTCTCATACCGAATAAAAAGAAGAATCAGAAGACGAAAATTTCTAAGAACCATCCTGAGGAAAGAGGGCTTAAACAATTTTTGCAACGCCGGGATATTGTGAAGTCCAGAGAGGAAGTGGGTACATCGAGTAACCTGTGAAATAAAGAAATACACACATATATATATATATATATATATATATATATATATATATATATATATATATATATATATATAGTTAAACCTAGAGAGCCAGACAAACCTAACAAGGTTTCACATAAGCGGATCGTCAGGGGAAGCTGGCTAAATAGGTAACGTAATAACGTAATATATGTAGCCTATAAACATGAAGGTGAAACCTTGGTAGGTTTGTCTGGCTCTCTAGGTTTAACTCTCTCTCTCTCTATATATATATATATATATAGTTAAACCTAAAGAGCCAGACAAACCGTCAGCGAAAGCTGGCTAAATAGGTAACGTAAGACCGGAATATATATAGCCTATAAACATAAACTCATGACCATTAGGTGAAACCTTGGTAGGTTTGTCTGGCTCTCTAGGATTAACTACATCTGCTCTACTTACTGTATTGAGCACTTTATTTAGTTATTTTGCCTACTTGTATCAGGGTTTTTTCTTTGGGCTTTGGACTTGTATGCTAGACGATTATTTTCGGCTAACGTACATGTTCTTAGTTCTTTCTTTTTTAATACCTTTTTCCCCCTTTGGTATTTGTTTGATTATTCGCAAATCAAGACATCGAAGGTTTTCCGAACATGTATGATTTCTTATATTTATATGATTTTTACTAGTATATATATATATATATATATATATATATATATACATATATATATATGTGTGTGTGTGTGTGTGTGTGTGTGTATGTAAAAGTTTTCGGTCTGAGGAGATGAATATATACAGCTATTCACGAAATAAATTATAACCGAAATGAACTGTTAAGGTTTTCTTCTTAATTCACGAAATAATATATATATAAATATTTATCCTCATTATAATGCTCTGTTAGTTTACATTGAGCTCTCTCTGAGATAGATATTAATTTTTAATATCCTCCTTGGAATCATCCCTACCAGTCACAAATTGATAATAGGGATAGATAAATGAAACGGCTACATATTAGAAAGGGTATACGCGTGTGCTGGTATTCAAATGCGCGAAAGCAGATAAATAGTCATCAAATTTATACATAATGTCTAAAGATAATAGGGTTCGATGTTATTAAACAAAACAAATATATATATTGCTTTGTACATGTACGTTTACCTACGTTTTGGTGTACGACTTTAGTTTTACTGCATTACAGCTCCTCTGTCACAAAGTCTATCTATATACGTTGTGGACGACGAGCTGTAATCCAGTGAAATGTGAAGTCACACACCAAAACGTAGGTACACGCATATATACAAATTGATATATATATATATATATATATATATATATATATATATATATATATATATATATGAATGAAAAGCGACAAGAGAAAAACCTGAGGGATTTTATGTAGGTAATGTAGGATTTATTATCCTGCTCGGGTTTATATACACAGAGGTGAGGATGTCATTGGTTTATCAAAGCTGGTAAATTTGAGAACATTCATGGTTGAAATGCCAGTCAAAGCAAGTGTCCTTATTCAAAGTCTGTTGAAAAGCAAACTGACCGAGTAATATTTAATAATTAAAAAAAAATTCTATACGGAATATTTTGCGAAATGTAATTAGGTTATCATGGTATGCAATGGATACATGTGTTGTATATCTTCAAAGGATGAAGTGATGAAAAACCAAAAAACGTCATTTATAATATTGTCTTTTCTACATGTAAACTCTGAGAAATGTTCATATATATATATATATATATATATATATATATATATATATATATATAGAGAGAGAGAGAGAGAGAGAGAGAAAGAGATAGATAGATAGATAGATAGATAGATAGATAGATAGATAGATAGATAATTCAAAGTCTGGTGAAAAGAAAACTGGCCGAATAATATTTAATAATTTAAAAAAAATCATAAAGAATGTTGTGCGAAATGTATTGTTATGTTATGCGATGGATATACGTGTTGTATATCTTCAAAGGATAAAGTGATGGATTTTACCGTTTTCTTTTGATATTGTTGCTATGTACGTTGCCTTGGGAAAGTAGTAATTCTTTCAGGAAAGCTGAGATTGTGGGGAGAAAAAAACGGGACGTAGATTTATATTTTGATAACATACGATGGCGGCATTCTCAATAATTTTTCTTCTGAGGAAATTACTTTCTTTTTGACAATGTTGCATTATTTAGATAGAAATTGTCGTCGAATTTATTTGTATGTATCATTAGTGCATTTATTAAATTGTTATTTATGAGGTCACTTTTGTGTTCATAGTTAATTGTTTTTCTTGTTTTTTTTAAAAAATGTGTGCATGTTTCCCCAATATATTGTGAGCAACAGTTTTGGCAGTTTATTTCATACATGCCCGATTCTGAATGATTATTCTCATGCTGTTTTCAGTTCTGATTATGTCCATCTTTGTTTTGGGTGTGCTTTGAATGTTATTTAAACGTAATAAGTTATTCAGGATAGTAGATGGAGTTGGCAAGCCGCCAATCTGCCACTGGGTGGCATGCCACTACAATTTACCGCTGTTGGCCCGATCGTCTCGGCAGTGTTACGACTTGGGGGACCGGTAGAAGTGCACAAGTGGCCCGCCGGGGGCTGCCACCAGAGGACCGCTGGACACTATAGGGACACTAGCGGCTTGCGTGTGGCGTAGTGTTATGTGTCTGTTTTTGTTTAATTCGTTATTGTGGATATTGTTGGTGTTTTTGTTGCGGTCGTGTATTTTATTTGCGTTGTGGGTGAATTGATAAGGATATTGGATCTTTTTGAAAGTATTTTATATGTGCGTTTCTGTTTTGGGTAGGTATTGGGGGCTGTAGCATATATATATATATATATATATATATATATATATATATATATATATATATATATATATATATATATATATATAATACGTGTGCTTGGGCGTGTGTGTACGAAGGAAAAATACCCAGCTTTTTTTCTTATTTAAAAGCAACTATCAGTGTTCAGCCATATATTCAATCTTATTTTCTTAAAAAATGAAGCTTTTTGACATGCCTATCAAACACAGGATATGGTGAAGGCCAGAGTGATAGAGGTATGTATCGGTTAAGCTGCCTAACGAGCTTGTAGAAAAGGATGGGAGACCAGAGACTGAAGGGATTATTCGGATGAAAAAAAAAAACTCACTTAAAGTTACTAGACATAGGATATTATACAGAGCTAAGAAACTGGTATAGATTAAACCAAGTGACGATACACTTGTCTGAAAGAATAAATCATGTAGTTTACAACATTCGGAGCAAAGCAGGCGCTGTAAGTTTGGACGTGCGGGTGGTGTAGTGTATAAAAGCACGGAAATGTTAATTGGAGAGCCGAGTTCCATTTCCCGTTGGGTTCGTTATATTCACTTGCGCGCAAATACCCTTGGTAAATACGTAAATCTATCTCTTCTTCCCGCCAAAAAATGCTTCCAATTTTAAAATATATTCTGGCTTTAAATAACCCACAATGTGTTTCTAAGCCATAGAAAACGAATCAATAAATTCTGAGCAATGTTTGCCTTCCAGAATAAGAAATTCGAAATTGAATGTCTATATTTCTGAGATAAATAATTGTAAGCATTTATATTATTTACATTGTTCAAATTGTTTCCCTCATCTTTATTTCCATCTTCATGACGTTTCGTACCGTTGTCCGTTCGAAGTTTTTTTCATGTGATAATACTTGAAGTTTTAAACCGAAAACTTTATTTTGTATACAGGAGTAGATTGTTTTAATTAAAACAATCTACTTTCGTGGACTAAATAAAACTTCGATTCGAAATTCCAACGGATATCGCCTGAAAAAGGCCGGAGATTACAACGTTTGAAATTTACTGTTAAATCATATCTTGTACTATGCTACGAGTAGCAACGGATGAAGGAATTGGTGAATAATATTTCTGCTTGATGTTAACGATCGTCTTAGGAATATTCTAGTAGTATGCAAACTATACCACGGTTAAGGGCCACATTTCCAACAATCTATACAATTTCAAGTTCAATTTGTGACTAATGAATGTCATTTTCGGACTAAGCAATTTCATAATGAAATAGCCAAGTTCAAAATGGAATAGTCACATTCAAAACGGGCTGCAGCAAATTCAAAATGAAATAATAAAATTCAAAATGGGATAAGCAAAGTTGATTTGGGATTAGCTAGTTGAAAATGGATTAGGCAATTGGGACTGAGCAATTATTTTGCTAAAAAGACTTTAAAATTAAATATTTTCATGATAAAATAATAATGTTCAACTAATCTTTACTATTGAAATATTTTATCTTCTAGGAGCAATCAATAAATCAAGAAAATTCATGAAACCTATATGTTATTTTGATGCAA
>OZ010578.1:48494557-48497057 GCA_963932145.1 Acanthosepion lycidas | reverse complement strand
TATTTATTATTTTAAATAAATTGTATCTATTAAAATAACGTATAAAGAGTAATTATTAACGAGCAGACTTGGAATCGTGCTGTGATTTCCCTTTGCGACGTCCCTTGAAATGTGGTTTTTAATTAAAATTGCAAGTCTGAGGTCTCCTCCTGAATAAAAGCTGACATCGTTGCTTTTATCCCAGCAAGAAAAATATAAAATTAAATCGCTACCAACTTCTTGTTTCTCAGCTGCTTGCTCAGCAGCTATTGCCCGCAGGAATCATTTCTCCTGTCTGTACCGAATCGACATGTCTGAATGCAACAGACGTCTCTTTGTCTTTCATAATGAGTGTAAGCGTGTTCTCAAAGAAGCAAAGTTACGATTTGCTGATAAAAGGAAACAACGTCTTGCATCTCGCAAGTTTGGTTCTAAAGATTATTGACGGTTCTGCAAGTTCGAATCCACAATCCCTCCTTTATTCAGTTAATTCAAAATCCTAGTTTCCTCAGCCGATAAGGCTGAATGCTTTGCTCGCAAATTCTCATCCAACTCAGCATTCTACTCATCTGGAGTACCCACACGATTTTATCCCTCGAACTGTTGCGTGATATGAACATAACTCCCTCGTTGGTATTGGACATCATCTCTAAATTAGACTCTTATAAAGCAAGTGCTGGTGACGGAAAACAGCTGTAGTCCTAAAGAAATGTTCTCCTGAGCTGGTTCCATTTCTCTGCAAACTATATAGCTATTGCCTCACTGATTCTTGTTTTCCAGTCTGTTGGAAGACCTCATCTGTTGTCTCTGTTTCTAAGAAGTCTGGAGACTCTTCTGACTCATCTAAGTACCGTTCTATCAATCTCCTACCACTCTTCGGCAAACTCTTCGAGGCTTCGAAGAATGCCGAAGTGTTTAAGCACCTTACATCCCATGATCTGTTCTCTTTCAAACAATATGGTTTCCGCTTTGCCCAATCTTCTGATGACGTGCTTGCGGCCATAACTAAATTCGTATACCAAGTCCTTAAATATAATGGTGAAGCTCAAGCTGTGGCGCTAGATGTCTTTAAGGCGTTTGACAAGGGTTTGGCATGCCGGTCTTCTACGTAACCTTCTGGGATACGGTATTACAGAAGGATTATTCGATTCAATCCAATCATTCATGTCAAACCGTGAAAGGAAGGTCGTCCTAAACGGTTCTCCTATAGTTCCTTTCATACTAACGCTGGTGTTTCCGAAGGCTCTATACCGGGTCCTACACTGTTTCAAATCTTCAACGATCTTCCTGGTGTCATCAGTAGGAATCTACGCAGGCGACACTACCATTTACTCCTATCTCAATAGTAAATCCGGCATTGGTGACAAAGTTAACTTGGCCGTTGGTCTTGAAAAGGACCTCCAATCTGTAGTTGACTGGGGTTTGTAAACTTTAATGCTTCCAATGAGAAACCTCCTTGCCTTATATCAACACGGCTGATGCTCAGCTCCACAAAAGCGTCCCTCTGGTCCTTCTTCGTCTCACGTTTTCCACTGACCTTATATGGAACAGCTGTACTGAATCAATAGCTACATCTACCACAAGAAAAGTTGATTCTCTATCTAATGCCAGAAGGTTTTTTCTTGTTTGAGTCTATCCTTCAAATCTACAAATCTACCATTCGTCCTTGCATTAAATACTGTTGAAATATATGGTCTGGTGCCAACGCTGTTCATCTAGAAGTTCTCAACAAAATCCAAAGACGGATATGCAATGTGATAGGTCCTGACCTGGCATCTCGACTACAGTCACTTTCTTACAGACGTGATGTGGCTTCCCTCTGTCTTTTCTAAAAAGATTTGCATGACAACCGCCCTGACGAGCTATTTTCAGTGATGCCCCAAGTACATGAATTTAAGCGTGGTACTAGTTTGGCATGTCGGTCTCATCTGTTTACTGTCGAAACAGTTAAAATATCTTTATATATATATATATATATATATATATATATATATATATATATATTCGAATTTCTCGTCGTATTCGACGTATGAGAGTTAAGCAGCTCAGTTCCTAGAAACCGACAGCCTAGTTACCAAAACATAAGATTTGATTATAGTGGTGAAGGGTTTGTGCAGAACCATCCACGTTTTTTGAAGAGTCGAATACAGAGATCTGGTGCCCTACGTACCACGAGGTCCCCAAATTAGCCTCCGCAGGTTTTGAATTCAGAGTTTTCCATCTCCTAACCCAGTTGCTATTCCAAGGTTATAGAACCCAGTTTGTCCTGCTATTTAACTCTCCATATATATATATATATATATATATATATATATATATATATATGACACCTAACTGCTCTATCCAAGCATGGAGGATAGAGGTTTCACCTCATAAAATTAAATGGGATATAATCTGTCGGTTTCAAACTCCCAAGAACTTCCGGGACAGATGCAGTCTGTGCATACAAGATATGATTGTAACAATTAAATATAGAAATGCTGACCAATTATTGAATCAAAGAACAGAACTTATTTTCAAG
>OZ010578.1:48452057-48489557 GCA_963932145.1 Acanthosepion lycidas | reverse complement strand
TTAGGATGTTTTACTTATTGCTATGCTATATCACATCGGGTTAATCTTTTTCTCATTCAGATTTCTCAGTTTTATTCTTAGGAAATCTCCAGAATATTATTGGAGCATAATTGGAAAAAAAAACGCTTTTAAATGTGGCTATTCTGATTGCTAATGGCACAGATTATACCATCTATTTAATAAAATACATTTGAAATTCTCTACTTGAAAATGCTTTACTCACAATTTTGTGTCCCTATTTAGAAGAAAATCCACTTACCTTCAAATAGGCTGCCCCTGCCCATGTCACTGAATCCATGATCCAGGACAGACTCATTATGTCGTGTATAACAGAAAACGTTTGATGGAACCGCCCTGATTTGGTTGACGGCATAGCCTGGATTTGCTGTCTACAGATTAGTGTACCTACCTTCGAAAGTATAAAAAGTAAGTGGCAGTGAACAAGAGAAGAGGAATCCGAAGTTGGGACAATGTGAATTTACGGCCGTTTCTTGCAGATTGTTGTAGACCACCTACGGATGATAATGGGTATGTCCCCATTCACATATATACAGTAGTAAATACTGTATATTGGTTTGAAATTGGGGATTCGTACTGTCAAACTTTCTGCCTCCGGGCAGAGAGGATCCCCAAACGAGAAGGGCAGTCTCATCTCGGGAAGCTGCTACTCGACCTCGTTTTATATGGGAAACAGCTACACAACCTCGTTTTATACGGCCGCAAATTCGCACTGTCCCAACGTCTGATTCCTCTTCTCTTGTTTACTGCCACTGATTCTCTACGGGGGAATTTTTGCTGAACACACGGGCTAGAAAACCCTGCATTAAATTCGACCTTGTGCCACATCTGATCGCGTAGGGCGGTTGGTAGATATCCTGTAGTTGGATATTCATTGTGGAACTCGACTCACTTCTAGCTGTTGACTACTTGTAGACGCCGCCGGCGAATCTTATATGTGTTGTTCTTGTCCTAAGTATTATCGTTCATTACAAACTTTCGTGATTATTCTATTCAGTAACCTTCCCTAGGTAACAATAAAAGATGGAGTTTAGTATTTTTTTTTTGTAATTATTAAAAAAGATTTCATTGGTTACTAAATGTTTATATATATATTTTTTTATTAAACAATTTTGAAGCGTTTTCAGGATTTGCTCCGTTGTCTGGACTTCGTGGCTCTTCCTCTCTGACGTAATGGTGTTAATATTTTAGTTAGAATCAAATTCCATTTTGGAAAATTCATTGCTTAGCAGAAAAAAGTAAGCGACCGATACTAGAGTTAAAAAAATATAAAAATTCAAAAAGGCAAAACATGTCGAAGAAACTATCTCCAATGATGAATAATTCATTGTTGAATATAAACAGGCAAAGAAACCGTTATACCTGCAGAAGAAATATAGAAAAAGAAATGATACTGAAAAGAGAGAAAAAAAAATCGGCCAATGAATGAGACGACGTTTTCTGAGCATGCGCAGAAAATGTCAGTATTGGCAGAGGAAAGAGGAATAAAAGAAAAGAAGGTAGCAAGAAAGAAATGAATGAAAATGGTGTATGTGTGTGCAGGTTATTTGCACAAATGATGATTTTTTTTCTGCTAAAAAGCAAAGAAAAATTAGAATTAGGAAATGAGATAGCAAGCAAAAAAAAAATATGCATGAGTACACAAACAAATGAAGGAATGACCTTTTGTTCACAGATGTTAACGAAGAAAGCATTTTCAATCGAATTTTGGCGAAGATAAGGAATTTTTCAGAGCTGACTCAATATGGGTGATATTCAAGAGTGCATAAGAACGCAACTGCAAAGACATACACACAAAGACGCCTGCAAATTAAGATTGTGACTCATATGCATGAGCTACAGGGTAAGTTAAAAAAAAAAAATAAAAGCGCGCATGCGCAAAAGATTTCGTTTGTTTTTGTTTTTTAATTACGGATCATTACTGAAAATCCAAACAGTTACACATCTAAATATGCATATCTCATACAGAAAATTATTATTATATTGCTATTTATTTGTATTTAATAAATTTGCGCCGACGTCAATTATTTTCACTGATATCCTGGAGTCAGTCTAAATTGACGCTTTCTTTTCTTTCTATATATTTAAGCTATAATTATAGATTACTAGCCGAATTCCTTGCAAAGACTTTTATTAAGCATTTTTTTATAAGTAAGGGTGTACAGATGAAAAGATTTTAAATTGACAATCTTTTCTATTTCACTGTAACAGATATGAAACACCTCTATCTTCCTTTCGTTCTTTCTTTCTGCTGTGTCGAAAATAGGAAAGGTTGGCGCACATAGAGAAAATAAGAAGTAGTTTACTCCGGAGAATAATATGGTACACAGTTGAGAACACAGACTAATTGAATAAACAGTTAATCTTTAAGTCCTCTTTAAGAGACAGTGCTGTTTATATAGTCTTAGACTACTGCATCTTTTGGGGGTGTTCAGCTACTCCACAATACTTTCTTTTTTTTTCTTTCATTTTCTCGCTGAAACTCCACCATGTCTCCCCTTATATATTATAATAATTTTAATAAAGATAACAGATGCTCGACCAAGCTTCGATCTTCTAGCCTCTGGTCAGAATTTGTTGGTGTTAACTTGTACATTTTTTTTTTTGTTTTTATTTTGGTCAATTAAGATATTCTACAGTAAATTACCTTTTCAGTACCACAGATTCTCTTGTCAGTTGGTATTTTGTCATCTCTCCCGAGACAGATGACCAACAATCAGCTAGTTCATAAGTGGGAGTATTAGTGGAAAATCCTGGCCGGGAGATGAGCGGTTGTCTTTTTGTTATTTTTTGTTTGAAGAATGGAGCGGCCAAGGCGACTTGGAATTCATATCAAGATAGTTAAAAACACCTTCAATCAGAGACCGTCTGTGCGGACTAGCTTACCCAATCGGAAAGTAGTTCTAAGTGGGCCCCAACACCAAGTTTATGCGCGACTTTTACCGAAACATATCGCCTCATCGCAACACATTTGGCTGTGTTGCAAGTAATTAATATACATTTATTAGACCGCGTATCATGATGAGCTATTTGGCTTTCAGTTATTTGCACTCCAGTGTCATTTTTTTTGGCTGGAAGGAAGCTATCTCACTCAATAATAATAATAATAATAATAATAATAATATTGCCATATCCCCTCAGATTGTAGGCGATCATGGCTCTCCACATTATCTTTACGTTCTCTAAATTGCTGTGACCTCTTTAGAAAAAAAACAGTGGAAAGGTTTTGCGTTGATTTCATGGTTTTGAATTCAAAGATGATTTTCTCTTAGACTGGTTGCCATGCAAGTTTAGGGTTATGCTAATTAACCCACAGTTGAGGAAATAAAATATGGACATGCCTCACCTGGGAATCAAACTCGGATCGACCTAAGGCAAGGCAACGATTCTAACCGTTAAAATGCAGGGAGATTGAAAAGTAACTCCCTATCTTATGTCTGATGGACTCTTCGTCTAACTATAATTCTTAAAAGACGGGAACGTCCATCATACACAAAATAGGGGGTTCATTTTCAATCACCCTGTATTTTGAAATTACCTAGGTGGACCTGAGTAAGTAATTTTTACTAGGTTTATTTAATAACATTTGTTTTTCATCCTCCCGTCGGTTTTAAATTATTTAAACATTAAACAAGCAGCCTTAATCAGAAATGGGGATTATACATTTGAGAACATTTTAACTTTGATTTCTTATTCGGTTTCTCCGCGGTGCCATTTTTGCTATTCAACTAATACAAGAGGCAACAGCCATTCAAGATAGAGATTAACTAAATCAGCTGCTTTACGGGCGTCTGGGGAAGGAACAAAGGTGCATAGTATGAGAATATGCAGGATATTTATCGTTCTATTGCACAATGCAACAGTTCTGAGAAGGAAGCTTGCTGAGTAACTTCTTCCTTACCAATGGTATATGAATGGAATGAGGATGAGTCGAGTAAAGTGCCTGGCGTGTCGCAGCTGTCAAGGTTTGGTCAGGCGGAACTAAAGAATGCAATGCGATAGAATAGCGACAGACGACCAAAGTTTCGCCTATTGGAAAGGGCTTTTAGCGCAGAGGAAAATTAAGAGCGGAGACAGGATAGAGGGTTTCGGAATGAGGATGTTCTAAGAACGCACAAGGTGGCTGACGGTTGAATCTAGACTTGAAGTGGTTAAAATCGTATTGATCGAGGAAGCATGCTCGCGGGAGTTAGTTCCATAATTCTTCTTTACTTTTGGAATACGTATACGAAATGAAATCTAGTAGAGCCTGTTGTGGTGGCAAGGCACGTACGATTTTTAAAGGTCTATACTGGTGGAAATGAGGAATGTAGCACGCCTGAACATCTGCCATGAAAACATCGATAGAATAGGCACAGGCTAGCAACGTTTCATCTCTTGGAAAGGAATGGGAAAAAAAATTAATGACTCACAGGGCCGTGTAAATGCATTTGAACTGTGTCGTCCCTGGTAAGTGAAGGTTGGTCAGCTCCATCTCGAATGTGACAACATTATTCGATATTTGGTCTGAAGATGATCTTAATGATGGAGTATATCAGAAGAATCAGCAACTTCCTGGGATTGTATATGCGTGTAGTGCAATGGATATGGGTTTATTAATAAGACTTGTATCACTATATCGTTGTCCTTAAATATGAAATTCTTACAATTAAAAGCTTGATAAGCAATGGAAAACGATCAGTCTTCCACATCTTCCTTCTCTTCATACATTTTTTCTTCGTTTTCTTCTTAATATTCTTCTTTTTAGCATTTTTCTTTCTCTTCTTACCATTCTTCTTTTTCTTATTTTTTTTAAATTTTTTTTTTTTAAGCATTTCACCCCAAGCAAGGCGGGAAGCCACTAGGGGTTACAGAAAATTTAGAGCAAGGTCAGATAGGAGTGATAGAAGAAAGGATGAGGGTAGTGGATAGATCAAGGCAACTGGAGATGTCGATTGACATTACACTTGAATAGCTGGAGATTATAGCTCACAGGGAAACAGGAATAGGGAAGGGAGTTCCACAGGCGAGAGGTGCGAGACATGAAGCTATTATATCATTTTCTGATCCTCATTTTCCATCTTCTTTTTCTTCTTCTAAGCATTTTCCTTCTTATTCTTCTTTTTCTTCTTCTCGCCATCATTCTTCTCATTCTTCTTTTTCTTCTTTTTGCCAGTTTTCTTATTATTATTATCATTCTTCTGTTATTCACTTTTCTTCTTACTCTTCTTTTTCTTCTCATTCTTTTTTCTTCTTAACATTTTTCATTCTCTTCTAATCATTCTTCTTCTTACCATTCTTCATTTTCTTACCATTTTATTTTCTAATCCTCATTTTTCATCTTTTTCTTCTTCTTACTATGTTTCTTATTCTTTTTTCTGCTTGCCATTTTTCTCCTTATTCTTCTTTTTCATTTACCATTCTTTTTCTTTTTCTTCTTCTTACCATTTATCTTTTTATTCTTATCAATCTTCTTTTTATCAATTTCTTCTTCTTATCATTCTTCTTTTAACATTTTTTTCTTATTCTTCTTTCACTTCTTACCATTTTTCTTTTCATGTTTAGCATTCTTCTTCTTTTTACCATTTTTCTTCTTCTTATCATTCTTCTTTACCTTCTAACCATTTTTATTTTTATTTTTTTCTTCTTGCCATTTTCCTTTTTATTATCATTCTTCTATTATCCATTTTTCTTCTTCTTTTTACTTCTTGTCATTCTTTTTGTTTTCTTCTTATAATTTTTCTTCTTGTTCTTCTAATACGTCTTCTTTGACAAAATTTTCTTCTTATTCTTTTTTTTTATTAGTAGTCTAATTCTTTTTCTTCTTCTTACCATTTTTCTTTTCATGTTTATCATTCTTCTCCTTTTTACCATTTTTCTTCTTTTTATCATTCTTCTTTTTCTTCTTCTTACCATTTTTCTTCTTATTCATGTCACCATTTTTCTTTTAAATTTTTTCTTCTTACCCTTCTTCTTCTTTTTATTCTTCTTACTATTTATCTTTTCATTCTTATCAATCTTCTTCTCTTTATCAATGTCTTCTTATCATTTTGTCTTATTCTTCTTTTAGTACTTACAATTTTCTTCTCATGTTTATCATTCTTCTTTTTACCATTTTTCTTCTTGTTCTTCTTCTTGCCATTTTCTTATTATCATTCTTCTATTATCCATATTTCTTACTCTTTTTTCGTCTTTCATTTCTTTTTCTTCTTCTTGCCATTTTTCTTCTTATTCATCTCATACTTCTTTTTTTACAAAATTTTCTTATTCTCATTTTACTTCTTCTTGCTATTTTTCTTCTTATTCTTCATATTCTTCTTACTAGTCTAATTCTTTTTCTTCGTCTTAACATTTTTCTTCTCAGGTTTATCATTCTTCTTTTTACCATTTTTCATCTTTTTATCATTCTTCTTTTCCTTCTTCTAACCATTTTTCTTCTTCTTCTTCTTCTTCTTCTTCTTCTTCTTATTATTATTATTATTATTATTATTATTACCATTTTTCTTCTTATTCTTCTCACAAATTCTCCCACTTTTTTCTTCTTCTTTTTTAACATTTTTCTTCTTATTCTTATCATTCTTTTTTCTTTTTCTAACCATTTTTCTTCGCACCATTCGTCTTTTTCTTCCTACCATCCTTCTACTTATTCTTTGTCTTCGTCTTTTTTAACATTTTCTTCTTCTTCTTATCATTCGTTTTTTTTTTCTTTTTCTAACCAGTTTTCTTCTCACCATTCTTCTTTTTCTTCTTCTTACCAATTGTTTTATTTCTAGTTTTCCAGCAATAGATCGCATGAGAAAGTAATGAAGTTTCAAATGTTATTTTTAGTAGATATCGCTATTTGAATAAACGATTCGTTCATTTATGAAACAGTATATTTATTTATTTTTGTCTACCAGCCTTTAATAAGATTTCTTGAATAGTCATTCGATAAATATTATTAAAGAAAAACATGCGCTCTACGGTAGGACTTGAACCTGAGCCTCTCTGGGAAGAGGGAGGTACCTTTAGATCAACTGAGGTACAAAGAACCACGCAGTGAGACAATGCCAAAAATGGATCATTAAGCGGAACTTCTCTCATTATTGATCTCCAATTTTTTTTCATATCTGCACAGTTTCGTATACAAACATGAACAAAGCGAATTTTCTAAAGAAATTAATAGATTTTTATTAATCCGATTTTTTTTTTAAGTAATAAAAAATAAAATAGTTCGTATAACTGGAGTGGAAATTTAACTAGCTATGTAAGTGCAGTAAATGCGATCTGAAAGATGTCTTTCAGAAATGAAGTAAAATAATTAGTGAATACGAAAACAAATTATTCGACCGAAAAAATACTGAAATGCTTTCGAGTATTTCTACAGCCATATTTCATGGATTAATAAATAATCGTGAGGATGGAGGGTCTTGAATCGAGAGAGATGTTCTGCCGACGGGGGTTTGGCACGCAACGGAGATAATATATGAACAGTAATGAGTTGATAAGGGATAAAGGAACCACAGAAAATCAGAATAATAAAGCCGAAATCTCTTGAACGCATAATGAAGAAAAAAGACCTGGAGATTCTAACACTCACAGGCAATATTGAAAGGGAATGAAATCGGAAAAACTGCGGGGATGCCACTTAAGGAAACACTGGTTGATTTTGTTTGATGCCTAGGGCTCCAACTACAACAGAGATTGTTGATGTCCCCATGGGCCACATTTCTGAGATTTCTATTTCAATGTCCTTGTATTTTGACAGCGTTTTGAATATCTTCAAAGATACATGGCAGTCTTCAGGGACTGCCATATCAATAAGGAGGCACTTTTTTGTTTGTGGTCTTTAATAACAATGTCTGGGCTCTTTGCTTTGATTGTTCTGTCAGTGTGTATTGTGTAGTCCCATAAAATTGTAACAGGTCCTATCTCCGTAACCGGGTCTGGGTGGTGTTCATACCAGTTTCTTTCAGTTTAATTCCCGTAGAAGTTGTAAATTTTCCAGTTTATTTTGTTTAGCCGTATATCGACCTCTATAGCTTATTTAATTGTGAAATCTAAATATTTCGAGCGCAATCTTGTAGCGTCGACTACAATGGAATAGGTAATTATACTATAAATAGGTACTGTTGGTAATTCTGCTATTAATAGACATTGTTGGTAATTCTATTATAAATTGGCATTGTTGGTAATTTTTTTCATATAAAAATCGGTTGTTGGTATTTTTACTATAAAATATACTTTTATATTTTCATAGTCGTTTGTTTTTGCGTATACTATTTGTTCATAGCTGGGATCCTAACAGGTGCTACCATTCCAGGTCAGTGTGGACCTGGGAACAACAGCCATTAAGAAGGTGGTTCAACGCTCCCCAATACCTCCAATCTCACGATCCTGAGCTTTGCTGCCGGATGTAGTTTATCTTCATATCCAGGACTAAAGGAGCCTGTAAGAATATCTGACAGAACACGGATATTGAATGATGGCGTAGGGTCAAAAGTTTTCTCTAACAAAAGACATGAATCTGTGAAGAACCCCGATCAATCACGTTATGGCGGAACATGGCACATAAAAGAAGCGGAATGAGTAAATTTGATTGAGGTCAGCCGGATAGCTCTTTGTAGCCGAATCTGTAAGATGATGACCTGGTCAGGCAAGTTACCAATGATAAATGGCATGTGTTTGTCGGAAGTTTATTTATTTTGTAATCCATTCCGATCATGCAATTATTTGTGGGTTGCTTTCTTCGGGAAAGATCAAAAGAAACCTTTCTGATTCCGCTTTTTCTTTCCGTTTATTCTTTCATCGTGGACAGAGCCGCAGAAATTTACCAATATCTCCTATTCCTCTTTTCATTCTTCATAATGAAGAAGACAAAAACAGGAAACAATTTCAAATGCTACTTCTCTTTCTTTTTGTCTCTTTAGCTTCATTTGGTCATTATTGGGTGTTCTGGTGCGAATGCAATAAAGGGATTCTTTCAAACAATTCAGAACTTTCCTGCATCCTCTTTTCTCTTCATTGTTGTTTTGCCTTATGGTACGCTATAGTAGAACTCTTTTGATTTTTCCCTTGTTCTCGCACCTCCGTCTCTTCTACTTCATTTCGGTATTATTATCATTGGAAGGTGAAATCTTATAAATGCTTCACACTCTTCTCTTCTCGACATCACGAGCCTTTCCTAGTAGTAGTAGTAGTAGCAGTAGCAGTAGTAGCAGTAGTAGCAGTGGTAGTAGCAGTAGGTGCAGTAGTAGTAGTAGCAGTAGGAGCAGTATCAGTGGTAGCAGCAGCAGCAGCAGCAGTAGTAGTAGTAGTAGTAGTAGTAGTGTGAAAGTAAAAGGAAACCTTCAAAATATCTTTTTCTTCCGTCTGTTTCAATTTTTCTTCATATTATTGTTTTTTATTTTCTTTGATTTCTGGCGTTTACACATTTCTTTCCGGGTCCCGTCCAGGGACCTAAGGTTAGAAATGGCATCATGACACTCTCCACTGACAAAAAAAAAAAATTACATAGATAAAACCCTTCGTAAAGTGTGGGCTGTACTTGTCAGAACAATTTTTTGTATCTCCTTGAGGCATAGACTTCCAGGAATCCCTTCAATTAGTCTACTGCAATCTTTTCGAACCAGTCTTAGGGCTCCATCTACAACAGGGATTGTTGATGTTCCCATATGCCACATTTTCGAGATTTCTATTTCAAGGTCCTTGTATTTTGACAGCTTTTTGAATATCTTCAAAGATACATTGCAGTCAGCAGGGACTGCCATATCAATAAGGAGGCACTTTTTTGTTTGTGGTCTTTAATAACAATATCTGGGTGGTTGTGCTGGATTGTTCTGTCAGTGTGTATTGTGTAATCCCATAGAATTGTAACAGGTCCTATCTCCGTAACCGGGTCTGGGTGGTGTGCATACCAGTTTCTTTCAGTTTCCTTCCCGTAGAAGTTGCAGATTTTTCAGTGCAGACATTGGCCCACTCTGTCATGTCGGGTTTTATATTTAGTGGGTACCAACATCGTGCAACCTGATACAAGATGATCAATCGTTTCTGGATATTTATCACAGAATCTGCATTTTGGGCTGACACAATATTTTAGTATATATGCTTGATAATTCCTAGTTAGCAAGCATTGGTCCTGCGCAGCAATGATAAAACCTTCGGTTTCCGCTTTCAACCCTGCACTGCGTAGCCACTGATGGGTACGGGTTTTGTCTACATCAGCTTGTTTGATACGGGCAGAGTATTGGCCATGAAGCAGTTTATCTTGCCATCGCTTCTGTATCTGGTCGGTTGCATTCGTCTTTGCTGTCTTTTTCAAGTATTTTGCAGTTTCAGCCGGTGTATTGTGCTGTAGTTGCATCTCTACGCCCATTTGAAGCTCCAGTTTGAATTTGTTGGCTTCTTTCATTACGGAGTAAAGACGCTTACTACTTTCATGTTCCTTGGCGCATACCATCATTCAGTCTTCTGTAGTTTCCAAGTATCTTTGGAGGCCAATTGTTGTAGTTTTGTAGGACAGTTCTAGTTGAACTAATCCTCTGCCTCCTTCGGATCTGGGCACATACAGACGATCAACATCAGCTTTGGGATGATGCATGCGATAGCAAGTGAGAAGCTTTCTCGTTTTGGCGTCCATTCGCTTAATTTCAGCTATGGTCCAGTTAAGGACATTAAAGCTGTAATGCACCACTGGGACAGCCAATGTGTTTATAGCTGATATTCTATTTTTTGAGTTTAGTTCAGTATTTAGTATCAGACGTACACGCCTGTAGTACCCTTTTCTTATTTTTTCTTTCATTTGGGGCTGTTGTATGGCATCTCCTTCACTAATTCCTAGGTACTTATAAGCTTCTTCATGCTCCAATTCCCTAATCTTTGTGACAAAATCTAAATCTATTGAGGGTGTTTCTGTAATTCTACCTTTCTTGAATGTTACTTTTGCACATTTATCTAATCCGAAGTCCATACCTATGTCGTCACTAAAGTATTTTACAATATTGATGAGGCCTTTCAACTCATTGTCGTCTTTGGCAAAGAGTTTGAGATCATCCATGTAAAGTAGGTGATTGAATATTTTCTTATGTATTTTGTAACCATAGCTACTGTTGTTCAGTTCATGTGTAAGAGGGGTTAAGGATAAACAAAACAGAAGGGGTGACAGAGAGTCTGCTTGAAAGATTCCACGTCGGATATTCAGACGGTTGGATATGGCAGTGCCCCCGGTGTGCCTAAGGTATAGTTTTGTGTTCTACATCCCCATGCTGTGCTTAAGAAAATTTAATACCACAGGGGAGACTTTGTACATTTCCAAAGTCTTAAGGATCCAAGAATGTGGAACACTATCAAAGGCTTTACGATAATCAATCCACGCTGCACTGAGATTTCTGCGTCGTCTCCTGCAATTTTCCAGGATCATTTTATTTATCAGAAGTTGATCTTTGCAGCCATATGAACCTCTACTGCATCCCTTCTGTTCCAGCGGGAGAATGCTGTTTGTTTCGAAAAAGGAATAAGTACGGTTCGTCAGTACAGACGTGATCAACTTATACGTTGTGGAAAGACATGTTATCGGTCTATAATTTTTCGGGTTTTTCAGTTGTTTTTGGTATGAGGTATGTAATACCATCAGTAACCCATTCCACGATTTTATTGGGATTATTTACAAGCGTTGATAATGTTTTTGCAAGTATGCAATGGGTAGATGAGAGATGATACAGCCAGAAATTGGACAACTTGTCATTTCCTGGGGATTTCCATTTTTGGGATTTCGTTAGTGCTTGCCGAATATCATCTGTGGATATATTTTCCCATTCTTGCAGAGGTGTATCCAGCAATCGTTCTTCTTCACGCCGTATCCATTCTGCATTTGGGTTACATTCCTTTGGGTTGCTCCAAATATTTTCCCAAAATGTCTGTACATTATCAATCGATGGTGGCGTTTCGACATGTATAGGTGTTTTTGCAATTTCCCTGTAAAATTTCTTAAGATCTGTTCGGAATATTTTATTTTGGCGATAGAATCTACAACGTTTTTCGTATCGTCTTGTTCTCTGTGCTTTTAGCTGAAGTTTCTGTTTCAGCATTTCCTTGATCGATGGAATATCAATTAGGGTTTTAATGCTATATTTCCGTTTGATCTTTTTGGATTTACGTGTGGAAATATTAGGGTTTCTGGTGAGCTCATCTAATATAGACAGCTCACATCTGATTTGTTTTATTTCTCGTATCAGTTTGGTTTTCCAAGCTGGTTTTCTGTGTCTGTTAATTTTATTTATTGTCTTGACACCAAGCTTCCGAGTCGCTGCTAGAGCTGTTGCGTATATGACGTTGTTAACTTCTGTTATGTTTCCCGGTGGTTTATCTGTTAACATTGTTTCCAGGGCAGCATTGTATATTTTCACGATGTGCTTGTTGGGATTTGTCATATAGATTTTCGGGAGCTGGTCTCTGTCTGACAATTGTATGAAAGTTACTCTGCTGAGTACTTGGATGACGTCATTTTTCGCTTCGGTGATTCCAGCTTCGTGGTTTTCAAGGAATTCTAAATTAATGTACCTGGAGTCATCTTCAGTGACAATTTCTGGAGAACTAGAGGTTGTGTCTAAGGCAGAATCTTCGGTTTCATTTCCTGGAAGATTATTTCGTATTTCATTCGCTTTAGCGTCCACCTCATCCTCTGTCGCATTCTTTATTACAACATTCGTCTCAACAGAGTTTGAGTGATGGGTCATAGTATTTTGTCTTATATCTAATTTTATCTTATCTATTTCTGCCTTTGAGAGTCTGTTGTTTTGCATGATATCTCTGTGGACATTGGCAAGCATGTTTGGATTGAGGTTAGGTCTTATATCATTTCCCACCATATTTCTCCATATTTGGTATGTTTGATTGGTGGTGTTCTTTGCTGGGCTTTCGAGTGCAGTGAAGAAGGATGTCATAACTTGTCGATACTGTTCGCGGCTCCATTTCGTTCGTTTAATTTTTACTAGTCGATTTGACATTGAGACACTTGGTCCAAGGTTGGCGATAATACGGGTTTGGTGACCTAGTGTCACTTCGTGTGTGGAAGAGTTTGTTCTAGTGACAGACTTTTCGACCTCAGACTGGTTCCTCTCTGAAGGACGCGGCCCTTGTTGTCCCGGTTGACGGCCGATCCGGTATGAGATATTATTCGTATTCATTGAAATTGGTAGAGATGCGTTTTAACCTTGACCGCCAAGGGGTAATTTTGTTCAGATTACCAGCTTTAGGACGAGACTCGAAGAAAATCCAAGAGCAAGCCCAGATTTGAGATAGTGAGTTTATTAATATATCGAAGTTAAAAGTTCATAACAGTGTATGGTATTCAGTTGGGTCGACAATACTAAGTTTTAACTTAGACACCTTCAAGTGGGATAATTAGATTTCAGTATAAAGACATTAAAAAAAAAAAAAAAAAATGAAAAAGAAAAAGAAAGGTGAATTACATGGCACAAGTGACTCTCCACAAATGTTCAATTTTCCGTCGCCAACGACGGATACTTATCAAATTTTATGGGGTAGGCTGGAATTATACTACAGATTGGTAGGGGGGAATATCGAAGAATTCATTAAACAAAGGGGTAGGAGCAAGGGAATAAAAGTTATACTTTTCCGGTCATCTCTCAACCTACTTGCCGCTGATAGATAGGTTTTAAAATTTTCACTCAAAGACATGATAGTTAAAGGGCAGAGCATTGTAGGAAAATTACACCTGTAGCCATGAAAAAAAAAACAAAAAAACCCCAAAAAAACCAGAAAACACAGACATAATACAATATGATCCCTGTCAGTGTGGACATATATACATGTACATTCAATATATATATATATATATATATATATATATATATATATATATATATAAATAAAGAGAGAGAGAGAGGGAGAGAGAGAGAGAGATTAGCAAACATGTACATATACACGCACCGACAGAGATATGGGATGCCTAGAGTAAAAAAAAAAAAAAAAAATTATTATTATTATTATTATTATTATTATTATTATTATTATTATTTTCTTTGATTTCTGGCGTTTACACATTTCTTTCCGGGTTCCGCCCAGGGACCTAAGGTTAGAAATGGCATCATGACAATTTCCACTGACAAAAAAAAAAAAAATAAAAAATACATAGATAAAGCCTTTCGTAAAGTGTGGGCTGTACTTGTCAGAACATTTTTTTGTATCTCCTTGAGGCATGGACTTCCAGGAATCCCTGCAATTAGTCTACTGCAATCTTTTCCAACCAGTCCTAGGGCTCCAACTACAACCGGGATTGTTGATGTTCCCATATGCCACATTTTCGAGACCTCTATTTCAAGGTCCTTGTATTTTGACAGCTTTTTGAATATCTTCAAAGATACATTGCAGTCAGCAGGGACTGCCATATCAATAAGGATGCACCGTTTTTGTTTGTGGTCTTTAATAACAATATCTGGTAAGTTGGCCTTGATTGTTCTGTCAGTGTGGATTGTGTAGTCCCATAGAATTGTAACAGGTCCTATCTCCGTAACTGGGTCTGGGTGGTGTTGGTACCAGTTTCTTTCAGTTTCCTTCCCGTAGAAGTTGCAGATTTTCCAGTGCAGATATTGGCCCACTCTGTCATGTCGGGTTTTATATTCAGTGGGTGCCAACATCGTGCAACCTGATACAAGATGATCAATCGTTTCTGGATATTTATCACAGAATCTGCATTTTGGGCTGACACAATATTTTAGTATATGTGCTTGATAATTCCTAGTTAGCAAGCATTGGTCCTGCGCAGCAAGGATAAAACCTTCAGTTTCCGCTTTCAACCCTGCACTGCGTAGCCACTGATGGGTACGGGTTTTGTCTACATCAGCTTGGTTGATACGGGCAGAGTATTGGCCATGAAGCGGTTTATCTTGCCATCGCTTCTGTATCTGGTCGGTTGCATTCGTCTTTGCTGTCTTTTTCAAGTATTTTGCAGTTTCAGCCGGTGTATTGTGCTGTAGTTGCATCTCTACGCCCATTTGAAGCTCCAGTTTGAATTTGTTGGCTTCTTTCATTACGGAGTAAAGACGCTTACTACTTTCATGTTCCTTGACGCATACCATCATCCAGTCTTCTGTAGTTTCCAAGTATTTTTGGAGGCCAATTGTTGTAGTTTTGTAGGACAGTTCTAGTTGAACTAATCATCTGCCTCCTTCGGATCTGGGCACATACAGACGATCAACATCAGCTTTGGGATGATGCATGCGATAGCAAGTGAGAAGCTTTCTCGTTTTGGCGTCCATTCGCTTAATTTCAGCTATGGTCCAGTTAAGGACATTAAAGCTGTAATGCACCACTGGGACAGCCAATGTGTTTATAGCTGATATTCTATTTTTTGAGTTTAGTTCAGTATTTAGTATCAGACGTACACGCCTGTAGTACTCTTTTCTTATTTTTTCTTTCATTTGGGTGTGTTGTATGCCATCTCCTTCGCTAATTCCTAGGTACTTATAAGCTTCTTCATGCTCCAATTCCCTAATCTTTGTGACAAAATCTAAATCTATTGAGGGTGTTTCTGTAATTCTACCTTTCTTGAATGTTACTTTTGCATTATTATTATTATTATTATTATTATTATTATTATTATTATTATTATTATTATTACTATTATTATTATTATTATTTATGTACTGATTAAAAAATCTTTCCAAACATTATTCTTTTCCTTCTTTCTGTTTCTCGTCAATATTATTATTATTTTTATTTTCTTTGCTTTCTGGCGTTTACACATTTCTTTCCGGGTCCCACCCAGGGACCTAAGGTTAGAAATGGCATCATGACACTTTTCACTGACACAAAAAAAAAAAAAAATAAAATAAAATAAAATAATTACATAGATAAAGCCCTTCGTAAAGTGTGGGCTGTACTTGTCAGAACAATTTTTTGTATCTCCTTGAGGCATGGGCTTCCAGGAATCCCTGCAATTAGTCTACTGCAATCTTTTCCAACCAGTCCTAGGGCTCCAACTACAACAGGGATTGTTGATGTTCCCATATGCCACATTTTCGAGACCTCTATTTCAAGGTCCTTGTATTTTGACAGTTTTTTGAATATCTTCAAAGATACATTGCAGTCAGCAGGGACTGCCATATCAATAAGGAGGCACTTTTTTGTTTGTGGTCTTTAATAACAATATCTGGGCGGTTGGCCTTGATTGTTCTGTCAGTGTGTATTGTGTAGTCCCATAGAATTGTAACAGGTCCTATCTCCGTAACTGGGTCTGGGTGGTGTTGGTACCAGTTTCTTTCAGTTTCCTTCCCGTAGAAGTTGCAGATTTTCCAGTGCAGATATTGGCCCTTATTATTATTCCACTGCAGATATTGGCCCTTATTATTATTATTATTATTATTATTATTACTATTATTATTATTATTATTATTATTATTACCACCACATCATCATTTATACTGTTGTTGTTGATTTATTATTATTATTATTATTATTATTATTATTATTATTATTATTATTACAAATAGTAAGAAAGTATTATTCGGTTCTGTTCTTTTGTTCTTATAATAATAGCAAACGAATTCTTTCAAATATGTCTTCTTTTTTCTCCTTCTGTTCTTTCTTAATATTATTTTATTGCTGACTTATTATTTTTGTCAGTGATAAGAAGGATTTCGTTTCTTTTGTCTCGTCATTATTATTATTATTATTATTATTATTATTATTATTATTATTATTATTATTATTATTATTATCCATGCAAAGAATAAAATATTTCGTTTCGTTTATTCTTTTGCTTTTGCTTTTGCTCCCTTCTTACTTCTACCGTAATTCCTATTATTGCAAATGCCATCTCGCAATGAGCTCTTTTGCTAATTTTCCTTCGTCTAAATATAATTCCATCACACAAACGCGATAGCGTGCGGGAGATTGTAAAGGTCGCCTTTCGAGAAACAGACTCTCATATTTATGCTTCCTTGACTGCAACGGCGCATAGAACTGGCTTCCATGACTGCTCAAAAACACAGGCACACACGTAGACATAATTCCATCCAAGATTTTAAAAATGTATCGAGGGATTCAAATGCACCGACATTGACACCTATATTAAACAAATCTCAATACATAGATACGATACACACACGTGCGCGAGAACACACACACACATATATATATATATATATATGTGTGTGTGTGTGTGTGTGTGTTTGTGTGTGTGTGTATAGGGACACCAAAATTCAAGTTACCACGCAAAACAGGTTTCGATATTTAGGTCTCCTCGAGAAGGTAGGATGAAAGAATTTAGTTTAATTCACCAGCTTTCATCCTACCTGAGGGTACCTAACGGTCGAAACCTTGGTAGCGTGATAGTTCTAGTTTTGGTGTCCCTAATTACATTTTGATCAGCAATCCAAATTTTCCAGATTTTGTATTGTACGCTTTTGAGAGGCTTGCTCCTTCTTAAACGCGGCAGTTTACAGTCTCTTTTTACAATACACTATTTTATATTTTATACTATATTTTAAATTCATATATATATATATATATATATATATATATATATATATATATATATATATGTATATATATATATATATGTATATATATATATATATATATGTATATATATATATATATATATATATATATATATATATATATATATATATATATATATATATATATATATATATATATATATATATATATAAGGCAATGTGTGTGTGTGTGTAACAAATTCACGGACGCAATTTTCGACGGGTTTCCACCAAAATTTACATGCACATGCTGCAAGTTAGCGAGAATGCCAAGACCGACCTTGCATTTCCCAACTCCCATCGATAGAGGAAATAATCGATTTTTTCACGCTTCTACGTCAGTTTTCATGTAGTTTGCGGCCATTTTCTACTGGCCAGAGTGAGAGTCTATAGCTGGCTGCCACGAATAGGCAGGAAGATTCTATTGGCCAGTGTGAGAGCCAACAGCTGACTAACACGAATGTTAACTAGCATGCTAGCATGCAAAAAAAATCGATAGCTGCATTCGTCACAAGTGAGAAAATTTAAATCTGCATGGTACTTTACTCCAATTGACTCATTCACTTGCTTAAGCTCAACGTTGATTCTGATTCCGCAGAACTGGGTTAAGTGTGAAAAAGTATTTGTTGTTAACATTCTTTTTTCATTCGCTTTTTCCAGTTCAAGTCGTTTTTTAAAACTGATCGTTTTGTGTTCATTTTGTTTAGTTCTTTTTTCGTAACAGATTTAATGTTTCGTATAGAGCTTCGAAAAAATTCGCAGTGTGATAGGCAAGAAGTAAGACATATAGTAACATCAGCACGGCAAAAGGCATTCCTTAAAAGGCAAGGAAGGGCAAATTTATTTTAAGTCAACTGATAGCGATTGCTGAATGATTTGTACGATATTTGAATCAAGCACGGGCAACGCTAGTATATATATATATATATATATATATATATATATATATATATATATATATATATATAGTTAAATTCCCAGATCAATTCTGTGGACAAGACAGATTGGTATAAAATGACAATTAGAAAAGAGATCTTAGATTTGCCGACGCGTTTCATCTTCCGACTTTTTCAAGGCAAAAATGAAATCGAAATGTTCTTGTTGTTATAGTAACATTAAAAAATCCAAATTTAAAAAGATAGACGCTTCTGTCTAAGCCTTTTTTTTCTGGTTAATGTAAATTACCTTTATAGTAAGAGAAAAAAAAATCTTACTATAAAGGTAATTTTTGCCTTGAAAAAGTCGGAAGACGAAACGCGCGGCAACATCTAAGAACTTTTTTCCAATTGTCATATATATATATATATATATATATATATATATATATATATATATATATATATATATATACTAAATAGGTGCGTAGACAAGATCCTTTAACATCTTGGTTTTTACAGACTCCAGACTCTGTTATCGGCGAGCATTTATTGAATCCTGTTGCTTGCAAGACGGACAATTCTACTGAGTTTTTGAGTTGTCTTGCACAGGGCACGGACCAAACCCCGTTTAGACATCTGGGATTCGGTCGTTATTAATATTCTAAGCCCTGCCCTTTGTGGGCAGAGAGAATTAAAGAATAAGCTGGCCTGATACGGGGACCCCGTTCGTCAATTCAATGCCTAACTAGGAAAATGGTGTCCCCCCACCCACACACACACCTTCTCTAGTTTTGGTATAACACTAGTCGTTGAAAATAAATTTTCTTTTCACCTTAGTTAGTTTTACTTGCCGACGACATTATTTATTTTGAACATGTGTCAACTGAAAAAGTACCTAAAAATTTTAATAGCTCTGATACTTTTGTATTCTTTTCGATTAACTATTAGGTTGGTGCAAAAATAATGACGTAATAATGCCGTCTTTGACGTTAAAAAATACGGCAAAAAAACGACATTATTACGTCATTATTTTTGCACCAACCTAATATATATATATATATATATATATATATATATATATATATATTTGATTAACTATATATATATATATATTTGATTAACTATATATATATGTGTGTGTGTGATCAGCATATAATAATAAATATATAATAAATATAGTAATAATATTAATTATACAGCACGATTTAATATATATATATATATATATATATATATATATATATATATATATATATATATATATATATATATATTAAATGGTGCAGTGTCATACAAAGAATAAATCAGTAAAGTTAATGGAATTAATGATGCATTAACTTCACTAGCAGATTTAATAAAGCACGATTTTTTTTTTCAAAAATTTTAAAGTGTATTGATGTTCAGTCTATTTTCAAGTACTTTCTATGAATCCTTTCATCAATTTCAGGTATGGATATTATTTATCAATTTCAGGTAATTTCAGGTAACTTCCGAGATGAAAATAAATGTAATGCAGTTCGAATTTTTTTTTTTTTTTTTTAAGTATCTTATTATTAACAGTTACAAAATACTTGGAGCGTGCAGTGTTGCAACGCTAGAATCTTATTTTGAATATTGTAAATGAGAACGTATTTGAATATAGAATTTTTTTTAACAGGTTAACGTGACATGGACTAACTGGTGCTATCATTAGAGTAATGTCCCAACAGATTTCCAGAATTTTTCTTACTGCAGATCAGTCCTTTTAAATATATTAAATCCTGCAGTGTAATTAATATTACAAAGAATAAATCAATAAAGTTAATGTAATTAATTGTGAATTATCTTCGCTAACAGATTGAATACATTTTGCATTTTGAATGACTAATCGTCTGGGTCATTTTGCAGGTATCTCCAAGGGATCTATCCTTGGACCTATGTTCGTAATTTTCATCAACGATTTTCCTAATGTCATCAGTTCTCGACTAAGTATCTATTCTGATGACAAGTCTAATTACTCCTGTCATAATAGTAAGACTGATCATTTCAGATTCGGAGCTGATTTCAAAAGTGACCTGCATGCAGTTGTTAAATCGAGCAAGGAGTGGCTTGTTAATCTCAAAAAATTCACTGCTGTTTCTAATCATGCAAGAGAATCCTTTCTACGCTTCCATTCATTGCGCCTTTCCGGACTAACGTTTACAGCTGACATGAAGAGGAGCGCGCATACTGAAACAATGCCTAAGTCTGCAGCTAAAAATTGATTCGCTATGTAGACAATTTTTCCTCTCCAGAATCTATCTTACATATTTAAAAGTCTTCCATTCCTCCTTGCTTTGAATATTTCTGCCAGATCTGGTTTGGTGGTCCTGTAATATATTTAGAGATCATTGATAAAATCCAAAGCAGAATCTGCAATGTTATAAGTTCTTACCTGGTACCACCGTCATAACGATGCTTTTCTGTGCCTTTTCTATAAATACTTTCATAATAATTGTCCTGATGAACTTTCTTCCATGGTCACTAGGTTTATGAATTTAAAAGCCTTAATAGATTGGAAGTAAGTTCTCATCATTTCATATTTAAAATGGCTAGATGTAACCGTAAGTTCTATGCTAACAGTTTCTTCTATCGCACTTCTCGCTTGCGGAAGTCTCTTCCGGCTTCTTGTTTTCCAAACAACTTTAATTTTCCAAAATTTATATACAATATCCATCGATATATACTGCGTTAATATTGTTCTTTCATTTTCCTCTCTCCTTAATAGTATTTTTCTCATATTCTATAACGATCACTAAACCTTTCCGTCTTAGTGGCTTTATTGCCTTGCTTGGGGTGAAATGATGTAAAAAAAAACAAATAAAAAGAGTATTTTTAAGGAAGTATATAATGTTAAATTAAAAAAAAAAATAAACGGTGTTATATTATTAGACATTGGATTTAATGATATACTGTTATATATATATATATATATATATATATATATATAATAAAAAGGCTTAAACACTAATATTCCATTGGAATCGTAAATACGATCCAATTCATCAGACCCACAAATTCAAAAAGAAGACAGAAAAAACAACTCCGAAAAAAAAAAAAAAATTAGAGAGAGTGTAAGTATGAGAGTGTGGGACGAATCTAAGAGGTATAGGGAGGGGTAACAGACGAGAGATGGTGGGGAATTAAAATTTAATAGAGAGAAGTTTTAAAGAGGGGAGTCAAAGACGGTTTAAGTGAGAGAAATATGAATGTTGTCGGATGTCTAATACATTAAAGATGTAACCGGAAAGGATACATTTTGTGGTGACATACACATACAATAGACGATCTAATCTTAAAGATCAGAAGAAGAGGTGGGGGGAGGAAAAGAAGAGAAAAAAGAGGTGGGGGAGAGAAATCGGGCGGTGGGAACTAAAACTGAAGGGCTTGTGTAATTAATAAAATTTGACAAAATTAATATCGACTACAGGTTACAAATCAAATATAAACATATAAAAAATAAATATAACGATTATCTAATCAAGCAATGACCTATATTTCTATGTTCAAAAACAAATGCGTATACACACATACATGATAACATATACACGTACATACATACATAGAGGCGTGTACACACATACACAAACATATACCCATGTACACATATACATATATATATATATATATATATATATATATATATATATATGCATAGATATATACACATACACATACATATATGTATACATATGCATACATAAACACACACACATACATACATATACACATACATCAATACACATCCACTCCTACATATATATATATAATTTTACACACATATATGCATACGGACATACACATACGTGGACATAAATATATATACATAAAAACTTACATCTCCATACAATAACATAAACCCATCTAAACAAATAAACAATGTATCCCTATATCTATCCGTCTAACCATATATACATACATACATATATATACATATACATATAGACCCATATACAGATATATATGAATACATACATAAGAAAACATACACAGACACATATAAACACATCTACATACACATCTACCTACATATACATACATCCATATACGCATACATATATATACATATATACGCATGCATATACATATATATATATATATATATATATATATATATATATATATATATACATACATACATACACATACACATACATATATACACTCCTACATATATACACATATACATAGATACACACATATGTACGCACATATCCATATAAATCAATATGTAAAATTTAAAAAGTAAAATTTAAATAATTTCGTCTAAAAAAAAAATTTAAATACTTAGCGCATCACATAAACATACACAATGATATATATATATATAGATAAACATAATAGATAAACATAATAGTCATTCCATTAAAATGTCATGCCCGATGTTATTGAACCAAGATGGAAGTGACATAAGTGACAACACGTTATAAAATGGTGTTTATGTTTTGAATCGTTTCTTATATCTACATTTAGAAAATATCTCATTACGAAGATTTAGCAACTCATCTTGATTCTTATCTTTAATAATAAAAGTTTTTTTTCCGCCATGCACTGATAACACCGATCGCGGAAGTTATTAGGAGATTTAGCTGTTGATAAGTATCTCCATTTCAAAAGTGGAGTTAGTCCCTTATCCACCAGATCCCAGTAGTGTTTGGATAAGGAAGTTATTGTGTGTGTATGTCACCAAAAAATGTATCCTTTCCGGTTACATCTTTAATGTATTAGACATCCGAACAACATTCATATTTCTCTCACTGAAAGCGTCTTTGAAACGTCTTGAAACTTCTTTCTGTTAAGTTTTAATCTCCCACCTTCTCTCGTCTGTTACCCCTCTCTTTAGCTCTAACATTCGTCCCATACTCTCATACTTACACTCTCTCTAAATTTTATTTTTTTATTTCCGGAGTTGTTTTTTCTGTTTGTTTGTTTTTTTTTAAATTTGTAGGTCTGATGAATTGGATCGTATTTACGATTCCAATGGAATAAATTATGACTATGGAATATTAGTGTTTAAGCCTTTTTGTTATATCCTTACTCTGTCCTGGACATTGAGTTCTACCTGGATTCTATCCTCTTGGAATTTTTTTCATACGAAATATATATGTATGTGTATGCATGTATGTATATATATTTATACATTTTGCATATGCATGTGTATATTATACACTAATATTATATATATATATGTGTGTGTGTATGTGCATGTGTCTGTGTTTGTGCGTGTATGTATGTGCGTGTTTGCTTCTGTGTGTGTACGTGAGAGATACAGAGATAGAGACAGAAGGAAAGGTGGGGGAATATGAGATATAATTTTTTATATGCCACGTGAATTTTGGGTGAATGAATGACAAAACTGAAAAAAATCTTATGTATTACGTTTAACCTACGTTTTTCCATATATATATATATATATATATATATATATATATATATATATATATATATATATATATAGGCGTGTTGATGAAAAATTTGCGATTCTACCAAGAGCATCCTACATTACAGAAACATTGTTTTGGTCATATAATTGTAAGTTTC
Organism: Acanthosepion lycidas; assembly: GCA_963932145.1. Lineage (NCBI taxonomy): Eukaryota > Metazoa > Mollusca > Cephalopoda > Sepiida > Sepiidae > Acanthosepion > Acanthosepion lycidas. Next base: position 48,465,622 of record OZ010578.1, on the reverse strand, counting down.
CGTGGCTTATCGGTCATGGTAAAAAAATTATTTATATATAGACACACACTCGCACGAGCGCATACACACACACACGCACACATACATACACACACACACACACACACACACACATATATATATATATATATATATATATATATATATATATATATATATATATATATATACGGGGTGTAACAATAAAATTGTCCAATTGTTACATTAAGTTCTGAACCGTTGCATCTTAGAAATGATTAAAGATATCTTACTGGAATTCTCCGAGGGTTTTATAACACTATGGGACTTTACTTTGGGTAATAAGAATCTATAATTTCTGTCCAAGCTTAACCGAAGTAACGTGATAAAACCGATCATAAATGAAAATGACATGTTAATCATTAATTAATCATGGCTAAGGATTGGAAGCTTATATATATATATATATATATATATATATATATATATATATATATATATATATTATTTCAAGATCATTTTCCGACTTATACAAGATGATCTTTGCCCTCTCTAACCTTCTAAAGTTCTGTTCTGGGCAACAAGGTGCCTAACAGGTTTCACGTACGATTTCATTTTCACATTTTTTTTTTAATGTTCTTTGGACTGTCCTAGCTGACACTCCTCTCACACGTGCGAAATGTCATATGGATTAAGTTGGATCTTTTCTAATTTTTCTCTTTATCTCTAAGTTGAAATTATGATCCCTCTTCCTGCTGTGATCTCCTAATCCAGTTTTCCTCTCTACATCTCACATTTTAAAACTTATTCACCACTCTCTTGATGATTGTTGAATGAACTTTGAAGATGGAAGACACGGTATGAATGTCGTTACCATTACCGAAAGCCTGAATGATCTTTTTCCTCTCGCCGTTGCTCATTTAGGAAGATATAGTTGTTCTGACACAAAATGATTTAACCTGTTCTCTTTCTAGCTGAATAACTAAAAGAATTTTTCAGTGATTCTTACAACAAATGGTGTGAAGACGGCTAAACATATTATCTGAAAACCTGGAAAAAAGAAACTCAATTAGTTTAATAGTTTGTTTTAGATAATAAACATTTTGCGGTGTGGATAATTATGCTCTTGGACAATTTTGCTGTTACACATGGTATATACATATATATGAAAATAGAATTTGAAAAGCTTATCTGTATAACCTAAATTTCGCAAGTGTTTTCCGCTTATGATGGAGTTACGTAGTGAAATTGAAAGCATCATTTTCTACCAACCCTCCGAAAAAAAAAAAGGTTACTCCTTGGCGTCAACATATTCTAATTCTTTTTCATATTTCTTAATCTGATTTTTGCAAATAAAGAAATATCAAATCTGAACTGTTATTTTAACTAAATTTTTAAACGACATTTTACGCAATGCATGATAACTTTTAATACAATTTCTTTAACTTTCTAATTCGAGATGATCAGATATCTGAGAAACTTGGGAAGATGACTTTAAAACATTTTCATTGGCTCACAGATACACACACACACACATGCACACACACGCATGCATTTATGTTCATGTGTTTAGCAAAATTCGAAAATTGATTACTAAAATTAACTATTAACTGGTTGTCAGCAAAAAAGGCAATGCAACGTGTATATTAAGTATCGGAAATGTCAAAATCAGACAAGTGTAGACATTGAATGTAAATAAGGACAAAAAAGGGTGGCTGAGTATTTCTAAGGGAGATAGGAATAATCAAACATGGCATATTGAAGGGTTCAGATATAAATTTTGACTGATAACTAACCACCAGGAAAGTGATACTTCATGCCTTCTCGGACTGACGTTTTGCGCTGACATTAGAAAGTAAAAAGATTATATTGAATCAATTATTTGGTCTAATTAGAAGAAATTTACTGTGTCGATTTTGTTTACACATTTATAAGTCTAACGTTCGTTCAAGCTGCCGCATCTGGTCTGTTTTTTTTGTATTTAGAGACTTTTGAAGAAAGAAGAATCTGCAATGTTATTGGTCATGACCTGTCACCACGAGTTCAGTTACTTTCCCACGGCCATAACGTAGCTACCTTTTCTTTTTCTATAAATATTTCCAAGGTAATAGTTCTGATAAATTTTATTCTCTAGTACGTATGAGTTTAAGCACAGTACCATATTGTTGGAAATTCCTTTTACAGTCGAATTGGCTTGATTTTAACCGTAAGTTCTATGTTAACAATCTCTTCTCTTGCACTTTCTCTCCTGTGGAAGTTGTTTCCGGCTTTTTGCTTGCCAGTTAATTTTTTTAAAAATTTAACCAGATTTTCAAGCATTATATTATGTGGTCTTAATTTCTATTATGTATTTGGAGACTTTTAAAGAAAGAAGATTCTGCAATAATATTGCTCCTGAGCTGTCATCACAGGTTCAGTTACTTTTCTACCACCGTAACGTGCATTTTCTATAAATATTTCCAAGGTAATAGATTTGAGTAATTTTATTCTATAGTATATATGAATTTAAGCGCAGTACTATATTGTCGGAAATTCATTTTATAGTTGAATTGGCTTGATGCAACCGTAAGTTCTATGTTAACAACTTCTTTTCTTGCCCTTTCTCTCTTTTGGAAGTCAGTTCCGGTTGGTTGAAAATCCGGTTAATTTTTTTTTTAAATTTAACCGGATTTTTAACCATTATATTATGTGGTCTTAATTTCTGTTCTTTTACTGTTCTCTCTTAGTAATTTTTTTTCTCATATTCTCTCAAATTAAGGAACCCCCTACAGATGCCTGAGCTGGTGGGACTATTGAAATGTTTCTCTCGTCAAACATCTGCTGTGAAATGTCTAACAGAATAATAAAAGCCTATCAGTGGTCGGTAGGAATGCAGAGGGGAAAATATTTCATTACCCCCAAGGTAGCGTAAACGATTTTGATCACTTAAAAGGCTGGAAAGTGAGGAGTGCATAGCTCCAGTCCATATATGGCAACGATACTTCATTTTCCGGTCTTGTGAAGATACAGCATCGCAGAAGAAATCTGGTACTTTCTGGAGTAGTAAAAGGGAATGACTATTTTCTCAGGATCTTTAACAATGCGTAGTATAAGCGAATTCCGCTTGAGATCGGAAGTAAGCTTGATTCCCAAAAAAGTACAGCCATTCATCCTGACTGAAAAAAAAAACCCCGAAAGTCTGCTCTGTGATGGTGAAAGGTTACTAACTTGGTTTTGGATCTATTCAATATTAAAAAAGGAAAAGCAGTTCTTTCACCACTGAGCTGTGTGAGCAAGATCAAAGACTTAATCAGTTCCTTGGCTCTGGTCAACTACATTGTTGGGGTTGCGCCCCTAAACCGTGATATTATCTGCATACATATTTATTAACGATCCTAGAATATTCTTAGGTCAATCGTTAAACGTAAATCAGAAATATTGTGTGTCCCAAATAATTTTCTATCAATTTAAAAGCAATTATCTTGGATACTACTAAGTCAAGTTCAATTAAATTTAACAGTTTAGGTGTTGAACATCATAAGTTTATTATGGGACCGATTTCACAAGTGTTCAATATGTGCACCGCCTGTGACACGACACACGTCAAGTTGGTCTGTTAAGCTCTTGCCAAAACACGCTGTAGCATGTCTACGGTAACATTATCCAATGCTGAAGTGATTCTCTGCTCGAATTCATCAATGCAAGAAGAAAGTGGGGACGTAGATCACTCCCTTCATATAGTCCCATAAAATGAAATCACACGTAGACAGGTACGGTGGACATAGCGGCCATTCCATCAGAAAATTGTCTTCATCTCCACCGCGTACGATCCATCTCTGACAGATTAACATTGAGATAACAAAAATAAAACATTAAATATTAGGTTGCTGCAAAAATAATGTCGTTTTTTGACGTATATTTTAACGTCAAAAAACGACATTATTTTTGCACCAACCTAATATAAAATCTGGATCTGTTTCTATTAGGTTAGTGCAAAAATAATGACGTAATGACGTCGTTTTTTGACGTTAAAAATACGTCAAAAAACGACATTATTTTTGCACCAACCTAATATAAAATCTGGATCTGTTTCTATTAGGTTAGTGCAAAAATAATGACGTAATGATGTCGTTTCTTGACGTTAAAAAATACGTCAAAAAACGACATTATTACGTCATTATTTTTGCACCAACCTAATATATATTCTGTGAAAAATTTGAGGTTCTTTCAATAAGAAATTGTCAAAATTATTGGCCTGCGAAATGATGTCATCTTTTTTGGGACACCCTGTATTATTAACCAATTCCTTCACCCGGTGCTGCTTGTACCATGGCAGAATGCATGATTTAACATTACATTTCAATAGTTGAAAGCTCCGACCTTCTTCAGGTGATAACAGTAGGAATTTCGAACCGAACCCTTTATTTAGTCCACAAAATAGATTGTTCTAATTAGAACAATCTATAACTATTCCAAATGTTATCATCTGCTTCCAATAAATATCACCTGAATAAGGCCGGGGCGTACAACGGCCGAAACGTCATGAAGATGGAAATAAAGTTGAGGGAAACAATTTTAACAATGTAAATAATATAAATACTTAGAATTATTTATCTCAGAAATATAGACATTCAATTTCGAATTTCTTATTCTGGAAGGCAAACATTGCTCAGAATTTATTGATTCGTTTTCTATGGCTTAGCAACACATTGTGGGTTATTTAAAGCCAGAATATATGTCAAAATTGGAAGCGTTTTTTGTCGGAAAGAAGAGATAGATTTACGTATTTACCAAAGGTATTTGCGCGCAAGTGAATATAACGAACCCAACTGGAATTGGAACTCGGCTCTCCAATTAACATTTCCGTGCTTTTATACACTACACCACCCGCACGTCCAAACTTACAGCGCCTGCTTTGCTCCGAATGTTGTAAACTACATGATTTATTCTTTCAGACAAGTGTATCGTCACTTGGTTTAATCTATACCAGTTTCTTAGCTCTGTATAATATCCTATGTCTAGTAACTTTAAGTGAGTTTTTTTTTTTTTCATCCGAATAATCCCTTCAGTCTCTGGTCTCCCATCCATTTCTACAAGCTCGTTAGGCAGCTTAACCGATACATACCTCTATCACTCTGGCCTTCACCATATCCTGTGTTTGATAGGCATGTCAAAAAGCTGCATTTATTAAGAAAATAAGACTGAATATATAGTTGAACACTATAGTTGGTTTTAAATAAAATAAAAAAGCCGGGTATATTTCCCCCGTATATAAACATCCAAGCACACGTATTATATATATATATATATATATATATATATATATATATATATATATATATATATATATGCAGCAGTCCCCATTACCTACCCACAACGGAAACATATAAAAACACATTCAAAAAGCTCCAATATCCTTATCACTTCATCCACAACGCAAATAAAATACACAAAAAATAGCAACAACAACAAATAAAGCAAAATCAGATACATAACAGTACCCTACACGCAAGCTGCTAGTGGCTTATTGTGGGTTATTTAAAGCCAGATGATATTTGTCTATATTTCTAAGAAGAGGTATTATGTACACTATTTACATTATTCGGACTGTTTTCCTTATCTTTGTCGCCTTATTTATCCCAACGTTTCGGCCGTTGTACGCTTCGGCCTCCTTCAGGTGAACCCTTTATTTCACTCACTGGGGGAGATTGTTCTAGTTCACCGTGCCATGTTTAATGGATATCAGTTATCAGAAATCTCCTGTTAATTCAACCCCTCCAAGTTCTCCACTGCCTTAACCGGGTATTGAACTCACACTCTTTGGGTTCAGTCACTGGATCTAACCAACACCTTTATGCTTGAGGACACATGGCACAGTGAATAAAGTCTATAGAACACGGTCTGTCCTGCTATTTACCCATACCTGCGGATGGAGGAGAAAGAGAGGATTCATACCTTCCTCAAGGGTATTAGAACGTAAGTGAATGTAATGGATTCGACTGGAATTCGAACTGGGCTCTCCGTTACTCCACCTTCATATAATTCGTGCCTGATGAGATGGCAGAACAACGAAACTTTAACTTGCACTTGGAACATATGTATATACTTCTTACCTCTGTGTAACAACTTTGAGCACTATTTTGTTTACACCTTAAATTAAATTGAGTATATATTTATTCGCTTAACTGTGTAAGCAAGACAACGCACGTATATCCGGTTGTTAATATATAGTCATTTGATTTACCCACGTCAATATATATATATATATATATATATATATATATATATATATATATATATATATATATATATATATATACGTGTGTGTGATAGATAGATAGATAGATAGATAGTGAGAAAAATAGATAGATATCAAGAGACTGAAATACATAGATAATTACATTGAGAGAGTGGGATATATATATATATATATATATATATATATATATATATATATATATATATATATATATATGAAGAGATTGAGATAGATAAATAGATAGAATGAGATAGATAGATAGATAGATAGATAGATAGATAGATAGATAGATTGAGAAAGAGAGCGGAATATATATATATATATATATATATATATATATATATATATATATATATATACAGTGTAAACCGGATATAAGAGACCCGGATATAAGTGAAACTCCGATATAAGAGAGATTTTATCTGGTCCCAAATTAGAGCCATACTTACCTAAACAAGATAGACCAGACCCGGATATAAGAGAAACACGGATATAAGAGAAACACGGATATAAGAGACTCCTTCTCAGGTCCCGACAACTCTCTTATATCCGTGTACGACTCTGCAGCTAGCAAAAAGAGTTTTGGCGTAGTCCCAACAATGAATGTTTTTCTGTTTCCGTAATACAAATTTTGCTCTGTCAGCCTGGTGCTAATGCCCGCATCTTGGCTCAAAAAGTATTTCCCAGGCATAGAGGATCGATTCCTGTCGGAAAGCTTTTTTTTTTTTCTTTCAGAGAACTTCTGGATCTAGGCGATGATTTCACTGATTAAGGAAATAAATAAAAATAAATAAAACTTTTATAACACTATATATATATATATATATATATATATATATATATATATATATATATATATATATATATATATATATATATATTACATTTAAAAATATTGTCTTTTTCCACAGGTTACACTGAGAATTTTTTTCATATATATATATATATATATATATATATATATATATATATATATACATATATATGAAAAAAAATCTCAGAATTGACCTGTGGAAAAAGAAAATATTTATATATTTATATAATATGTATTTATTTATATTGTCTAAAAATCCTTGAAGCTATATACATGAAACAGTTGGAACCTAACCTAAACAAAATCAACTATGGCAATCGGGTCGAAGAGAGAAAAAAAGTCAAAATTAAGCGATTGAAAAGCTACCTTCCTTCGAGGAGTTATTTTGTCTTATTGGTGGACGAAATTCTGACGTGAAAAAAGTCTGTGAAAAAAGATCTTCTAAGTCGTCTCTAGAAGTTGAATTTGTGTCGCAGAGAAAGTTTGAAAAAACAAGTCTGCATTTATTTTTAACAGGAAGCTCGCTTATCTTCCAAGGAGAGCAACTCAAAAAAAATATCTAAAACCTTTTTTCTTCCAGTTACTTAAAAAAAAAAACATTAAATCTATTTTTTTTTAACAGTAAGTCGTAATTTTCCCTTCTTTCTGCTATCTCTCTACCTCTTTCACTCTCTCTGAACTGTTATTGGAGTCCTTTTTTAAGGGCTCGCCACACGGACGTTTTTGGCAGTTATTTTCAAGTTGCACCAGTGAACTTTAACATCAGTCTATTTTTTTCCCTTATTTTCTTTTTTTTCTTTTCCCTCAATAAATTTTATAGCTATTTCAAGTGGTCTTTCCTTCTTCTTTATCTCGCTTGTTATGGTTGTATATTCTTGGTTTCGGGTATCTGTTAACTGTGTTACGCGGATTCCCGTCATCGGACGTAATGACAAATTTTCCCTACCTTTTTTGCTCCGAGTTTGGCTGTTGCTAAGCTAAATTTCGACAAATATTCATTATGCAGCTGGTAAGGCAAAAACTATGGGTAGCTACCCTTACTGAATATTTTCACATAGTTTGTGCCTTACCAATTGTACCTATGATGATGATCTCAGAAAGAGATGGAAACTACTTGGAAAATAAAAGTGATTTTCATTGTTACAGTCTATTTCTTGCCTTATTCAATTGTAATATCCGGAAAAATATTCATGAATATGTATGATTAGGATCAAAATAAGCAAATATAATGTTTGTAACTTATTCAATCAGACATGCCTAAAAGACAATTTGCTGCCTAAATGCACAAATATTGATAGATATAAACAAACTGAGATAGATAGATAGATAGATAGATAGATAGATAGATAGATAGATAGATAGATAGATAGATAGATAGATATGAAGAGACTAAATTTGTTGAGTAGATATAATAATGTTTTAGCGATATAATTATTACTAATTAACACGTAGCTGGAAAGAGAAGAGGTGGTTTTATATATTTCCCAAGCTTATATTGCGCGTAAGAGGATATAACAGACACATCGAGAATTGGAACACGACTCTCCGATTAACAATTCCGCGCCATTATCCATTACACCATCCACATATCCAAGTTTAGATTACTTGGTGTCCCCAAGAGGCCAACCACCTAGGTGCTGACGAGACTCGACTTTGTTTCAATTCAGTCATCGTACGGTAATCGGTGGTTTAATTTCATGTAGACATAAGCCAGATAGATAGATAGATAGATAGATAGATAGATAGATAGATAGATAGATAGATAGATAGATAGATAGATAGATTTGGAATTTAGATGGATAGATAGATATGGAATTTAGATAGATATATAGATAGATTTGAAAATTAGATAGATAGATAGATAGATAGATAGATAGATAGATAGATAGATAGATAGATAGATTTGAAAATTAAGCAGATAGATAGATAGATTGATTTGAAAATTAGGCAGATAGATAGATAGATAGATAGATAGATAGATAGATAGATAGATAGATAGATAGATTTGGAATTTAGATAGATAGATTTGAAAATTAGATAGATTCGAAAATTAGATAGATAGATAGATAGATTTGAAAATTAAGCAGATAGATAGATAGATAGATAGATAGATAGATAGATAGATAGATAGAGGGATTTGAAAATTAAGGAAAAAGGTAGATAGATAGATAGATAGATAGATAGATAGATAGATAGATAGATAGATAGATAGATTTGAAAATTAGGCAGATAGATAGATATATAGATAGACAGACAGACAGATTTGGAATTTAGATAGATAGATGGATAGATAGATATGGAATTTAGATAGATAGATAGATAGATAGATAGATAGATAGATAGATAGATAGATAAGCAGTGAGGGAGGGAGAATCGGTCAATTGGAGATAGATACTTATTAAGGCGTAAGTGTTCACTGTACAATACTTCTCATGACAACAAACAAATTGTACCTCATTAAATATTTATAAAAACCATATAAAGTTAAACACTTCAAATGGTTGACTTTCAGGTGTTCAAAAATATCTTTATTTAAAAAAAAATAGAACGAAAGGAAACCGGCTCCAAACTTTCCTCTTCATAAAACTTTACGTTTATTCCTATCATTTATTATTTATAACTACGTAAGACCCAGAGGGAGAGAGAGGCAGATAGAGAGAAATCAAGTGTTATGTTACTCAATGTTCTTTGAAGCAGAGAAATAAACATTCTTTGAGCCTTGCGTAATTTACATTCCGAAAACAGAAAGTATCTGTTCGGATGACGACATATCAATTCCTCTTCACAATCCATTACTTTGTAAAAGGGAATCAAACACTAAATTGTTATTTCTATTAAGAGATATATGACACCCGTCGTTCTTGAAATACCATAGATCTGTGCCCGAAGAGTTGGGCCTTGACAGGGTATTTTCTCTGAGAGATCGACACTCACCCGTTTTGCAAGTCTCACCTCTTTACGCCGCCGATGTTTTTCAAAGTAAAGGCAGAAGCCAAAAAAAATATTGGCAACGACAACCCTCGCAGGAGCTGCCGACATGACATCGGATTATGCGGAATTGAATTCAGAGCTATCTTTCTCCGAGTCTGGTTGCCAACCAAGGCTACAGAGTCCAGACTGTTCTACCATTTACCTATCCTTGGATCTTTTAATTTAAGCGTTTTTCCTCCTTGTAGATCGGTTGCCACCCAAGGTTATAGAACCCAATCTGTCTTTCTATTTCCCCCCAGCTATGACGAGAAGAGGTGGGTGTAATGAACTCGAATGGAATTCGAACTCGGCTCCCCCGATTTCCTCACTTCATGTCGCAATCCATTATTCCAACGTGACGTGTAATAAGAGCCATATTAACTGGTGGTCATATCAGCATGATCCTTAAGTAACCATCTGCACGCAAGCTTTGCCGCAGATCAATGCTTATATAAATGGCCTCAACCGAATGAATTCCTTTTGTCGTATATAAGACAATGTTTCATCAGACCCTATAAACCTGTCGCTACAGGATCACAAGTAAAGTGCTTTATCAAATAATGCATAACATAAGCACATCACTTGAAAACTTCTAAAAACAACAACCAAATCGGCTAACGCATGTAACTAGAAATGAAAATATTAATATAGTCAAGGTATTCGCTTTTAGCATTGGCTTAAACAAAAAGTTAGGAAGGAAACGTCCATCAATATAGGAAATAGCGTTCAATGTCACTGGACTTCCGAAGTATATTTTCTTGAAAAATAAACACTTTTAAGAGAAAGGTTTTATGAATTTCAAACGGTAGTAATTGCTAACTCTTCGGCCAAAGATTTACGAATGTTTCCTCTATGGAAAAAGCCTATTTTTATCCTTTGCCATCATGATTTATCTATAGTGTAGAGCTTGACGATGTCCGTGAAATGATTGGAATAATATTCTGATGTTTCTTGTTTTCGATGCATATTTTTTCTTCTCATATCGTCTGTAATCCGAGAAGTCATTAACATTAAAGCCTGGATTATTTAAATGCCTTCACTAGCCTTACGAAATGCATTTATTTCATCAGATGTATGTACCTGATGGCTAGTCCCCATTTAGCAAGGGAAAAATGAAACATTCGTTTTGCACTACTGTAAATAAAAAGAATAGATCGACAAACACTATTCCCAAATCTATTAATACTTAAATGATACATACATACATACATATATACATATATATATATATATATATATATATATATATATATATATATATATATATATGTATGTGTGTGTGTGTGTGTGTGTGTGTGTGAAAATATATAGAAAATAGGAAAGAACTGGTTAGGTATTTTTTTTAAATAATAACATAAATAATAACTCTATACTGATACAAATTATTAACACCCGACACCCTTACCTATTTTTAAACAATTCGCCCTGGCTGTTACCATGGAAATTTTGATTTCAGTTATGAATATACTATTAAAACACGTAAATTTCAGAAATAAGTTATTCAAAAAAATTTCGCTTGAAGATGGAACAGAGCTTACTTTAACTCAATTTAATTCAAATAATTATATTGAAGTTTTCGGCTCTTGTTTTGAAACATGAGACCTCTTATGTAGCGTGTTGGAATCATATTTTTAAATAAATAAATAAATATATATATATATATATATATATTATTTATGTAGCAGCTTTTCCTGGCTAAAGTCTTTTACTCAGATTTTATTAATGCTCACGGAAAGAAGGAATATATTAACAAGAAAAAAATGACATTCTACTGGATTTGACGTATTTTGCATCAATCATTTATCATGCATATATATATATATATATATATATATATATATATATATATGTGTGTGTGTGTGTGTGTGTGTGTGTATATATATATATATATATATATATGCGTGGGTGTGCGTGTGTATATGTATATTTATACACACACATATACATATATGAAGAAATACTATTTTAAGACGTGATATATTTATGGGATAAAGTGCTCCATATCAGAGATAGAGCGCCTGTAAATATAAATATAAAAGTGAATATTGAAGTCAACCCTCAGAGGCGACAGGCTGTTTCATGCTAGTCAGGATGCGATGGTTAAATTGTCGTCCAAATTACATAAAAATGGAAGCAACACTGACGTCTCGTTTTAACAGATACATTTACCAAAATTACACAAAAAATATTTTGAAATACTAAAGAGTAAATCTGAGCAATAAAATCGCCATTGGCTTCAACCACGGCCTCCACACGACTTCGGAATATTCTGCATCTCTTCTGGATGAACTTGTTTCTGAATGCTGCCATCATCGTTGCCTTCATTCCATCTTTCGTGTTACAAAGGGTTTTGTTTTTCTCTCGCTCAACTGCGGACGACAAATAATAATCAAGTGTTTTTGCAGTCAGGGGAGTTAGGTGGTGAGATGTAAGAGGTGTGTTGGTCGGAGAAATTGTCTGATAGCCATAACAGGGTTATCCTATTTGTGTGACATGGTGCAGATCATTGCCGTCGTCCTAAAGAAATGTGCTACTGTTCTCTCCAGACAATATATCCCCCGCCCCGTTGGTTCCTGCTTGCACGCTTGTTCGAAGTCCTCCTCCGTAGTTCCTGTTTTTAAAAACTCTGGGGAACTTTATATCTATCTATCTATCTATCTATCTATCTATCTATCTATCTATCTATCTATCTATGTGACATAGAGAGAGAAACCCCCCACCGCGAGGTGGATTTAGTAATCAACAGTGCTAAAGAATTAGGGTGAAGGTGCTAATTACTTGGGTAGAAGGGATTCCGGAGTAATTCCAGAACTAAGTTTTTTTTTCTCTTGTTTTTTTTTCTCTTAATAATTGTTTCTTGGATTGAGTCATTAGTTAATTACATATAATAATTCCAGAGTGATTAAGAGACGGATTCGTTAAAGTAAAGTTTGTGATAAATGGGGAATTGGACTTTTGGGTGGTCTGAATGGCGGAATTCAACAAGACGGGATAAGTGGTTTTGGCAAAACATAAGTAGGCGTTGGTTGCGGAAGACCCAGCAGGAGGTCCTAATACGATTTTAGTATCTCTTGAAAACTGGGTTCCCGCTGAGCTTCGGGGACGGGAAAAGCTTGCATGGTGGTCATATTAAAATTCGGAGGCGGTGCCAAAAGATGGTTTAGCTCCGACTCTCTCTATAGAAGCTGCCCGCACGCTTGAGTTAGACAGATCTCAGATCGCAGATTGGAACGCGGAAGAGACGGCTTGTTGGAATTTGCTGGTCTGGTCTGTTGGTTGTGCTGCGTCAAGAAGACCGATCCGAATCAAGAGATAGAAATAGAACCCGTACGAATCCAGATAACTTCGTCAACAAAGCTGTGAGAAAGCAGACTGCTATATCGTAGGGTGCAGACGAAGATCTACGAATTAATTTCCTTAGATCAGCCGAAATTGTTTAGGCAGAAATTTTCCTACTCTCTCTCTCTGTCACTTCCGACGACAAACGAGTGAACCTCGTTACGACATTTTGTACTCGTGTAAATTCTTCGGTAGTTACATAAAAACAGTGGTCTAAAAAGGGCTCTTTGTACGAAAGAGTTGCTT
>OZ010578.1:48419557-48447057 GCA_963932145.1 Acanthosepion lycidas | reverse complement strand
AACAAAGGATATCTGTTTACGTATACACGCAAGTACAATTAAAAAACACTTATTGTAACAATTAGAAAAATCCGATAAATGACCAAAATTTACGGCGTCCTGCGTATGAGGATAAACTACATCCGCGTCCTGGGTATGACGATATACTACATCAGCGTCCTTGGTAAGACGATAAACTACATCCGCGCCCTGTGTATGACGATAATCTACATCTGCGTCCTGGGCATGACGATAAACTATATCCGCGTCCTTGGTATGAAGATAAACTACATCCGCGTCCTGGGGTAAGACCATAAACTACATCCGCGTCCTGGGTATGAAGATAAACTACATCCGCGTCCTTGGTATCAAGATAAACTACATCCGCGGTCTGGGGTCAGACGATGAACAAAATCTGCGTCCTGGGGTATGACGATAAACTACATCCGCGTCCTGTGTATGACGATATACTACATCAGCGTCCTGGGTAAAACGATAAACTACATCTGCGCCCTGTGTATGACGATAATCTACATCTGCGTCCTGGGCATGACAATAAACTATATCCGCGTCCTTGGTATGAAGATAAACTACATCCGCGTCCTGGGTATGAAGATAAACTACATCCGCGTCCTTGGTATCAAGATAAACTACATCGGCGTTCTGGGGTCAGACGATGAACTACATCCGCGTCCTTGGTATAAGGATAATCTACATCCGCGACCCGGGTAAGACGATAAACTACATCCGCGTCCTGGGGAAAACGATAATCTACATCCGCGTCAACTGGGGTGTAACGCGGAAAATAATTGTCTTCCACAACGACACAAGCAGACGCTTTTGGGGTCTGTCGAGGATGGAAATGGAAGATTGGGCATCTCATATCCATATATAACCGCCGTACTCCATTTTTGGTCTGATCTAACTCTTGTACAGACAGAGGATAACAGGTGGAGGCAGATACATGCTGGAGTGTTACAGATCTCGAAGCGTTTTTCCAGCATATTTATCGATATGAAATGACTCATTTTGATATCCCGTAAAATCTAATAATCAAACATAATCTTTATTTGTTTATTCCAACCAATTTATACAGTTTCTGGGTTTTTTTTTTTTTTTTTTTTTTTTGTTTAAACACCAAAAGAATATTGACGACGGTACGTTTAGCTCCATTCAATAAGTTTATTCATTTGATAAATTTGAAAAGACTTTTTTTAATTATTTCCAATTAGACTGTATAGATCTGTCTGGCCAAAACACAATATGAATATCTCTAATTCATTTATTTATTTTCCATGGAAAGCGAATTTAAAAAAAAAAGACATTTATGAATAAATAGGCCCTCGCCATAAAGACTGAGCATAATTCTTTCGAAATATAAATGGCTTACGGGGTTTATTTTGTGGAGATAACTTACGCATTGAATTTGAATTTGTATCAGCTTTATCGCTCTAGGTGCATATCATTTCAAGTCTGGAAGGCAACATGTGTTGCGCTTCTAGTCATAGAATAAAAACAGTGGCAAAAGAAATTTACACATTTAAATAACGGATGTTATGAAACTGAAAACGAGTCTATAGTTTCATTGATATAATAAACTAGGAGCATGGCCCGGCGTTGCCCGGCGTTGCCCGGCGTTGCCCGGCGTTGCCCGGCGTTGCCCGGGCTTGATTCAAAAATCGTATGACTCATACAGCAATCGCTATCACTTAAAATATTTTTGCCCTTCCTTGCCTTTAAAAGAGTGCCCTTTGCCGTGCTGATGTTGCTACATGTCTTATGTCTTGCCTATCTCACACTGCGAATTTTTTCTAAGCTCTATACTAAACATTAAATCTGTTACGAAAAAAAACTAAACAAAATGAACACAAAACGATCAGCTTTAAAAAAGGACTCGTAACTGGAAAATCGAATGAAAAAAGAATGTTAACAACAAATACTTTTTCACATCCAACCCAGGTCTGCGGAATCAGAATCAACGTTGATTTTAAGCAAGCGATTGAACCAATTGCAGTAAAGTGCCATGCAGATTTAAATTTTTCTCACTTGTGACGAATGCAGCTATCGATATTTTTTTGCATGCTAGCATGCTAGTTAACATACCTGTCAGTCATCTGTTGGCTCGCACGCTGGCCAATAGAATATTCGTGGGCAAATTAAAAACTTTCCGGGCATGATCCGGACCGACAATCTTGAAAATTTTGGATAACGCAAGTTTTCATTACTACGATTACGTGAGTTTTTTTTGCGACGAATTTTTTTGTACGATATCAATTTTTAATTAATTGCGAAATACAGCGAAAGTCATCCATGACATAAAAATACTTTTCAACGGAAAATAATGACCTCCGTATACGAAATTGTCTTTAAATTAAGTGCCAACAGAAGAATTATCGTTGAACTTTTAAAAGGTAAGCTTAAATATTAATGTAATACTCAATGCAGCGATTAATTTTGAGTTCTTTTGTTGCCTATGGCTTCGTACTTATTGTGATAAAGACTCAATGAAGAGACGTTCGCAGGAGCTAGCTTAAAGGCCGCCGGATAGGTTGGCCTTTAAACTAGTGTGATTTTATATAACAGTAATAAAATGCTGAACATGAAGTAGCATGCATGCAAACGAAAGAATCCATTAAAAGTTACCTGTTATGCAGGTGCTACACATGCATGTGTTATTTTGCCGGTGTGTGAAATAGTTCAGTCATGATATTCCCATGACTGTGACAAGACACCGTATGGAGTACTTCTACCGCATCGTGGTAGAAAAACAGAGAAAATAAAAATGTTACCTGTTTTTATAGCTTTCTAACAGTATCACATAACGGTGTCTTGGCGAGACCAAATGAGGGTAACACATTGAAACTGGTCAAAGTTAGGATTAATGGATCAGAAAACAAATAATCGTTGAGCTTGTTTCAGAGTATTTCAAATAACAATACTTAAATATTTCCCTATTTGTCCATAGTTAAGACGCTAACAGGTGCTACCACTTCGGGTCAGAGCAGACCTGGGAACAATGACAATTAAGAGGTGGTCCCATGGTCCACAACAACTCCAATCTCCCGATCAAAGTTTTGCTGCCGGGTGTAGTTAATTGTCATACCCAGATTTAAACAGATAGCAGAAAATGTGACATAGAAATATGTTGATACACTAGAATAGCAAAGATGCCTTCTCAAAGTTAAAGAGAACATTAGTGTTATGGTCCAGGTTAGGAGCAAGGAAGAACAACACGAACACAAGGGTAGAAATAACGAAGGTATATTACACGAAATAATAAAACAAGATGTGGAAGGTGTTAGTATGACTGTCAGTCTGGTTGGGAGTGAACTACTATCGGCTCGACTCGATTCGGTATCTAGCTACCCCTCCACGAGGGTTGCATGTGGCACAAGGCCGAGTTTTACGTGGGTTTCCAAAGCCCGTAGGCTCAGCCAAAAAATGCCCGTAGAATCCGTATAAACGGGATCGGGTTGGTCAACCTCCCCGAACGAGACTCTGCCCTTCGGCGGAGCCTTGTCCGGGTTCCTCACTGCTCAGAGGCAGAGAGTTCGACCGTCAAGCCGAGATTCTCGGCTTGATTCGGTATCTAACCACCCCACCACGAGGGTTGCATGTGGCACAAGGCCGAGTTTAACTTGGGTTTCCCGAGCCCGTAGGCTCGGCCAAAAAATGCCCGTAGAACACGTATAAACGGAATCGGGTTGGTCAACCTCCCCGAAAGAGACTCTGCCCTTCGGCGGAGCCTCGTCCGGGTTCCCCTCTGCTCAGAGGCAGAGAGTTCGACCGACAATAATGAAGAATCTTATCTTGCCATCCTCTCTACATTTGTTATTGCATTTATTATTATTAGGTTGGTGCAAAAATAATGACGTAATTATGTCGTTTTTGATGTTAAAAAATACGTCAAAAAACGACATTATTACGTCATTATTTTTTGCACCAACCTCATATTATTGTTATTATTATTATTATTATTATTATTATTATTATTATTATTAGTGTATGTTATGTTTCCTGCTTTGTATCCTGTAGAGCCGGGTCCAAACTATGGTCCTTAGTCCCTATAGGAGAATTATCATTTAAATGATAGCACTTTTTTTAGTATATGTGATATTCCTGGTAGAGCGATCTTCTGGGCAATCTCTATGTTGCTGTTACCTGCAAAACTGTTAGTAAAATTGCTCTTTCATATTCTCACGAGGCCCAGAGCCCCAATTATTATTGGTAGTCTTCATTCCTCTGATCCTGTTAATCTCGATCTCCAGGTCTTTGTATTTGGACAATTTCTCGGTAATTTTCATGGAGGTGTTTCTCTCAGATGGTACTGCTATGTCAATATGTATACGCTTCATGAATTGTCTTTTATGATATTATCAGATCTGTTGGATTTTATTTCCTTGTCAGTTTGAATTGGGATGTTCCAGAGGATAGTTACATCGTTATTTTGGGTAACTGGGTCTGGTGGGTAGTCATGCCATCTTCCAGTGGTTTCGATGTTGTTCTTGCATATCTTCCAGTGCACATATGTTGTTTCTCGGTAATTTTCATGGAGGTGTTTCTCTCAAAGGGCACTGTTATATGAGTAAGAATACACTTCCTGAATTAATTGTCTTTTATGATAATACGGGGTTTGTCTACATAAGCTTGTTTGGTGCGGGCAGCGTATTGTACATGAAGAAGCTTATCTTGCCATCGTTTCTGCATTCCGCATATTGTATTTATTATTATTATTATTATTGCATTTATTATTATTATTATTATTAGTAGTAGTAGTAGTAGTATTGTCGTTCTTGTTGTTACTGATATCATTATTGCTGTCTTTAGTTTCATTATGTAAAAATAGATTCTAAATACAAATATAAATAATAAATACCTCAAAAGGAAGAATAAGGTTCCAAAATTTACACAAATGCTAGAATTTGTAGATGATTAATTAAAATCAATAGCATTTATCTGTGAGTGTTTTTAATAAGAATAATTAAAACGTAAAACAATTTATCTCATGATATTTTCAAGAATATTCTTCAGAAGACGAAATAATAGCCTCAATATTAATATGTCGTGATGTTTTTTTGTTTTTCCGTAAGTTTTTCTTTTATTAGTTTGTTTTCTCTTTTCAATTATTCCTAATGAATCTTTTCTCTAAAAGTAATATTACATCATATCTAAATATCAACGTCTCCAGTTTGATTAATTAAAATCTTGTTTAGTTCATCAAACTGTGTTTCTTATTCAAAATAATATTCGTCTTTATTTCATATAGTAATCACGCTGTTGGCGCCATTAACGCTTAATTTCCTCACAGCCTTCACCTGTTCAAATTAGTTCATCAGTTCTGAGTATCAAAAAATTAACCTTTCAAAAGGAATGTCTAGAGGAAAAGGAGTTTCCAGGATCGAAGAATTAAATTTATGGCGGGGGCATTTTACGAGTGATACAGGCAGCGTGAAAACCAGTACTGTCTACCGTATGGTCGGGTCATCGGTTATCAAACCGGCTCCCACATCAACCTTTTTCTGGAGAGGGATATGGCTATACACCAAGCATTATTTTTTTTTAATCGATTTCACCCCAGACAGTAAAGCCACCAAGACTCAAGGCGTGACTGGGTTAGGAACAGAAACATTGATAATGAGCAGAAACAAAAACAGTAGACATTAGTAGTGATTGACATTGCATTTAAATGTTTTGCAGATTAATGTCAGCTTGAAAGCATGCAGCCGGAAGGGAGTTCCATAAGCCAGAAGCATGAGCAAAGACACTGTTAGCATAGAACTTCCGGTTACATCTAGCCAACTCAAGTGTAAAGCCTTGAATTCAAAATGTCTAGGTACCATAGAGAAAAGTTCATGCGAACAATGACCATGAAAGTATTTATAGAAAAGGTACAGAAAAGAAACCTTACGGCGGTGGGAAAGTGACTGAATCCGAGATGCCAGATCGGGACCGATAATATTGCTGATAGTTCTTTGGATTTTATTAAAGACTTGTAGATAAATAGAAAGTGCTCCGGACCGTGTGTAGCAGCAATATTCTAAGCATCTATGAATGATAGACTTATAGATATATATGATAGATTCTAGAGAGAAAGATCTGTATTAAAACAAGAACAGTCGAAAGGTGGAGGAATCTCTTTGTGAGGTCAAAGATCGTCTAGCACAAAGGGTGGGTAGGAAACAGGGCTATATAGCTTTGTAGGCAACCAGAACAGTGATGACACAGTATTGCTTGGTGGGGGGGAATTAAATTAACGAAAAGGGCGAAGTGATTCCCGAATGAAATCAACGGCTGTGTGTCCTTGATCAAAGATGTCCCTTCAAGTTGGAAGACATATGCTGCGACTTAACCGAAAGAGGGATGAGCTCCGCCAGCTCATCATAATCATCATCATCATCCCCGTGATGATTGCAATCGGCGGGCAGATCCGAATGCAGAAGTAATACTAAGTCTTTTCCACAACGGTCTATTAACGGCGGCCATCAGCAATTCTGGTATAGTCATAACTGTTCTTTTTTTTTTTTAACATTGCCCAACCAGTTTTTGCCCAGGCGCCTTCTCCTGCGTCCACCTTCAACGGTCATTTTGTCTGATAGTCTTGCCTAGGCTTTCGTGCCTTGTAATGTGTCTAAACCACGACATTTTTCACCGTTTGATAGTGACGAGAAGAGGTTTCTAGTCTCCCACAAAACTTTCAACCCTTTTCCGCACAAACTCATTTTTTTTTTATTTTATTCCCAGTAGATAATGCCAAAGATATTTCTCATATATTTCTTCTTTCACGCTGTATCTGCCATCAGTGTTCACGTTTCAGCAGGAGACTACCAGAGATTTGTACAGTCTGTACTTTGAAAGCTAATTTCACTGCAATGACTGCCATGGCTGCGGCAATTCGTGTACGGATTTCTGAGTTGCAGATACAATCTTTAGAGAAGATTGCTCCGAAGTAATCAAAACTGGACACTTCCTCCAGTGAATTCCTATTCATGGTAATGTTTGACACAGGTGTTACGCCATTCACCATTACTTTGGATTTCTCGGGGCTGACCTCCATTCCATATGCTCCTGTTCTTTCAAAAAGTTTGTGTCAAGTCTTGGAGATCACTGTTAGTACCTGTTATAAGGTCAATGTCATCTTGAAACCGTAAGATACAGACGGGTCTGCCCGCCATAGAGATTGAAGGATTATGGTCGTTCAAGGTTTCTTGCACGAATCTCTCTAGAAATAGGCTGAGCAATGTTGGTAAAAGTAGGCATGCTTGTCTCACGCCGACAGTTGTCCAGAAGAATTCTCTCATTTGTTTTCCCAGAAGAACTGTGCTGGCATACGCTACACATGAATAAATACATTTCGGAGTTACAACCCTAATAGATGAAGCGATCTGGTCAGGTACCTATCTGCGCAGAAGCCTTACGACCAAAGAAGGATCACAGGATTCAGATGGATGAGGTGTTGGAAATAAACACATCGATTGTTAGATGATTACCATATCTATATGGTAATTATTCGTTCTTGCTACCGACGTATATTCACTGTCATAGAGGTGAATGATGAATGGATTGCTTACAGGATCTCGTGCGTCTGACAATAAGCTAAAATAAGCTCTGATCAGGAGATTGGAGGTTTTAAGGAGCACGGAACTTCATCTTAACTTCTGTTACTCCCAGGTTCAAACTGAACGGGGTGGTAGCACCTGTTTGGATCCCATCTCTTGGAAAATAGAGAAAACTTCAAACAAAAATTAACAGTATTTTCTATAATAAAATGACCAATAATACATTTTTGTAGCAAAATGACAATAAATTCAACATAAAAAATATAAGAAATACATGTTTATATTAGAATTACCAAAAGTAAATTTTATGATCTATCTACTATCTCTCTCTCTCTCTCTCTCTCTCTCTATATATATATATATATATATATATATATATATATATATATATATATATGATCTATAACATGACTTCGTTATCAAGCTTTTTGAATTTTCCTATACTTGTGTTTTGATTGGTCCATCTAGCCTTTGTAACAACGTTTTCCCCTTGCGAAGGATTGTTAATTAATTTGAAACTTTTAAAACCATTTATTTTACATTCAACGTCATCACTTGATAAGACACCGAGGGTGTTGAAACAAAATGGCTATTTTTGTAGTGATTTTATAACATATTTATGTTATAAATTTTTTAAATAAATAATTATATATATATATATATATATATATATATATATATATATATATATATATAAACATACCTTTACTTTGAACGTATAAAACTATGTACAAAATTTCTGTAGTTGAAAGAATAAAATTACGGACAAAATATTTAGATTTCGGTATTAAATAACCCATAGAGGTGTTGATATGCCGCAAAACAAAATCAATCAACCAACAATACCTATTTATAGTAAAATTACCAACAATGCATATTAAAAACAAAATGACAAACAATACATTTTATCTCTAGGTGAAGGCATACAACTGCGTTCAAGATATATTTTGTTAAAGCTATAAACATCCGTTCAAAACACTTAGATTTTACTATTATATAACGAAATAGACGTTGATATACCGGTAAACAAAATCATACAAGTAACAGTACCTATGTATATTAAAAGTACTAAAAATACATTGTAAAAGCAAATTTACCAACAGTACATTTTATCTGTAGTTAAAGGTATACAATTGCATCCAAAATATATTTATTTGAAGCAACAAAAATATGTTCAAAATATTTAGATTACGGCATTAAATAACCCATGGAGTTGTTGACATGTCGCTAAATCAATAAGAACCAATAAACTAACCAGCTGAAAATATCTCGTTCTATTTTGGAGGACACGAATTTCGATAAGTGGGTCTAAATGACGTGATGGTAGCATAACGGTAATCGGCGGACAAAGGAGAAAATGGCATCGGTGAACAGATTTCAAACGCAGGCTTATTTTGTTGTGATAATTTTTTTCACTGACGTTGATGTAAAAGATATAAGTCATCATTGCTTGGACCGTTAAAACGCAGATTAGACTGGGCTCTTTATACTTGGTTCTGCGGAAGTAGAGGAGAAGTATTGTTATTTTTCTACTTCCGTGGAGATGCAAAATGAAAACCATGCCATTATTTTTCTGGGGTGCTTATTGCAATACGCAGATAATATAAAAAAAAAACTGAGTCTTTAGAGAGATATGATTATATTATAATAATATTAAGAGGTATCAAGAAAATAAGTTCGTGTAGTAACAGTTATTGTAGGAGAATGCTGGCAACAATAACTCAGACGTAACCCAAATATCACCCAATTTTCTTTTACTTTGATTTCACCTAATACATGCCCAAGTGCCGCTAAAAGTAGAGTATTACTGAAGTAAGATCTTTGTAAGGGAGGGGGGAAAGAGGGAGTAATAAATGCAAGTTAGTTTGACGTGTAGAATAGATGTCGGTTAAGGCAGAACTTGAAATGACCAAGATTTTACTGGCCAGGGAAAAATCCTGACGCAGGTTTGTTCCACTATACAACAGTTCTGGGGAAGAAGCCGTCTGTGTGGAACTTACACCTTATCAAATATCGAATATTTGTTATAAAATAAAGTGTATTTCTGGAAGATAACGTTATTAAGGCAAGCACTTTTTTAATTAGAGTGCTCAGTATCAAATGGAAGAACAGTATTTTAGAACAGATAAAACTTAATGACCAAATGATCTGCCTCTACTCGGAATTTCACAGGAGGGTATCATTTTCTTCTGTGAATGAGGGTCTATAGTAAAATATTTTTTTAGTAAAATTGTTGCCCCCTGATAAGTGAGTACCATATCCAAGAAATCCTGAATATGTAGATCATTTCCTTTAGATTGAAGAAAAGCAGGTGTATCAAGTATTGAAATTCTTCTTATTGATTTTTCAAAGGAGATATATATATATATATATATATATATATATATATATATATATATATATATATATATATATATATACAGTGTAACCCGGATATAAGAGAGTTGTCTTATATCCGGCTTTCACTTATATACGGGTTTTGTCTATTTTGTTTAGGTAAGTATGGCTCTAATTTGGGACCAGAGAAAATCTCTCTTATATCCGGCTTTGTCTTATATCCGAGTCTCTTATATCCGGGTTACACTGTATATATATATATATATATATATATATATATATATATATATTGGCCACACACACACACACACATATATATATATATATATATTCTTAGTATTTGAATACATAGATCAAACAACACATACTTCTCACATAGCCATTTAAAAATTTTTCTTTTTCGTCATATTTAACGATATACATACATACATATATATATATATATATATATATATATATATATATATAATATTATAGTGAACATTGAAGTTAACATTCAGAGGCGACAGACTGTTTCGTACTAAACACAATCATCAGGCTACCAAAAACAATATTTATCCCATAAATATAGCATACCTTAAATTTATATATATATATATATATATATATATATATATATATATATATATATATATATATATATATATATATATACCGTAAATCGTGTAACAGCATGTGTCCGTCCTGCAAAATGTTTAATATCTAAAAGTCACAAAACTAATTGAGTTTCCTCTTTTCCAGATTTTCAAATAAGACGTTTAACCATCTTGATACGATTTGCGGTAAGAATCAGTGAAAAACCATTTGATTTATTCAGCTTGAAAGAGAACAGGTTAAAATCGTTTTGAGTGAACCGCATTGTCTTCTCAACTGAGCAATGGTGGGAGCAAAAAGATCATTCATGCCTTCAGCAATGGTGCCATCATTTTTACTCTTGCTTCCATCTTAAAATTCCATTCAAGAACGCCATCAACAGAACGGTGAATAAGTTTTAACAAAGAAGGGGCAGCAGAGAGAGGAAAGTTGGATCAGGAGATCACAATAAAAATAGGGATCATCATTTCAACTTAGATCTAAAGAGATCAATTTAAAAAGTTCCAACTCAGTTCATAAGACTTTTGCTATGTGAGAGAGGCGTTTCCGGTATGACAGCCCAAAGAGCAGCGAAAAGACTTGAAAATGAAATCGTACTTGAAACGTGTGAGGCATCTTGTTACTCTAGGAGAGTAAATTAGAAGGTTAGAGAGAGCGAAGATCCTCTTCAATAAGTTGGAAAATAATCCTGGAATAATATATATATATATATATATATATATATATATATATATATATATATATATATATATATATATATATATATATTGAATTTTATTTCAATCATTCATGAACTTCTGATCCGGAGCTATGGTAAATTAATGATGCTATTTTCGTTTATGATCGATATCATCACGATTCTTCTTTTTAGAGAGTAATAATACATTCTTATTGCTCAAAGTAGATTGCAATAGTGTTATAAAAACCTCGGTGAATTCCAGTAAGATGTCTTTAATCATTTCTAAAATACAACGGTTCAGAGCTTCATCCAACAATTGGACAATTCTGCTGTTACACATTTTGGACAATTTTGCTGTTACATCCGGTATATATGCAATATCTAAAAAATAAAGGATTATCATTTATTAATCCAACAAGTCTTTATCGCTCTAATCTTTTTTTTTTTTTAGTGGATGCCCGTATTTGAGTAGACTCTCTGTTTATTTTAAACAGTATATTAATTTTATTCTACCAGCCAGAATATGCAAGAAAAGAAAAACTTAGATGCACTCTCATACAAGATTCGAACTTGCAGCCCCCTTTGTAGGAATAAATGTTGTTAAATCCGACATGCTTTTACCGTCTCGGCTATGACAGACATCATTGGCTAAGCGAATTCTAATACTGCCTTTAAAAACCTTCCTTATTGTTCTAGATTCTTGAATGTTATTTGAAATGTAAACGAAACAATGTCCAAATAAGTAATGGATTTTTTTTATTTTCTAATCCGAAAATATTTTATTCACTTTAAACGTTATTTTAATGGATATCCGCTTATTTTAAACAGTATATTTATTTTCGTTTAGCGGCTTGGATATTTGAGAAATCAAATTAAAGAAAAATATCATCCCATGCACGATTCAAACCTACCGTCCCCTGGAGGAACCGTCGTTAGATCCGACCTGAGTTTTTAAGCGACTCCTCCGTCTTGGGCGTTGAGATGAATTATTTAATAAGATTTTTTGAGTATTCAGGCCGGTAGACGAAAATATGAGTATCTTCTAAGAAAACCGTTTAAAGAGATAAAAATACATATATTGCATATTTGCGCAGCAATCCCCTTTATAAATATTTCATTCTAGGTGACATAGGTAAAGTCTGTTTTACAGTTTATCTAGGGCCCGTACCATTTTCTTTTATGAAGTCAAGAGTGTGTAGACACTGTCCATAGTGGTTATTGTCCCAAGAGCTTTCGTTTAATTAATTCATGTCTTTCTTTCTTTTATATATATATATATTATGTCATTCGCATACAGTACTGTTTCGCTGCATCACAGCTCCTCAGTGTGACTAGACTTCCGAATGACTCAAGCCAGGATTGAAACCCAACCGATTTGGTGTTAGTCAGAGTTTCTGAGCTATCTTCATTCGACAGAATGAGCTAGCTAAATATGGCCTATGGTTTGTACGAATGCAAACAAATGACAATCAGCCATAGGACTCGATTCATTTTACTAAACAGCTTTGCATTAGAGGAGGTGGCTGTTGGTTTTAGAATTAGCTTTTATTCAACAGTTCTCCCTTGAAATATATTTTCAATAGTGTGTGTGTGAGTTTGTTTCTAAGGTATGGATGGATTTTTTCATTTTTAATCTGACGTTATTTATTGCATAAACATTACATTTTAGTAGATGCACGTGTTTGAGTAAACGACCTGTTTTTTGTGCTTTAGGTATTGATTTAAAACGGCATAGATGTGACTAAAGTTTAACTAATTGTTAAAATATTCTAAACGTAATTGTGAATATAGTTAATCGTTCCTTTGTTTCACAATTACTGATGTCAGCATACTTTTGCTGACGTGGGGATCTTTTTTTTTTTTACTTTTAGAAAATTATATATTGCATAGCAGAACAGGAACCTTATGACTTTCTTGCTGAAATATTTTAAGTTACATCCAGGATTAATTCCTTGCATTGTATATATATATTAAAAAAACTATTATAGCGAAGCATTGATCATATTTTAGTGAATGCACGTGTTTGAGTAGACGACCTGTTTTTCATTATTTATTTTGTTTTGTTTTTGGTTCTGGTATTGATTTGAAAGTAAACATATTTTACTAGAGGTCGACCGTCTTAAATTTTTATTATTCTGCATTAAAAAATAAGCCATTTCACTGAAGCATTTGGTTCATTTAATCCTTATACGCCATCGTCTTAGTGTTGTTTGTTTGTTTTGTGATGTCAACGAATACTCGTTGTCACTTTCGTAATTGCTCATTGTAGCAGATACTTTGTGATCTCAGATACAACTATAGGACGCCGTTGAACAATACTAGTGTCAGACGCCTTCGAATAACACTCGCGCTAACAGTACTTGCTCGATAATAATCGTTCGAAAAGTAACCACCGTGTAGTGATCTGAACAGAGATATAGTATAGTGAATTGTGCAGAGAATAGCGGTCCGTATAGTAAGAGAGGATAGAATACAAATAACGATCCGAATAGTAATCAGTATAGACTAGAATGATGATCAATTAGACAGCAAGCTAGTTCCTACTTATGCGTTTCTTCTATGGCCACGTGATCAACTTAATTCAATAATGGGATCGCCCGTGTTTGCTCACTGGCGATCTATGTTCAAACTCAAGTGTCAGAAGCGTCACTTTATTCCTATATTACAATTTGTATTTAAATAAAGCACAAAAATGACGATTTAAAATAAATGGTAAGAGAATAAAGTGGCAAAGTTTCAAAGACTTCAAGCCATTATTTGGAGTTCTATGGCAATTCAAATTATTGGGCAAAAACATTCCTCCGGCCTTTCTCAACTCCAAATTAACCTCAGTTGATTCCCAGTTCCAAAACAGAAATCCCTTTCTCTTGCTTATCTTACAGGTACATCACGTTCTCGATTTCCCGAACCCCTTGGTACAGAGATTGCAAAAATCATATTCGGATAATTAACAATTTCGGATAATAGATCAGCTAAACTATCGAAGAAGAATGAAAAAAAAAGATCCTTCTGAAAGAAATTTAACATTTATATCATCAAATCCAGTGTCAAATATATATGTGTCATCATAGGCGGATCTGGAGAGAGGTAGTACCTTGATGTCTGGCATGCTACACATTCGTGTAGACGGGCACCACTCGTCCTCAACCATCTCCCACACCTCTCATATGAGGGGGTCCAAGTTTCCATGGCCGGTACACCGCTTCAGCTGGCGAGCTATACTCAATTGAGAGGGTGGTGTTAACTGGCCACCACTAGTCGAAGAACCTCCTTGACACAGGGCACCGGCCAGGGCGGTAGCATTCCTCATATGAATCACAACGACCACGTGCTCGTGACCAAGGCAAACCACCTAGTTGGAGGACATCGGCTGTGGTCTTAACTGGACAGAGATGGGTTCCTCCAAGTTAAAACGTCCAAGACACGCCACAGCGCTGCGCCACCGACTTCTCCCGGGGTTGACGGCAAAAGCTACGCCAAAGCTATCGCCAAATAAGATTTTAAAACACTTTCTTCGTGGGTATTTTCAAATTAAACTTTTTATTCCTGGTGAAAAAAATGCGTCAATTTTTGTTGGTTTTCGGCTGAACTCGCATTTTTCTGTCACTAATTTCTGAAACTAGATTGAAGTAGATGTATTATCAAGGTTAAATTCTAGTTGAAAGAGCAAACAACTTAAACATTTGGCAAACATAATCATTGCTTCAGTGTTTGAAATTGGGTATTACGTCTGTTGAATTTTGATGTGGGCAATACCAGTTTTCTTTTTGGTTTTTGATTTTATTCTTTCGTTTGATAATCTTTTATCAATCTCATTATTGATTTATCTTTGGAATAAGTTCCTTCTTTTGTCCTGTTATTCCATTCTATATTTTACGCCATTTTTTTCCCATTTCGCCGATTATCCGGACACTTTGGGACACAAATTGAAAATATATCTTAGGATCATTTGAAATTCCGTTTAATCGAACACAAATTATCGAGAAAAAAAAAGAAAGAAAAACCGCAATTTTTAATAGAAATATAATATTTATTTAATCAAATAATATTTTCACACGTTCTCTTCAAGGTTTTCTTGGCTTCATTTTTTTAAGGATAAAGGTGTAAATTTTTGCCTACTTCTTGTTCGCCTCTTGTTTTCCGCCACTAATTCCCGAAGCTGAATTAAAGAAGATGTATTTGTAAGTCTTGCTTCTGGTTGAAAGGGCAACCAACATAAATATTTATCAAACTTAATCATTGCTTCGGTGTTTGAAAGTGGGAATTGAGTCTGTTGAACTTTGACATGGGCAATATCATTAGCCTCCTCCTTCTCCTGCTGTTTAACATTAACTGGCGCGGTTCACAATACCCTGGTCACTTAGGTATTCATACCGACGACAGTCTGTATTAAACCAATCATTTACTTCCTTGATAATTTAAATGTATGTTCCTTGTAACAAAGCAAAGAAAAAATTAACAAAACCTAATTGCAATTATTTCGTCAGCGTTCTATCGTATGGTTTGGTTATCTAAATTCTTAAAACATTTGTCTCAGATGAAATATGAGAATGTGTTTAGTTTAGATAATAGAAAATAAATGTTAGGAAAATTTCCATTTTTAATGTTTGCCTCCGGTTAATCGAAGTCGAGAACACATAATCGAAGAAGTATGATTGTACAACAATTCGATGAACCCAATAGCCGACCTCTATCATTTGTAGTATTTGACTCTATTCAGGAAGTATAAACAAAACGATTTTAGTATTAACATGATAGGAGGGCCGTTCAAAATGATCTAAGCATCACCTAGAACTTGGAGAAACAAGACTGTTCTTCACTATTTTTCAGTATAGTCCCCCTTCGCATGAATGCACTTGGTCCAAGCATGCTTAAGTATTGAAATCTCAGAAGGTGGCCTCTTGGTCCTCCAAAAAGGCCTCCACAGCACATAAGATCTCATCATTTTTTTTCCAAAATGGTGAGCACACAGGTGGGATTTGAGTTTAGGAAACACGGCTAAGGAGCTAAGTCTGGTGGTTAAGGGGTATGGGGTAACAATTCAAAGCCGTAGTTGGCTGCTTCAGCTGCCCCAACCTGAGCAGTCTGAACGGGCGCATTATCCCGGAGCAAGAGCACACATGAAAGCTCAGCTTCTCTCTGCATATCGACTTAATTACTTCCACAGTTGTCTTAATTCTGATGTATACATCAGAATTAAGACAACTGTGGAAGTACTCTCCATTATTAGTTTTTTTTTTCCTTTTTCGGGTAGCCTATCATGATTATGCCTTTTCCGGGTAGCCTATCATAAATATGCCTTTTCCGGGTAGCCTATCATGATTATGCCTTTTCCGGGTAGCCTATCATGATTATGGTTTCAGAATAAACAAAAATCACCTTGCCAACGGAGGCTGCTTGCTTGAACTTCTTCGGGAGTAAAGAACCAGAGTTTTTCCACTCTTTGCTGTGAATCTTTCATTCAGGTTCAATGTGGTAAAACCAGGATTCATCTTGAGTGCTGTGAAAATGATCTAAGTCAGCCTTGAAACGAGCCAGAATTGTACTGGAAATGTCAACCCTTTTCAGCCCTGCTCTGGTGTCAGCATTCTTAAGACCCATCTCGCAGACAAGATCTAGGTTAAAACAGTATGGACCAAACCAGAACTAACACCTATAGACTTAGGTGTCTGTAAATGTCATCAACGTTTTCATCAGTGGTTGTGGTTTTTGAACTACCTAACCGAGGGTGATATTCTGTGCTGTCCCTCAACAAGTGTCTGTATCATGACTTCATGGATTTCCAAGGGTGTTAAACCTTTCTTTTACAGATACTGTTTGGCTGCTCCGGGCTCTGTTTTGTCCATTTTTAGATGTCACACAACACTCACATTTGTATGGGCCTCAACTGCAATTAAGACAGAAATCTAAATTACTTTTCCTAGTTTTATAAGAAGTGCTTGTGTGTTGCCACAATAAAAATGTTCAGCTATAGCTCCTCTTTCTGGGTGAGGCTTAGAATTATTTAAACGACCATCGTATGGTTGATTTTTACGTTGCAAATACCCTAGGAATCTGGTCCAATGATTTGCTGGAAGCATTCGATTTTCCCTCTAGACCTGATGCAATTCAAGTATTAACATTAGGTTGACTCATAATTATTTTCTGTTCCTCACTGTTTGCTACGCACTTACGGCTTGGTGTCACATCTTAGATCCACTTATAAAATCATTTTGAGCACTTCCATGTGGTGTAATTGTTAGAAAACTTGTCTCGCTAGATCAACTGAAACTGAGTAAGTAGCTTGATCCTCACTAGATTCTCAATACTTTGACCTTGTGCCACATCTATGATATGCGTAGAAATTATTTTTTAGGGCACTTCGACGTGGTGTAATGTTAAGGAACGTTGTATCTTTAGGTCAATTACGACTAAATAGTGAGTTCGAACCTCAGTGGATGCTCCATATGATCGGCCTTGTACCACGTCTAAGCTATGCTTAGAAAATTGCCATAAATATTATCTGTTTATGTTAAACAATTTTATTTTTCAAAGGATAACATATGATTATACGTATTTTATTAAATTATATATTCAACATTATTTCCCGTGACTTGTTGCTTCTTGTTTATGAAAACACCACTATGGGGTGCTCCTACGACCCTCATTGTTTACGGGTCTCATTCTCGTGATGCAACTTATTAAGCAGGTTTTGATGACGGTTGGCTGTCAACGCTGCAGAGAAGACGTCCTCAAATTGTATTGCATTCGGTCTTGTCGGACGGCCGAGAGTTTGCCAAGACATGCAGTCTGGGCAGCTCACGGCCTCCATATGCTATCGCTCAGGCCTGCGAACTGGTGTGCTCACTCCATTATCACCACCAAAGAACTGAATTTTGACCAGAGAGAGAGAGAGAGAAAGAGAGAGAGATCTACCTTTATATCGCGAGATAACCGGATACCTAATATGCTCGTCCTCGGTATGACGATAAAATAAATCCGGCAGCTAGGTGCCTGATCGGGAGATTAGATGTTTTGAGGAGCGTCGAACCACCTCATCATTGCTGTTGTTCCCGGGTCCGCCCAAGGGTGTAGTACCTGTTAGGGTCCAAGCGATGGCAAATAGAGAAAACACAAACAAAGGTCAACAGTACATTTTTATAATAAAATGACCATCAATATATATATATATATATATATATATATATATATATATATATATAAAAACAATGAATGCAATAAAGGTGAGGGTATAAAGATACATTTCTATAGTAGACTTACAAATAGTGCAATTTCTGTTTTGCAAAGTGTATATTAATGAAACACAGGTCTGAAGGTAGAGAATTATGTAATATTTAGATTTCGGTATTAAATAACCCATAGAGATGTTGATATGCCGCCAAACAAATCGAGCAACCAAACAACCAATATGGAAATTCTCTTTCATGACATTATCCATATAATATTCTACAATTTCTTAAAGAAATCAAATAGTTTTCCAAAATATAATTCAACAAACCTACAACATAAACACACATGTCCGTCTCGAGTAATCATGTCCGTACAAACATCAATATGCACAAAAGTATCATCTACCATGTACTCAATTGTGAAAGCATAATAACATATATCATATTTGTTATTACTTCAAAGCTCCCAAGGATATTAAATATCGACATTAAATGACGGATAAGGAGTTGATATGCCGTTAAATAAAATATAAGCAATATCCGTCTTTTGAAGATCTTAGGCTTTATTGCGGTTTAATCTCTATCTATAAAAGGCAGGATGTGTGTGTGTGCGTGTGTGTGTGTGTGTGTGTGTGTGTGTATGTGTGTATGAGAGTGTGAGTAACGAATGCAGGGCCGCAATTTTCTACGGATTTGGACCAAAATGTACATGCACATACTCCAAGTTAGCGGGAAGGCCAAAACCGACTTTGCATTTCCCAACTCCCATCGATAGTGGAAATAATCGATTTTTTTCATGATTCCACGGAAGTTTTCATGTAATTTGCGGCCATTTTATACTGGCCAGATTGAGAGTCTATAGCTGGATGTCACGAATAAGCAGGAAGATTCTACTGGCCAGTGTGAGAGCCAATAGCTGACTGACACGAATGTTAACTAGCATGCTAGCATGCAAAAAAATCGATAGCTGCATTCGTCACAAGTGGGAAAAATTTAAATCTGCATGGCACTTTACTCCAATAGGCTCATACGCTTGCTTAAACTCAACGTTGATTCTGATTCTGCAGAACTGGGTTGGGTGTGAAAAAGAATTTGTTGTTAACATTCTTTTTTCATTCGGTTTTTCCAGTTACGAGTCCTTTTTTAAAGCTGATCGTTTTGTGTTCATTTTGGTTAGTTCTTTTTTCGTAACAGATTTAATTTTTAGTACAGAGCTTAGAAGAAATTCGCAGTGTGAGATAGGTAAGAAGTAAGGCCTGTAGCAACATCAGCACGGCAAAGGGCACTCCTTTAAAGGCAAGGAAGGGCAAAATTATTTTTTTTGTTTAGTTCTTTTTTCGTAACAGATTTAATGTTTAGTATAGAGCTTATAAAAAATTCGCAGTGTGAGATAGGCAAGAAGTAAGGCATGTAGCAACATCAGCACGGCAAAGGGAACTCCTTTAAAGGCAAGGGAGGGCAAAAATATTTCAAGTCAAGTGATAGCGATTGCAGTATGAGTCGTATGATTTTTGAATCAAGCCCGGGCAACGCCAGGCCATGCTGCTAATTTTAAATATAACGTCAACGAAACTCCAACATAAAACATACATATCCCCACCTCTAGTAATCGTGTCCACAAAAACATGTTTACGGACAAAATCTAAGTAGTATTTACCATGCATTCAATTGTGAAAGCAGAATAATGTATATCGTATTTTTATTATTTCAAAGCTCACAAGAAAATTAAATTTTTACATTGAATAGAATGTATTTTATATGTCCGTTCGTTGTCCTACGAGCATTTCTTTTCAATTACTGCCGCCAGTAACTCTACGTAATGTCTTCTCTTCTGTTTTTCGATGTCGTCTATGAATTGATTGATGAAGGTTCTTCAACACCCATAAGGTGTTGATATGTCACTAAACAAACAAATCACTCGATCATTCCCCAAAGTTTTCCTGAGAAACTGGATTGTGACCTTGAGCTTGATTGATCTGGCGCCCCGTCTTGTACGGAAACAGGTTAATCCTTTTAAAAATTCGTTGGAATGACGTCCAAGTGATCCAAGCCTGTCCCGATCGCCTTCTAGTTGATATGCTCGAAAATTCTATATTTCCCCCCCTTTTTTCGCTCAAACACCTCTTCCTTCCTAACCGAGCCTGCTCAGCTATTTCACTTACTGAACTTGAATCTCTCAAAATATTTGGGAATCCCTCACACCGTAATGGCGACACTCCTCTCGTTGATCCGTGATTTTGTTAGAAAGATATCTATACTTGTGTTCATTTTTCAGTCGTGTATCTTGAAGTGATCAATTTCAAAAGAGTCCTTGTTATTAAATACCTGAAAGGGCATTAAAAAAGAATTTAATCAACAAAAAGTTATTAAACTTTCAGACCCCTTGGTTACTTTTTTGGTCACCCTATACTTAGGTACTTCTGCGACCTTTCAGAACATAGCCTATCATAGCTGTGGGGCACGCGCGTCGGTATTTATCAATCCACCCTCGAGGATCGAATGTAGCACAGGTCCGTTTTAATGTGGGTATCCCTAGCCCGTAAAAATATGGCCTTTCTGAACCTGTCTAGACGGGTTCAGGCCCTGTCAACCTCCCCGGACGAAACCTTGCCCTTCGGCAAAGCCACGTCCGGGTTCCTCTCTGCTAATGCAGAGAGTTCGACAGTCGCCCTCTGTGGCTCTCGTCGGTATTTATCAATCCACCCACGAGGATCGAATGTGGCACAGGGCCGTTTTAATGTGGGTATCCCCGAACCTGTACGCTCGATCAAAAATATGGCCTTTCTGAACCCGCCTAGACGGGTTCAGGCCCTGTCAACCTCCCCGGACGAAACCTTGCCCTTCGGCAAAGCCACGTCCGGGTTCCTCTCTGCTAATGCAGAGAGTTCGACAGTCGCCCTCTGTGGCTCTCGTCGGTATTTATCAATCCACCTACGAGGATCGAATGTGGCACAAGACTTTTAATGTGGATATCCCCGAACCTGTACGCTCGATCAAAAATATGGCCTTTCTGAACCCGCCTAGATGGGTTCAGGCCCTGTCAACCTCCCTGGACAAAACCTTGCCCTTCGGCAAAGCCTCGTCCGGGTTCCCCTCTGCTAATGCAGAGAGTTCGACAGTCGCCTGGGGTACGCGCGTCAGTATAGACCCAACAGATGACCCAGACTGTCAAAACCAGCGGATCGTTCATAGGTTTGGTTCATACTGTTTTAACTGAGCCCTTGTCTACATGATAGGTGTTAAGAATGCTGAAAACAGGGTAGAAGCGTGAAATGGTTGACATCTTTCCCGCGTTAGCAGCAGAAGAGCATGTCCTGTTCTCATAAGGTCATCTCTGCAAATTGTTTAAATCCGGGTTTCTGTCAACTATTTCCTGCCACTTAAAACTACAGGAAAACCATCAGTCAGCGAGACTCAAAGTCTTGTGAAGTCGGTCCGAGAAAAAGAAGACATTACGTAGAGATATTGGTGGTAGTAATTGAAAAGAAATGATCGTATGACAACGACCGGACACATAAAATGCATTCTGTTCAATCCTACCATCCTTCTTGCTTTTACTGACAAAGTTTCAGTCGCTCTATCCCACAGCGATCCTCAAATAATTAGTCTAAGATTCTCCTTGAAGGACATCGGGGACTTGCTGACGTAAGGAAAAGAAGAATATAACATTATAAAGACGATAATAAAGTAAATAGAAATTTCTTTTTAAAAAATCCTGGAAGCTTGACGAATGTCACAGACATATTTTAATCCTGAGGAGACGACAGGTTCGATATATCAGCCAAAAAGTCGAATACAAAAAAGACAACTGTGTCTATCCGTCGGCTAGATAATACAAGCCTCGAGATTGGCAGGCTGGTTTTTGTAGCAGCCAATCAGATTGCTTCTCGCATTTCGCGCATATCTGGGCCTTCAATAGCAGTTTCTATCATAGTTAGGACGTGTTCAGTGATTTTCCACCCATTCTATTGTTTTCCAAGTGAGGCCATGTGAAAAGTGCGCCGACTTGGCACTGAAAATCCAAATGAGTGTCCGTCTTCAAAGGGTTATTTACTATAATTACAATATAATAGTCATGTAGTAGCGAAGGTTAGTACTATCACTAATTAGCATAAGGGAATGATTAGATGTTCTGTATAGGCTTGCTATATATTGTATCGACAATGGAACTTGTATTGCTTGGACTGCTATCATCACAAAGTTCTATCCTTGTCTTTGGGGGGAAGCTCGAGCTGGTGTAATGGTTAGCAAGTTTGTCTCGCTAGAACAATTATGACTGAGTAGTAAGAGCAACCAGTGTCGGTATCTCCCTCATTCCATTAAAGATATGTGATTAGTAGTAATAACGATGCCTGCGAAACCGAAGGTTGCGCGAACTGGGCTTTTTTTCCCCTGCCTAGGGTACACGCGATCAATTACGACTGAGTAGTGAGTTCGATCCTCACTGGGTTCCTCTTACTTTCGGCCTTGTGCCACATCCAACCTAGGCTTGGAAAATCACAAAATTTGTCTTCGGGCAGAGAGTAACACGGTTGCATCTCTGTGGGCAGATCGCAACTAAAATATGACCTGTCCGGTTCAGACGAAGAGCAGCCAGTGTCGGTAACTCCCTCATTCCATTAAAGATATGTGATTAGTAGTAATAACGATGCTTGCGAAACCGAATGTTGCGCGAACTGGGCATTTTTTCCCCTGGCTCGGGTACACGCGATCAAGCTCCCTACGTTAAACGCACCTTGTTTCACATCCCGTCACCGAATATGTTACTTTATATAATGTAGTGATACTTTTACGTTGCTACTGGTACGAGCAATATCTCAAATGATTGACCGGCAGAGGATTTCGCACCTGTGCCAGTAGTATTAACTGAAGCTGCAGGGCATGGCTCTAGGCAATAGCTCTCCTCCGGATGGGGGATGGGTTTATTGCTCGGCGCCTGTGGCTTCTAGAAAAGGGTGAAGGACAGAGGGAACTTCGAGAATTTTCCCACGCTACTGCCGATAAATCATCATTAAATTCGACCTTTGTATCACATTTCGTTGCGTCGTGGGTGCACGTTTGAATTCTGTTACTTGAAAGTAAGATGGATCAAAATCAGCCATAAATAAATCAGTGTTATTGGTGAACATTTATTTATTTCTCTACTGGATCATATTATTTAAGTCATGGCAATCATGCGTGAAAAATAATATCGCCCAAATGTCCACCAAGGCTTCAGTGGCACACCTCCAACCGATGGTCAAAATTTTTGTTTACATCTCTGTATAGTTGCTACTCGATCTCACCAATATGCTTTATTATCTCATCCTTCAGCTGTTGAATTGCTGTTGGCTTGTTGGCATAGATCTTACTTTTGAGATGACCCCAAAGGAATAAATCTAAAGGCGTCAAGTTGCACGATCGTAGTGTCCAATTAACATCGCTGTTTCGAGACCTGGAAGTTCTCATTCAAATTCTGTTTGCACATCCATTTTCGTAAAAGGCATCGATGGCTTTAAAACGTTGTTTGATGGTTAATCTTTCTATGGTTGAAATTTTCAAAGACTTTAGTTGTTAAATCTGGAAGAAAAAGAAAAAAAAATCATTTGAGGCTTAAACATAAAAATGGGAACACCTTTTATATATAATCTGAAGAGAATAAGTGTAAAAATATAACGAGAACCTGTCCCCCAAGACAGTTTAAAAGACTTTATTATGATTAAATAGAAACAGCTAACAAAAATCAAACAAAAGAAAAGCTAATCCCAAAGACTTTAAAAATAAATGGTTAAATAAGACGAAATGTATGGAATACCCAAAGCGAATCAATGTAACAAACAGGAAAATTCCGTTAGGAACCGAGAATACATGCTGAACTACTATATAATATCGAATCTCTTAAATGACAATGAATGCTGTCCACTCTCCTCACAGATGAAGAAAAAATTGGAGGCATCAGAAATGGTTTTCTACAGAAGGATGATGAGGATCCTATGGACTTATTTGGTAATAGGCTTCGATGACTTCAACGCGTTGTTTGTTAATCTTTCCATGGTTGAAATTGGCAAAGACTTAAGTTGTTAAATCTGAAAGAAAAAGAAAAAAATCTTTAGACGCTTAAATTTAATTCACATTTAAAATCGGTCCAAGTTATTGGAACACTTTTTATTACTGAATACATAAAATTGCAATCGACATTTTGAATAGTATACGTGATTTGTATTTTTTTTTCTTTTTTTTTCTTTTTTTTTTTGTTAAATTTAAACAAAAGACGCTTCCATCATATTGTTGGAGACTGCGATATTATGAGATGAGGCATCATTCAAATGTTCATTATATGAGTCTTTTTTTCAATTCTGGGCAAGTTGGAAGAGAACCTTTGAAGGTTTTCCTGCAGTAGGTTGCCAATATTTTCAGTTTTGGATTGGTTGCCAAACAAGGCTATCGAATCCAGTCTGTCCTGCTATTCAACACATAACTGGAGTGAGAAGAGATAGGTTCATACGTGTCATCTATAAATGAGTTACGTGCCAGACGTGATACACGATTGGGCGACCAAGCCTCTTTCGATTCATGACTGACTATGCAGATATTTTCCCTCGGTGGGTTGCCGTGTCTTTCTGTAGTAGACTGCTTGCTAAAGCTATAGAACCCAGTGTGCTATTTAACCCATAGCTGGAGGGAGAGTAGATAGGTCCATACCTGTCACCTATAAATGAGTTACGTGCCAGACGTGATACACGGATGGGCGAAAAATCTCTTTCGATTCATGACTGACTATGCAGATATTTTCCCGCAGTGGGTTGCCGTGTCTTTCTGCAGTAGACTGCTTGCTAACTGAGGCTATAGAACCCAGTCTGTTCTGCCATTCAACCCATAGCTGGAGGGAGAAGACCTGGATTTCCTAAGGTTATTTGTGCGTAAGTG
Organism: Acanthosepion lycidas; assembly: GCA_963932145.1. Lineage (NCBI taxonomy): Eukaryota > Metazoa > Mollusca > Cephalopoda > Sepiida > Sepiidae > Acanthosepion > Acanthosepion lycidas. Next base: position 48,421,837 of record OZ010578.1, on the reverse strand, counting down.
GATGCAACGCAATCGATCGGGCTTGATGCTTCGTGCTTATCTAGTGACATTTGCTACTCTTTAAAACAGAAATGTGTAATTGCAGCAGATGGTCTGCATTTTTATCCATTGCTGTAATCAAATACCCTATATTGTTCAAATGTTTCTTTATTCCTATTTTCATATTTGAAATGACGTTTCTGTGTAGGCTGGTTAAATCAGATTTTCCATTAGTTTGACAATAACGTTATGGTTTCTTTATGTAATAAAAGTTTGCTTCTTATTTCTTACGTGTCGCACATTGACGTAAATCAGTGGAAAGACTGCCCCCGAGGGATGACGTCGACAAGACTTCTCACGATTCAAGAACGCGCAGAGAGAAAGATGAAAGCTTTTGGGAGATCTGCAAACTTGGTCTCAATTTCAATTCTCCCTGAGCGCTTTTTTCAGCTTTATACGTGGTGTTTGAAATGCACGATTACCACAGGAATTACTCCATCCATGTTCCACAATTCATTATTGTTATTATTATTATTATTATTATTATTATTATTATTATTGACATAACGCCAATATTTTCAATAGATGAGCGAGATCTAAGAAAAGAAAAAGAAAAGAAAATACACAGTGTTTACAATGTTACATTTTCAAGTTTTTGGTGTTTTTTTTTTGTTTTTTTTTGGTGGGGGTTAAATGTTTCACCCCAAGCAAGGCGGGAAGCCACTAGCACGCAAAGGGTTATTGAGAATTGGAGCGAGAGCAAATAGGAATGATAGAGGAAAGGATGAAGAGAAGAATAGGGGATAGATCAAGGCATCTGGAGACGTCGATTGACATTACATTTCAATAGTTGGCGATTATAGCTATCAGGGAAACAAGAAAAGGGGCGGAGTTCCACAAGCGAGAAGTACGAGACATGAAGCTATTAGAGTAGAAGAGACGGCTACATTTAACAGTTTCGACAGTCAAATGGTGAAAGCGAGATGCCAGCCTAGTTGAACGCTTAAATTCATGAAGTCTGGGAACCAGCGAAAGCAGCTCATCGGAGCAGTTACCATGAAAGTATTTGTAAAAAAGACAGAGGGAAGCGACGACATGTCTGTGAGAGAGATACTGCAGACGAGATACCAGATTAGGGCCAATTACATTGCATATCCGTCTTTGGATTTTATCAAGGACGTTGAGACAAACAGAAGGGACTACAGACCATATATGGCAGCAATACTCCATGCAAGGGTGAATGGTTGATTTGTAGATTTGAAGGATCGACTTCGGCGAGAAAAATTTCCTGGTATAAAAATATATAAATCTAAAAGAAATGATTACGTCTTTGTACAAGCGTTGCTTGTCTTGTAATAATAATAAAAAAAAAAAAACGGCTGTATACTTAACCTGCCAAAACAAATGTAGGCATGCAACTGAAACGTGTTTATATGATGGTGGTCTTGTTCATATTAGAATTTTCCGTTAGTTGATAATTTACTAAAAACAAACAAACAAACAGCTTAGTCTAAATCTTATGAAACTCTCCTGTCATTTTGTTCGTTCCCCGTACCGGGGAGTTTGTAATTTGCATGTGTAACTATTCTCAGTCGTTTTAAGGGTCGAAAGGTCGGTAGATTTTGAATATGTTTTTAAGGATGTGCACCATATGATGCTTTTCGAAATTACAACCGTTTGTAATAAAATGTTCCTCAAGTTCCGTTGATGTCACATGGTTGTTTAAATTTCAAGTATAAAAATATATAAATTTACAAATAATTATAAGTCTATGTACAAACCTTGTTTGGATTGTCATGACAAACGGATGTAGTGGTAATCAATGCGTCAAAACGAATGAAACGCCGTCAGCGTGAAGGCAAGCAACTGAAACGTGAGTAATATGATGGTAATTTTGTTTATCTTGAAGTTAGTTGATTAGATGCTGAGAGGAATTAATCAAACAGATTAGTATAAATTTTATGACACTCTCCTCTGATTCTGTTCATTGTCCCAGAACAGGAAGTTAATAATTTTCATATGTAACTATCCTCATGCGTTTTAAGGGCTGAAAGGCCGATACAGTCTGAATATATTTTTCAAAATGTGCACCTTAAGATGATTGTCGAAATTACAGTCGTTTGTAATTGTTTGTATTATTATTATTATTATTATTATTATTATTATTATTATTATTATTATTATTATTTCATACTACGAGTTTCCCCCAACTCACAGCCAGAGGTTTCACGAGGCAACAAATATTTTTTGTATAAGAAGGTGCAAACAGATGAGGTGCCATGCAAATCAGGGGAGAAAATA
>OZ010578.1:48277057-48404557 GCA_963932145.1 Acanthosepion lycidas | reverse complement strand
TTAATGCTGGAATTTTTTAAAAAAATGGTTATGTGAAGACACTGAAGTCGTTCCAACAGGCATGCATATAAAACTGTCGGTAGCTGAAGACACTTCAAGTCGTAAGCAACGATAGAAATGTCATGCCTCTTCAATTCTTTCCTCAGGGCTTAAGGGCGAATGCTGCTGACTATAACGAGGTTGTGAGACCTTGGTTAGAAAGCGTAAGCAAAGAAAGACAGTATACCTGGATTATTTGGACTATTAGGTGTGGAATGTAGTCGTGGGGAAGTCAAACAACGCCACACGCATCATAAGACCATAAAATCTCTGAAGTCCGCTATAAATAGGGCAATGTCCCAAAGTTCAATCGAAGGAATGAGATATGGTTATGCACAGATCCTAAGGGCGTTTCAAAGGTCATGCACACAACGTTTTCGGTAACTGTGACGCTTCTGGGAGGCGTGAGCAATGAGGAATATATCGTGATTTCTCACCTCTTTTCTTCAGGGCTTAATAGTCAATGATGCTGACTATAAGGAAGAGGTGGAGCAGGTCGTGGATCCTTGGATGGCGACCGTGAGCAACGGAAGACCGTACACTTACCATCAAAACTCTGAGTCGTCTATTAGGCAAATACGATCCATGAATTGATGAGTTATAATTTAAATGATCACGTCACCCCAAACATATGGCCGCGTAGTTCTCATGACTTGAATCCGTTAGACATGGATTGGTTTAGTTTGTTTTGTTTTACGGGATATCAACCTCGATGGCCGACAAAATTTTTTATTGCTGATATGTTTTTCTTCAAAAATCTATTTCTGGGAATGTTTTTTTTTCCTTGAAGAAAACTATAACTAGTAATATTTTTTTCAAAGACTGTATAGCTGTTTATATTGCTGGTATTTTTTTAAAGTATTGTTGATAATAATCTTCCCTCCAAAAATTACTGCTGGTAATTTTTTTATTAGAAAGTATTTCTGGTATTAAAATCTATTGTCAAGTTTGGGTGTCATCTATTTGCCCATAGCTGGGTCCCTAACAGGTGCTACTACCCCGGGTCAGGATGGACCTGGGAGTATGAGGAATTAAGAAGTGGCTCCACACTCCTGATCAGAGGCCTTTCTGTTGGACGTAGTTTATCGTTTTATCCAGGACGCGGCAGTTGGACATGGATCATTGCAGCCATATTCAACATTTGCCAACAATATATGGGTTTTTGTGTAGTTCAAGTAATGATTGGATGAAAAGTTTTCTCAAACTGTACACATCGATTTTTTGGGCTCTGATTTTCCTCAAAAATTGTAAAATTATTAGGTTGGTGCAAAAATAATGACGTAATAATGTCGTTTTTGTTAAAAAACGACATTATTACGTCATTATTTTTGCACCAACATAATACATTTTGAGTATATGCTTTTTGCATATTTTTTTAAAATTTCAGTCGGGATATTTGCATCAAGTTCTAGGAGAGTGTGGTCAGTTGATTTGAAAAACTCAGAATGGTTGTAATGAAGGAAAAAGTGTTACAAAGGCAAGCAACGAAAATCTGCTCGTCGTATCGCCAACGGTCAGCCTACCCACGTTGTGAATTGATCTAAGCAGAGGAAATCAATCAGACATCGGGGCCGTAATGCATGCTGAGTTCGAATGAGGGTGGTATCACACAAATAGATGTGAGAGAAAATAAAATAACAACTCGAAAAGTTAAAGTTATTAAAAAAAAAGGATAACAATACTTTATATCTGTTGCTGGATACACGGTCACGTCTATCTCCCAACCCGCTATGTGGATTCGTGACACGTTGTTTTTTTGTTTTTTTGTTAGGCGAGTCTTAACATCTAAGCTGTCTGTCCTTTAAGAAACTGGTTCTTGGTGTGTCTTCAGGCGAAATTCATAAAACTTATTTTGGTGGTGTGAGTCTAAGTCGTTCTTCAAAAAATAAATTGTTCTTGGTTAGAAGATAAGTTCGGAAATTGCGCGAATCTTGGTCAGCTCTTCGTGGTGGGTCTTCAGAGCTCTCAACTGGAACTCGGTCTCGAACTAACTGCAACTAAAAACTCTCTCTCGAACTCTCCAACTGCTTTTCGCTCGCTGCGACTTTGCTTATATGGACGCCGACCCAAACCGGGGTGGTCTCGTCGGGGTTTGAGGTTCCTTGATAATTCTAAATCCATAGTCCACTTCTTTATTTTCGGTCAGGAATTTTCCACTCCTTTCCATTTTTGGAAGTCTTCTCTTACCCCACCTTCTCTTATTCTCATATGGATATCTCACCATACTTCAGAGGGGCGTCAACGGTTTTCCCACTTCCTCGCAGCAACTTCTCATACCTACCTCTCAATGGTAGGCGGCGGGCTCCCTCCTTGCGTCACATGATCACCTCCGCCTGGATCTCGTTAACATTCAGCCAATGGCGTTCAACAGTGTGGGCGTGACCAGACTAGCCTTGTTCTTAAAAAATATATATATATTTTTCTCAAAAAAAAAAAAAATTATCTTTTTTCTTTTCCTTTTTCAAATTTTTTTATGTCTCCATAATCTTGAGATTGGCATAAAATCTGTTTGAAATGAGGTAACATGCTGCAAATTTCAGGATTAACTCCTCTAATGAATGTTAACAAATGGAAATTTGGATGAAATCAGCAAACCTTCAAGAGAGACCCTTATTGAATCTAGCTGGAATGACCCCTATGTATCTGGCATAGACCGTTGGGCAAATTAATTGCAACAACCGCTTTAGTTTTCTTTTTTTCAACATACGGTCAGTTTTAGACCAACAGGGGTGACAGGGTGTAATCGATTTCTATTTTTTCCTCACATTAGGTCATTTGCAGTGATGTGCAGTAATATGAATCTATTTTCAGATGTATGATGGAATTTGTTTGGCCTTGAAAAATATTGCATCGTCTGTGATTGCAGCAGATTTTTATCACACCCAGACACTAATGCGACGACTATCGATTAGTTGTCACATACACGCACACGTAGTTATCATCAAATTAGAAACGACATTATTCGGACTACTGTCCTCATCTTTGTCGCCATATTTACTACAACGTTTCGGCCGTCGTACGCTCAAGCCTTCTTCAGGTGGTTGAAATGTCGAACTGAACCCTTTATGTTTAATGGTTATCAGTTATGAAATTTCTCCACAGCCTTAAAAGGGTATTGAACTCACACTCTTTGGGTCCTGTCACTGGATATAACTAACAGCTTTATCCACTGTGCCATGTGTCCTTGCGGATATCTGTGTATGAATTTCTGAGTATTATAAACCTAATGTCTTCAGAAACCATTTTTACCAGAGCTCATATTGCAATTTTTGCTGTTATCATTACATGTTTTTACCAGAGCTCATATTGCAATTTTTGTTGTTATTATCGCTTTTCTCTGGTACTCCTTATTACTGGTTCCCATATTGTATTCATTTCTATGCTTAGTCGGGTCAGGAGATTTTTGTGTCTTAGCATATGTGCTGACCCCTTAAGTTTAAAAATGTTCCAATGGTGTTCTTTGTCTATGATTTCAACCTGATCCCACAGAGTGCGGTGATCTCCCTTCTCTCTCCATATGTGGTCAACCACGCCTGATTTTTCCACTTCCTCTTGTGTTACAGCTTTCTGGTGTTCTTGAGGCTTTACCTTAAGGGGGTGGCCCGTCTCCCCTTTATATTTCTTTCCGTAGCTGCACGGGATAGCATACACACAGACTTTAGTCATGTTCTCCTCTGTGGGGCACGTGGAACTAGAACAGTCTACCCCAGTGAGCGAAATAAAGGGTTCAGTTTGACATTCCAACTACCTGAAGAAGGCCGGAGCGCACAACGGCAGAAACATTGTAATAAATATGGCGTCAAAAATGAGTACAATAGACCGAATATTGTAAATCGTGTATCTTCTGTCATCCTGTACACTGTTCTTTTATTGTCATTTCCCCTCACTAAAGTCGTCTTATACACAAAAAATCCTTTTGTATCTTAGTGGCGTTATCGTTGTGATAAATATGGCGACAAAGATGAGGACAATAGTCCGAATAATGTAAATAATGTACATAATACCTCATATCAGAAATATAGACAGATACTGAAGTTGGAAACTCTATAAAATTAACATATTTCCTTATTTATTTAGTTTGATCATAATTCCCAGAAAGCATTACCGATGAAACCAAATAAATAAGGAATGATATTAAAATTATAGAGAGTTCTTGTTCCTTATTAAATTATTCTGTCGGATTTCATTCATGTTTAGACACACACGCATATATATATATATATATATATATATATATATATATATATATATATATATATATATACTGGAATATGTCTTTTCGGTTGATTAAATAAAATATTTCGACATTATCTTTACTGAATAATATATTTTTTTTAAATCTTGTGAAATCTGTCAGAAAATTTTAAAATTACATCCTATTATCAGATTTTTTTTCTTTCTCACTGTCTCAGAGAATATTCTTCAAGGTGTCTTTTGCAGTTCATGTTTCCAGGGAATTCTTTTGCATGGTTTTGATCATCATTGTCTCTCATTCTGTATACTGGAATAAATTGTAACCCAAAGATGACATATCTAGTAAATATCGTGTTTGATTAAAACCACCGCCACCTTGAAACCATAACAACGCTTGTCCAGGCCACCAAATACAGATGGAACCTACGGTAACCCTTTTCGAATATTAAGCAATAAAATCAAATTCCCGGTGCCAGTTGCTGTCAAGACATACCAGAATTCAATAGCTATTACAGGGCCTTTTTTTGTGATCACCTACTTTCCCGCAGATGCAACGTCGCAAGAATATCCCACTCTATCGCTATTTCCATGGCAAATGTTCAGGCGATCTACTTTTCTTTAGTTTCACCAGTTCAAACATTCTCGATCCACCATGATCCGTACGCGGCATAAAACTCATCCTCGATCACTTCGAGCGCCTTTGTTCAGGAGGAAGATTCACGAAAACACCATCTTTCCCAGAAGTGACAGTTTATGAAACAGACTCCCGCGGGGATGGTTTCCTTGCTACTACAGTCTTAACCTTTTCACGCCACACGTTGTTTCTTCTACATCTCACAGATTGAACCTCTTACTTCCTCCCTATATGCCCTTGCAAAAAACTCATTCTACCATCCACCTTGAGTGACTATTAGAGCTTGTATTGGTTGACAATCAATATGGCTTTCATTCTGGGGTGGGAGAGACTCTAGATATGATATTTTACTTTCCAGCAAGTTGCAGGAAAAGTGTATGAAAGTACCGTGAATTCTACATAATTTGGGGGGGAGATGATAACTTTTGGGCTTGCGGCCATATCACGTTAAAACACAGGTTGCCGTACGATCATCAAATTTAGGCAACGTCCAGATTGGTTATTTCCTAGGTGTTTAACCACTTGGGAATACCGGGTCCTGTAAGCTTTGGTGTGTAATGTATAACGGCTCGGAATTGTTAATTGGAGAGGTGGGTTCCAATTCCTTTTCTGTTAGTTATATTCACAGGCGCAAATAACTTTGGGAAATATATGAATCCTGCATCTGTGGGTTAATTAGTAAGATTTGTATCACTAAAAACATTGTTATCACAAAAAATTCTAACAATTTAAAAGTATTTTCTGGCTTTAAATAATCTGTAAATTCTTGATAAGCCGTAGAAAATTAGTCAATTGTGACACTATGAATAAGATCATCAAAAAGCTAGATATTCCTGCTGAACGAGTGTATGCAAATTCAATACCTGATAATAATGACATCAAACTATATAATAATTATCAATGTATTTGTATGTCTCCTGTCTCCATCCAAGCGCCTAAATACGATACAAGTGGTAATAAATAGCATTTATTTACAAGTGAAAATTACTTTCAAACAAAAATATCACTTAACGTAGAAAATGTATTGGTCACTGTATATTTTATCAGTTCTCCTGATACTATGTAAATATGGTATCAAAGATTCACCACACACTTACCTTTTGAATATACAATTGAATAACTATTAAGAGATAAATTTAGTATTAATATTGTGATTGTAATTACAATTTCTCATATTATTTAATAGATTATATTTTTTTGCATTGGTAGCCAAGATTCAACACACATTTTCCATATATATGTAGAATAAAATTTAAATAATTCCCTACGTTTTCCATTGTTTTGTATTTAGTTAAATTTTGTCCAGCGAACGCCATAAAATAGAAAATTTCGTCGAAGAAAGGAGGAGGTTAGAACAAGAGCGAAAGGGAAGGCAGGGATTACGCGTGTCTCGGGATCAGATACAGGCACGGTAAATGTTCTCCAAGAACTGAGCAACCCTGCATCAACCAGACCCTCTTTGGCGCAATAAGCAGCAGGAAAAGAGCAGAGGGAAAGAGGAAAATCTGCTCGCCGGGTCACAACCGGTTAGCTAGGTTTCTTCCGAGGCCAGTTTTAAAAAAACAATGTCTCTCCCGCATTAGCCTCACCGCGCATTTGCAAGTCCCTCCCAAATTTTTGACATAGCCAAGACAAGAGAGAGAGAGAGAGAGAAAGAAAGAGAAAGAGAGAGAGTGCGTGCTCGCGCGCACGCGTGTGTGTGTGTGTGTGTGTGTGAGAGAGAGAGATAGAGAGATTCTGATAGGCAAAGGTATACACGCAGTGAAGCAATGAGCACAAGCCAGGAGACGCGTGGTTAAGAGGTGAAATAATGAGACAGAAAAAGAGCTTAACAGAAGAGCACACTTACGACTAGAGAGAGAGAGGAAGACAGGGATATATATATATATATATATATATATATATATATATATATATATATATAGAGAGAGAGAGAGAGCAAAACAAAGCAAACAAAATGGAACAGCGGAAGAATTTAATGTAAGATGAGATTACTATAAAAGAACGCGTAGCTAGACGGGTTGAAAATCAAACGTTGGACGAATTCTAAGAGAAAATAATGGAATGCAAATGGAAGAACGTCTTTAACCAGAAACAGAAGAACAACGCAAGCGGAAGAAGAACGAGAATACAGTCACCATGCCATGAAAAATGCAATAAATGCACAAAAAATGTTCATTGACTAAATAATTTTCTGTTCACTGAAGGCAATTATTAACAACATAACTCCGGTAGATAAAAAAAAAACAATAAGCCACTAATGTTGACGGCACTGATACATTATCATGGGTACAATCCGTGGTTTAGAAGTACATAGTTGACGTCCGGCGAGGCATAACCCTCTCTTATCATCATGAAAGGCTCTTAAGACTTGACCAGCGTTCCTCCTAGAGATGCTACCACTCTGGGTTAGGGCAGCCATAAATTCCTCAACCTTCATCTTACTAATGAAATATGTAATCAAAATTTCTTAAAATAAGGACGGGATTGGCACTAGAGCCATATGTAATCAGTGTGGATTTTTTGAAGCGTACCTTGAAAAGATGTGATTTGGTTTGGTTTGGTTCGTTAAACGGTATATCAAATGCTTATGTATCGCTTAATGCCGATATTTAATTTTCCTGCTAGCTTTAATTTAATATTTAATCAAAATACGGAAAATAAGTCACTGATAGTAAAACCATATGTAATAAGTGTGGATTTTTTTTAATCGAAATATTTTGAAGCGTACCTACACTTGAAAAGATGATTTGATTTGGGTTGCTTTGGTTTGGTTTGTTAAAGGCACATGAACTGCTTATGGGTCATTTAATGCCGATATTTAATTTTCCTGCTAGCTTTAATTTAATATTTAATCAAAATACGGAAAATAAGTCACTGATAGTAAAACCATATGTAATAAGTGTGGATTTTTTTTAATCGAAATATTTTGAAGCGTACCTACACTTGAAAAGATGATTTGATTTGGGTTGCTTTGGTTTGGTTTGTTAAAGGCACATGAACTGCTTATGGGTCATTTAATGCCGATATTTAATTTTCCTGCTAGCTTTAATTTAATATTTAATCAAAATACGGAAAATAAGTCACTGATAGTAAAACCATATGTAATAAGTGTGGATTTTTTTTAATCGAAATATTTTGAAGCGTACCTACACTTGAAAAGATGATTTGATTTGGGTTGCTTTGGTTTGGTTTGTTAAAGGCACATGAACTGCTTATGGGTCATTTAATGCCGATATTTAATTTTCCTGCTAGCTTTAATTTAATATTTAATCAAAATACGGAAAATAAGTCACTGATAGTAAAACCATATGTAATAAGTGTGGATTTTTTTTAATCGAAATATTTTGAAGCGTACCTACACTTGAAAAGATGATTTGATTTGGGTTGCTTTGGTTTGGTTTGTTAAAGGCACATGAACTGCTTATGGGTCATTTAATACCGAAATTTAATTTTCTTTGGAGCTTTGCTAAATTTTATTTCTTTTACTATGAAAATATATGACTTATATATTTTTTTTTCTTTACTGTGAAAATCTATTGCTCTTATTTTTACGATTAAAATGTATTTTTATATTTTCATTATATTTTGATTCTAGTTTAGGGGTTAACTATTTGTCCATAGCTGGTACTCTAACATGTGCTACCACCCCGGGTCTGAGGGGACGTAAGAACAACAACAGTTAAGAGGTGGTTTCACGCTCTTCAAAACCTCCAATCTCCCGATCAGAGGTTTTGCTGCCGGACGTAATTTATCATCATATCCAGGACGAATGATTTGAAATAAGATAGTGTATTTCTTTAGAAGCCTTTTAAAGAATTAACTTTGCCCAACCTAGAACTTGACACTCTTGTGTGGTTACGCCTGTCTATCGGCAAATTAGCAATAGATGTGGAATAATATCTGGGAACAACAGCAATTAAGAGGTGGTTCCCCGGTCATCATAATCTCCCGAATAAAAGGTCTTGCTGCCAGTAGTAGTTTACCGCCATACCCAGGACTAGAAAAGATGTGAACTTTACCCGATTTTCACCAGGCCTTGAATCAGGATAGGATTCAAAACCAGACTAAAGAAAAGGTTTCGTTTTGTGTGGTTAATAAGTGTTTTTCTTTCTTTGTTTGTTTGTTTTTTTTTCCTTCTTCTTGGTGCGTTTCCTAGTTTAATTCTTTCTCTAAAAAGTGTTTTTACTTGTTTGAATTTTGGAATTTTTTTTTTTTAGTTTGGCAATCTATTATTCTTGTCTTGTTTTTCCACCGTCTTTAATTATCTAACCTGTTCTGATGTGCCAGTGAGAACAGCTGATCTTTGTTTCTTCCTGGATTTCACGAAGTGAGCTTTGCGCAAAGGGCAAACCTTTTCAGGAGAAAGCACCGTATCTGATGAATGGTTCTTCGTGTGAAGCACAAGGCTTTAACCAAAATCTGCCAGGTTGTCGTTAAGGATAATACTCTAATGTCTGTTTGACCCAAGAACTTGAAATGCCAACGAAACATTTCTCTTAGAATCAATTCCAAGTCACACAGGAAACCATAATTTCACTGAGAATCTGGTACATAGAACGAGAACAGTATAGCTCACGTTGATTGAATAAAAGGTTTCAGTTCAGAATTCCCTGTGGATTACGTAGATGAATATACATCTGAAGATCACAGGACGGCACAACACCCGAAACGACATGACGACAATAGTCCGAATATGAATTGTGCAAATAATGATAACACATCATCCCAAAAATTCAGACAGAAATTAAAATCAGTCAGTTATGTGCCATACGTGATACATGCTTAGGCGATTATGTATTATTCGATACATGACTGACGGGGCAGATTTTTTCCCCGCAATAGGTTGCCATTTCTTTCTGCGGTAGACCAGTTGCAATCCAAGGCTATAGAACCCGGTCTGTTCTGCTTTTTACCAATAGTTGGGGAAAGAAGGAGGGCATTCACACCTTTCCCAAGATTATTAGCACGTAAGTGAATGTAATAGACTCAACTGGAATTCGAACTCGGCACTCTGATTCCTCAGTCGGAGCCGTAATCCATTACTCTATTACTAATATAAAGGTAGTGAAAGAGACAATCACCTACCTCGAAAAAGAGTTCGTGTTATGTGTGCGATCTGCCGAAGGAAAAATTCAAGAAATTATTTATTACTGTATATAAATACAATAATTGTGGCATATGGCCAAAAGGGAAGTTGGGGAGAGGCTGGTCTTCGCTAACTATTCTATTTGTTGTTAATCACGATTATGCCCCACTAGCAGCATGGCCAGGCGTTGCCAGTGCTTGAATCAAAAATCGTACGACTCATACAGCAATCGCTATCACTTGACTTAAAATATTTTTGCCCTTCCTTGCCTTTAAAGGAGTGCCCTGCCGTGCTGATGTTGCTACATGCCTTACTTCTTGCCTATCTCACACTGCGAATTTCTTCTAAGCTCTATACTAAACATTAAATCTGTTACGAAAAAAGAACTAAACAAAATGAACACAAAACGATCAGCTTTAAAAAAGGACTCGGAACTGGAAAAACCGAATGAAAAAAGAATGTTAACAACAAATACTTTTTCAAACACATCCCAGCTCTGCGGAATCAGAATCAACGTTGAGTTTAAGCAAGCGTATGAGCCAATTGGAGTAAAGTGCCATGCAGATTTAAATTTTTCCCAATTGTGACGAATGCAGCTTTCGATTTTTTTTGCATGCTAGCATGCTAGTTAACAATCGCGTCAGTCAGCTGTTGGCTGTCATGCTGGCAAATAGAATTTTCCTGCCTATTCGTGGCAGCCAGCTATAGGCTCTCACTCTGGCTACATGAAAACTCCCGTAGAAGCATGAAAAAATCGATTATTTCCACTATCGATAGGAGTTTGGAAATGCAAAATCGGTCTTGGCCTTGTCACTAACTTCGAGGACGTGCATGTAAATTTTGGTGCAAATCCGTCGAAAATTGCGGCCGTGAATTCGTTACACAAACACAGACACATCCTGCCTTTTATAGATAGAGATTCATCCGTCAAGAAAAATTCAAGAAAGTAGTTAACAAAAATGTACTACTTTAAGTATCAGAATCTATGCTAATGTTCCTTCCCCCTCTGAATGGCGTGGCCAATCATAAAAATCTCTCGGTAAATAAAAGCCGTTGTTTTTGGGTTTTTTTTTTTTACTAGAAGATTTTTACTGGGCTTGGTGGACTAAACAGCGTTTTTGCTGGTGAGAAGTGAAGGTTGGATTTTTTGTACCCCTTTTGTGTTTTTTACGTTGCCTGTTGGACTGTTACGACGGACTATCGTTTGAAATGGGATTTGGTTACAAGTGTTGTGGTCGAGAAACAGAATAAACCTATAGCAGGCGTTTATTGCTACAACAATAAAATATATTAATAATAACTCAAAAAAAAGCAATTGAACACTGCAGTCTTTTAACTTATTTATATGACCCTATCGCTTTTGGAAACAGTCTCAAAGCCCACTTTCGTGGGATAGCATTTGACTTCAAACCGTCTACGGTCTGAGATTTACCTTTCTAGGATGAATTTACTTTCCGAAAACGCCTGATATCTCAAGACAGGAACTTAGAGCTGGGAGAAAGTTAGCAGGTGAATTATTTCGTTGAATTCTCTTGTTCTGCAATAACAGGCAGGTTTAATGATGTCTCACGGCCGGCTGAATAAATCAACGCATTTATTTTCACTTGGATTGGCTGCTTACGTCATGGTCTCTCAATAATTTACGCGGTCATATGTGTTGAAGACTTATTCTTCATTCATAATTTTGGTTAAAAGTTTGTTTTTGTTTTTTTTTTTCCACAACGGTCGACGTAAACTGAAAAATTGTCATTTTTTTTTTCGGTCAGCTGCCAGCCGCATTGATGGAGAAAGCATTACCTCGCACCATCGCCAGTGAGACAACGCTGCAAAAACCACTCCATTTCGTGAGGCTCGTCCCGTAACCGAGATCCAATCCCGCTAACCCTCCGAAGCAATGCCATCGATCGAGGGCCAGTGATCCCAGAAGTATCCAGTTGCCACTGGACTTAAAATAAATCTGTCCGCTAGAGAACAATATTTAACTATTTTTTTTAAATCTCTGCGGTTCGTGCGAGGGACACCGGCTCAACCGTGGACCTGATCAAATTACCGGTCGAAAGTGTATCGGCACAGGTCGTATCCCAAATCAACGACTCTAAAAGGAAAAATGAAAATCCTCTCCGGCCGATTTCCGTCACCACGATCGAGGCCTACGCATCCAGATCTCTTCTGATGATGTGGTTTATTGCTGCATGCCTTAGAAAGCGGCCAGCACTACAACGACAGGAGAGAGGATGCAAACCAAATTTAACAATGGACGCTCCACATCTACGTCTACAGCATTTTTTTTTTTTTTTTTGCTATCCTCTATCACCCACAATGATGGAGAAAGCATTACACCGCGCCATCGCAAGTGAGACTCACTTCAAGACTCACCACATTTCGCGAGGCTCGTCTCTTAACCAAGACCCAATCCCACTATACCTCTGAAGGAACGCCATCGAACGACGGCCAATAATCCCAGAATTCTCCACTGCCACTGGAGTTAAAATAAATCTGTCCGCAAGAGAAAAATATTTAACTATTTTTTTTTATTCTCCGCGTCTCGTGTGACAAACCCCGGCTCAACCGCAGAGCTGATCAAATTACCGGTCGCATCCCAAATCAAAGACTTCCTCATTTTAAAAGGGAAAATGTTTATCGCATCCGACCGGTTTCCATTACCGCGGCTGCAGTCTCGCAAGTCTCTCGCTACTCTGTCGCTATTTCCATGGCAAACGTTCAGAGGATTACTATTCTTTCAACTCCACCAGCTCAGACCTTTACATGTCGAAACTGACATGCAATTTTCAGAGAGTCGAACCACGTTCATATATCTGTCTTCTAACTCTAAGGAAAGAATTTCACTCAGACAACCTTTTTTTCCAAGCACGACTACTTCGTGAAACATTGTTCTGTGAAGACGCTTCCCTAAACGCTACAATGTTGACCTCTTCAAGACAATCAAATCTATAAATCCTATTCTATGTTCCATATCCTCACAATTTTCGCTTCCCGACACGTCATCTATCTTTCATATCAATAGCCTTATTTATCATTACCCCTTCAATAGTAATACTCTGCCTTGAGTGACTCCTATCATTCGTTTCAGGTGAATTTTAATATTTAAAAAAAAAAACGGTAGTTAATTTCCGGAGAAACCTTGTATTTTGTTTTTTTTTTATTGCGCAGACTGATTGTATAAGAAATATCTTGAAAAAAACGTTCATAAATTTTACATGTTTCGCTATTATTTAGCTTCATCAAAATTTCGGTGATGTGAAGATTGGGCTGTGTGGAAACGTTTCGTTATTTTAATTCTATGTATATAAGATCGTCTGAATTCTTTTGGGCGTTCTGCGTTTATCTTGTGCTGTCTCTGTGCTTTTTAAATTCCTGAAATGGAAAATTGGTGTGGCACCGGATTTATTGGACACAGGATTAATATGAAGAATACTGGAATGCAGAGTGTAGAATATCAAGTTAAAATTCTCCTTCGAATATTTAGGGCTGTTTCGATTTTTACACTTTGTGTGAAAACCTTTGGGGTTTTTTTTTTTGTGGGGTAGAGGTCACGTTTTCCTTGTAAGGTGTTAGCATGAACACGTGACATCTACCCGGCTAATCGAAACAGATATAAAATTTCAAAATTGTCGCAAGGGGTTATAAGTTGTGATAAAATATGAGAAATCTACTGTTAAGGAGAGAGGACAATAAAAGAACAAGATTTAAAGAAGATTTACATTGCATTTTATCTTTTGAAAATCAAATTTTAGTGGAGAGCAGGAAAACGGAAGAGAGTTCCACAAGCGAGAAGTGCGTTAGGAGAAACTGTTAGCATAGAACTTACGGTTACATCTAGTCATTTCAACTCTAAAATGATGGGACCTTGCCGCCAATCTAGTACTGCGAGTTGATTTATAAAGTTTAGGTATCATAATAGAAAGTTCCTCAGAACCATTACCATGTAAATATTCATAGAAAAGACATAGGGAATCTACGTTACGTCGGTAGGACAGTGACTGAAGCCGAAATGCTAGGACAGGACCAATAACATTGCAGATTCTTCTTTGACTTTTATGAGGAATCTCTAAATATATACTAGGAGCAACCTACCCAAATTTGGCAGCAATATTCAAAGACGAATGATACACTTATAAATGCGCAAGATAGATTCTTGGGTGAGTAATTGTCTGGCACGACACAGTGAAACAACTTTCTTAGCTACAGACCTGAAAATTGATTCAATATAATTTTTCCACTTTCTATCAAGAGGAAACATTTGTCCAAGAAGTTGTAATAGATCACTCTCCATAGCATTGATGTATAGCCCCCTCATTCTCTATCGGCCGTTGATCGCCAGTTGTTTTGTCGGAGAAAAAAGAATTTCAACAAAAAGGATTTTAAATTTATCTATTTTATTAAACATGTGAACGTGTACATTTTTAACTAGCCAGTGGGGTCGCTCTATCACCCCCACTGGGGATCAAGTTCCCCAACGCGAAATAATACGTCTACATTTTCGACGTGTAAAAATTAACTCTCTGACATCCCTTTCTATCTCTGTAACATTTTCATGCTAGTTTTAACTAATCAAAAAACGACTTCCTCTGTTTTCCTGTATCTGACCTCAAAGGTCAAAATGAGAAAGTCAGCGGAAAATACAATTTTATTAAAAAGTAATAGTTTGCTAGATTATTATTTAACATTGCTTATCTAACCAAAAAAAAAAAAAATTATGAATTCAACTACATTATACCTAACAGCATCAGCCACGCTGATGGGAGATAAAAAGCTTCTCTGAGTTTTGAAGGCGTTAAACTATTTGTTCCTTATTTAATCATTTTCTATTCATGTTGCATACTCTTAACACGTCATCTGCTTTGTACTGTTTAATTCAGCTTCGGCAATATCGAGTAATATTTGATACACATTGTTCGAACTGCGCGCTTATCTAATCGCTGTCGCCTTGGGATGCAACTGAACCTGCTCTTTTAATGAATGGACAATTATTAAGTTAACCCCAGTGCCAAACGATAGAACGTCGTTCAAATCCTTTAATTTCCTGCTCGTGGTGATATAATTAAACGCTGGATACAATGATGGGTCAGTTTTCAATGTTACGTGCGAATAACAAGAGAATGAGATTATAAAAGATTAACGACAAGGCTTGAAAACTATTCTCTGTCCATTTCCGTTTTCTTTTTGTCACTTGAAAATACATAATTGATGATTAGAGTGGAGGCGGTTTGTAATGAAATTATCGCGCAGACCGAACAACACATTAGGATACATAACGCGCGACGAAAAAGTGCAAAGATGCAAGATCCCTAAAATTTGCTGCTAATTTATAGTGTATACTGTCGTGCATCGCAGTGTCAGATGGCATCATATTGATAGCAGACACAGAACGGAGGTTGCCGGTGGTCGAAGAGAAGCTAAGAAAGGAGAGCGAAAAGAAACGAGGAAACATCAATTGTAAAGAAACACCACGAAAAGACCTCGGGGGCCTCCTCGGCGCGGCGCAGTGGTTAATATGTTCGCCTCGCTAGAATAATTTCGACCGAGTAGTGAACACGATCCTCACTGGGTGCCCAATAGTTTCGGCTTTGTGCCATAGTGTAAAGATATCAGCATGTGGGAGTGCCCAAGATGCGAACTCCGAATTGGAAATACCCAAATCACAATTTGTAAAATTTAAAATATCCAGCATGCGTCTTAACAGACGATGTGACACGCAAATCCGAAGGTGCATTCGAATGGAGAAAGATGCCCTCCAGAATCTAAACAGCGTAATAAGAAACAGGAAAATTCTGGTATAATAATAATAATAATAATAATAATAATAATAATAATAATAATAATAATAAAAGATTGTTTAATTATTATGTGCTACAGGCCCTTCTTCGGGGTGCGGCAGAAATACCTCCCACATTTTCAACTGTCACCTCTGTGGTGTGAGTGAACTTAAGAAAGTGATAATGGCGTCTTCATCTAGCTAATGTGATCCCATTTTGTATCAGCTCAAATTCATCATCCTTCAACCTCCCTATGGTTGGTCGGAACTCCATTGACTGTCCCTTTCCACACTATTCGGTTCTGTATTGCTGTCCTCAGATCCCAAATGGCCAATCCTGAGACGCAATCTCTGTTGACTAGGAAAGTGAATTTTCGTGAGAAGACACTTCTAGAAGGATGCCAAAGGAGTAAGAATGAGACGATTTCCCTGCCTGCTCGGTGGCAGTGGCCGGCAAACTGTAATCGTTTTAGTTTGAGTTTAAGAGAGATTTGTCTCAGTTCTCTTCAAATTGTGTTAAGCTTACGTTAATGTAAATATTGACAACGTATAAAATGGATAAAAAGTCCGACATTTATTTAGTATATATTATGTTTATACGTTCTTTTAATAGGTATAATTTATAAAAGTAAATTTATACATTTTTTAAATAAACTTTTCATGAGTAGATATGATCGTTCGGGAAAGATCGTCGAATATTTGTTTTTATAGGCAGTAATTCGGACTTTGCTAACTCAACGCTTTTTTTGTGGCTGAAATGTTAACAGAATTTCAGAACAAATGAGGATTACCTATCTCGGCTTACAGGTTCGATTCCTGTCGGTGAAGATCATATTTCTAAGAAATCTCTTGAACATATAGGCCGTAAATGTAATTAATACTGTTAGATTAATAACAAAAAAAAAACAAAAAAAAAAACGGATCATTTACTTAAAAGTAACATCTATTAAAAATAACTTTAAAAACAAAATATATTAAATAATTGTCGTAATTAATCCATTTCCTAATATATATAATTTCTTTTGTGCAAACGTTATCTTTTAAGGATATATTCAAGTACAAGCTCTTTTTTTTTTTTCTTTTTTTTTAAATTAAACACTATTTTTTTATCCGCCTACATATACCGGCCGGAATATTCGAGAAATTTTGTCAGAAAAATATGCATCCTCCCGAAGGATTCGAACTTGCGCACCCAATGGGTAACCGTCATATTTTTCTGATAAAATTCTGATAAAATTACTCAAATGTAGATAAAGGAGTACTGTTTAATTAAAAAAAAAGGCATCTACTCAAAAAAAATGTGGGCTTTTATCCATTTCCTTACATATACATACATACATATATACGTACATATACATATAAATATACATATAGATATACAGATAGATAGATAGATAGATATACAGATAGATAGATAGATATACAGATATATAGATAGATAGATAGATATACAGATAGATAGATAGATAGATAATATTAGTGGTAAATATACACATACATATGCAAAATGTATAAATGCATAAAATATATAGATATATATACATAGGTACATACACATACAATCTTTTTATTATATATATATATATATATATATATATATATATATATATATATATGAGGAATATAGAGTGTTTTGGTTTGTTATATTTGTGGGGGAATGCACTCAATATCAAGAATACAGCGTATGCAAATATAAATATATAATCGTCACGACTGCCTTTAAGCTTGAAACAAAATATCGGCTTTTGCTGTCGACTTCAGTGTGTACTTATATATGTATATATATTAAGTATCAATGCATCTTATTTTTAATCCCACATATATTTATTACATTATTACATCAAAATTAATTTTAGTGGATATCCGAGTATTTTTGTATATTTTAAACCGTGTTTATTTCGTTTATTGACCGGCACACTCGAGAAAATTTAACAAAGAAATCCCGGTGATGCAGCATATTTTATTCAATAATTTCCCTAGAGTGTGTGAATACAAAACCTGCAAAATATCCCTTTTCTGTCTTAATTAATGAAACATGCATATATATATATATATATATATATATATACAAGTATAGGATTGGTGTACACGGAATAAATTCCAAAATTCCGGAATAAAACCAAAAATACTATTCTTAAAAGAGTGCTCAATACAGAGTAGAGCAAATATAATTATTTATTCGAAAATTATAACATAAATATGTTATAAAATCACTAGCAAAATAGCCATTTTATTTCAACACTTCTGCTGTCTTATCAAGTGATGGTGTTGAATGTCGAATAAAGGGTTTTAAAAGCTTCAAATCAATCAAGCACACCGAGCTAGGGGAAACGTTGTTACATAAGCTGGAATTACCAATCAATATACAAGTATATGAGAATTCAAACCTTGGTTATATTAATTAATTAATGATTTAATGTTAGGATTAGACTAGAATAGAATTCATTTTAACTAATTAATATTACATTTTACTACGAAATTCAAAATTCAAAATTACTAATTTTAAATTTTAAAAATTATAGCATAATTTAAAAATTATCAATTTTAAATTTAATCTTTATTAAATTTAAAAAAATATAAAATTATTTAAAGAAGAAACTGAGGAAAAATACATATGTTATTTATTTTTTTATTTTATTGGAAGGCTAGTAATTAAGTTAGAATAAAGGTTATCAATTTTATGTTTTTTTCGAATAAATAATTATATATATATATATATATATATATATATATATATATATATATATATATATATATATATATATATATAATGTTTCATTTTTGTGTCCATTTTCATAGTTGATATTTTGACTTTTTGTATTTCCTAGTAAGGCTTCCATATTTTTTAGCCGTATTTTAATTGTAGATGATGCTATTACATTCGTGTTATCAAGAAGTATGCTACGAATAGCGTCCAATTGGTTTCCATGAGTATTTAAAGGAAACCTAATTGAGCTATGCGATAAACAAAGACAGAATATCTTGACCTTGTTTTGAAAATGAAAACATTATATACATACATACGACAATCCATTTATATATATATATATATATATATATATATATATATATAATAGCCATTTTGTTTCAACACTCCAGGTGTCTTTTTGTAGTGATGTTATAACATGTTTATGTTATAAATTTTTAAAATAAATAATTATATCTGCTTTGTATTGAGCACTCTTTTAAGAATAGTAATCGTTAGTTATTGGAATTCTTTCCGTATACACCAATTATATCCTTGTATATATATATATATATATATATATATATATATATATATATATATATATATATATATATATATATAACTAAAACTAAAGAGCCAAAGAAACCTACCTAGTTTTCACCTGACGATTCGCGTAGGTTTGTCTGGCTCTTTAGTTTTACTTTGTTTTGCTCGACTCAGCGTATTGAGCACTTTGCTTAGTTATTTTACTTTACTCGTGTCGGAGGTTTTTTTTCTTTGGACTCTGAACTTATACATAATGACAGACGCCTGACAAGATACTGCGATATGCACATACACACATACTTGTATAAAAATAAGACCTTGCTGCTCAAATACACAAAATTATTCGACAGCTATATCTAACGCAATATAGGTGCACCTTTAAAAGCAAAGCTAATGTTGAATGCCTTGTGGCGTAAGGGATATCGGCTCGGAATAGGAACTCCGCAGAGTCGCGTTCGAATCCCAGTCGTGTTCGTTGCATTCATTTGCGCACAAATATACTTGCGAAAGATATGGATCCATCTTTTTTCCCCTCCAGCTAGGGGTTGAATAGCAGAACAGACGGGTTTCTTTAGACTTTGTTGGCAATCAGTCTACCGCAGAAAGAAATGGCAACCGCCTGCTGGAAAAAATCTGCCTAGTCACTCATGTATCGATGAAGTACATGAACCCCCAAGTGTGTATTACGTATGGCTCTTAACAGACTGGCAGTATACTGAAGTTACGGACAGGTATACAAAGTATTTTTCAATAAATTTTTTATATTAGGTTGTTGCAAAAAGAATGACGTAATAATGTCGTTTTTTAACGTTAAAAAATGCGTCAAAAAACGACATTATTACGTCATTATTTTTGCACCAACCTAACAAAAAGGTCGAAATGTCTCTAGAATTTGTTAAAACGGCAGAAAAAAATTCTTTTGGGCGTTTTTGATGGAAATCCTGTGTTCGTTCAAATTTATGCAAGTATCGAATTCTAGTAATTTTTCAAAACGGAATCGATGAAGCGAACACAAAGTAGGTATTATTAGAAATTTTCTTCAGTTTCTCTGATAATAACGATGTCTGGAACTTCTACAGAATAAGCGTTTAGTTCTGTGAGTGTTGCAACTCTTGCAAATCCCGGAGGTATTGTTAAATGAACTCTTTTATATGAGCCTGTCGAACTTTAAGTGTTTCGCTTCAAATTTCCAAATAGAATTTAACGTTATGTAGGAATGAAACATATACAACTCTGTATAGTCATAAACACACACACACATACGCACACACACACACACACACACACACACACACATATATATATATATATATATATATATATATATATATATATATATATATATATATATATATATATCAAATATGTGGTTAAGTTCAGTTTATATTATAATGAATTATTCATACAAAAAGTAGATTAGTAAAGTTAATGATATAAAATGGCGAAATCCCTCGCAAACAAAATTTTAAAACTGCATTAACCTACGAACCACTCGATGAATGTTATAATCCTCTTTTTTAATAACTACAAGTTGTATAAAGTTTGTTTTTGTTTTTAATCTGCTAGTACTAGCTAAATAAAAAAAAGACATTATACAACTTTTACGAGCTGTTTTGTAAAAGTATTTTTGACGTACCCTTTATATATATATATATATATATATATATATATGTAAATACGCTAGGCGTATTTTCTTTTTCTTTTTTTTTTTTTTTGGCTTCACGATCGCCTGCCGGAATAGTACTGTTTCGGTAGGCTCTCTTGGCTGAACAAGAATGATGCTGGAAGACCCGAAACTTATGATGACCCCAAGTCATAACATCACTGACGAGGCGATCCTGAGGACTCGTTGGAGAGTTTTCATGTCATATATATATATATATATATATATATATATATATATATATATATATATATATATATATATGGTATATATGATATATATGTGATAAAAAAATAAGAAAAAACTGTTATGTTAATAATCCGAAGTTCTTTAGTATGAAACATGGAAACTCTTATGTAGCGATGAAATCATATTTAAAAAAAAAATATTTCATATATATATATATATATATATATATATATATATATATTCAAAAATTATAACATAAGCATATTCTAACATCACTAAAAAATACCCATTTTTTCAAGACTTCAGGTGTCTTGTCAAGTGATTGTGTTGATTTTAGAATAAAAAGTTTTGAAAAAGTTCAAAATCAACCAATCATCTCTCAATGAGGAAACATTATTACGTAAGCTACAATGACCAATGGAAATGAAAGCATCTACAACAAATTTTACAACGGACCTGTAGTGATACTATAACATATTTATGTTATAATTTGTGAATAAATATTATTTGTTCTACTCTGTATTGAGCACTCTTTTAAGAATATTGTTTTTGGTTATTGGAATTTTAGTCCGTCTTCATCAATCCTGTACTTGGATATATATTGCTGAAATTTAGCCCGATTTAAAACCATTTGTACTGAGGTGGAAATTTTATATTAATGGAAAGCAATTTACGCTCAATGATTCTCTGAAATGCTACTTAGGATGCTGTGCAGTGTGTTTCGTACAACAATCCACACAAACGCTACATGAAAGACACCTATAATCGTTTAAGAACTTGGAGCGCGCATTTAATGTTAACGAAATCATTATATAATTTTTTGTTTTGTTTTTCCAGTGATTCTCTTTCGATATTGGTTCAAAATATGCGTTTTTGTAAATTTTGCAGACTTTCCGAAATAGCAATTTTTAATTACATCATATTTTTTGATTTTCAGTAATTCGAATTCTACGATGAGACATGGAATATCCGATTGAATTCATAAAAATGTGGCTACATACGATGATAAAACTGTGGCCACATACGATGATAAAATTTATGGCTACATACGATGATAAAATTGTGGTCACATACGATGATAAAATTTGTGGCTACATACGATGATAAAATTGTGGCCACATACGATGATAAAATTGTGGCCACATACGATGATAAAATTTGTGGCTACATACGATAATAAAATTGTGGCCACATACGATGATAAAATTTGTGGCTACATACGATGGTAAAATTGTGGCCACATACGATGATAAAATTGTGGCTACATACGATGATAAAATTTATGGTGTAGCCATAAATTTTATCATCGTATGATAAAATTGTGGCCACATACGATGATAAAATTTGTGGCTACATACGATGATAAAATTGTGGCTACATACGATAATAAAATTGTGGCCACATACGATGATAAAATTGTGGCCACATAGTTGCGATGTTAGACTTAATTCATATTACATATCCTGTAGATTTCTTTTTAATGTGTTATGGTTTCCCCATTGTGGCCACATAGTTGCGATGTTAGACTTAATTCATATTACATATCCTGTAGATTTCTTTTTAATGTGTTATGGTTTCCCCATTGCATTTTTTACGGTTTGCATTCAGTGTAATTCTTATCTAGATTCCTTTTCTTCATTATCTGTGAATTGCCATGACTTCTTGGGAAAGACAGTGGAGTGTTCCCCGTTGCCTTCTCTACGGTTTGGAATAAAGAAGAGTCCTCAAAGATTCCTTTTATTCATTATCCGTGAATTGCCGTGACTTATTGAGAAAGACAGTGGGACGTTTTCCCGTTGCCTTCTCCAAAGTTATGTATTCGGAGATTCCTTCTCTTAGACGAGTTACATACCAAATCTAGATATCCCAATCTATTCTGCTATTAAGCTATTAGCTGGTAAGTGAAAAGATGGATATCTTCCATTTGCAATCGAAGTGACCTCGAACTGCGTTTGACCTCGACACGCCTTTGGACTCGACACACCACTGACCTCGACTTACCAGTCGATAAATATTACGCTATATGCACGTGCATATTGTGCATTATTAGTGCAACTATTTCCTTTCCTTCCGTTCATCGGTTTTCTCTGAATTCGGAAAAATTAAAATGACTTAATAACATGAGAGTCACTGTAAATAATCTGCATAATTCATTTGCGGTTTAGAGCGAATGAAGTCATTTTTCAATCCTATTAATAGCAGTCGACTCTCGCTTCGTATAGGAAGATTATTAGACCAAATAAATGAGTCTATGAGGCAACCTTTTCGTCTAATTGCTAAGTGGCTTTTAGTCGGATTGCATTCATTAATATTTTAAGTGTCGCACAGTTTTGGCTCCATACTGTGAGATTTTTCGGATTCCTTTTCCCTTCGGCTCTTTTATGACAGGTTTCTGTGAGGATGGGAAGAGCTGGTATTTGGCAGTAATTTATTAAAGGAAAGCAAAAGTTTTGTAATCTTTTTTAACAGTACCCTTCGTACACATGTATTTATAATACAATTATTCCGTCATTAAAATATTTAAACTAGCTTTTTTTTTCTTTTTTTTTTCATTCATTGAATCATTTAAACCGTTTTGTCTGATTCTCATATCTATTAATCTGTTCATTTTCTAATTCTGGTTTTATCTATCTACTGTTCCGTCCATCTCAGTATGCTCTTATCTCATGTAATCTATCTATCTGGGGTCTGTCCATTTTCTACCCCTCTCTCTCTCTCTCTCTCTCTCTCTCTCTGCTCATATGAGTATGTTCGATTTCATGTAATCTATCTGTCTATGTATCTATCGATGTATCTATCGATGTATCTATCTATCGCTGTCTGTTCATTTTCTATGTATGTATCTATTCATCTGTCTGTCTGTCCATTTTCTATGTATGTATCTATGCATCTGTCCGTCGGCCCATTTTCTCTATCTATCTATCTATCTTCCCTTCTGCTCATAACAGTATGCTTTTATCTCATTTAATCTATCAATCTATCTTTCTATCTATCTATCTGTCTATCTATCGCAGTCTGTTCATTTTCTATGTATATATCTATGTATCTCTCTGTCTGTCCATTTCTCCCTTTATCTATCTATCTATCTATCTATCTATCTATCTATCTATCTATCTATCTATCTATCTATCTATCTATCTATCTATCGCAGTCTTCTCATTTTCTATGTATATATCTATGCATCTGTCTGTCCATTTTCTATCTATTATATCTATCTGCTCATATCAGCATGTTCTTATCTCATGTAATCTATCTATCGCAATCTGTTCATTTTCTATGCATGTATCTATGGATTGGTCCGCCTGTTCATTTTCTATCTATCTATCTATCTATCTATCTATCTATCTATCTATCTATCTATCTATCTATGCCCATATCGATCATTTTTTATATCTATCTATCTATCTATCTATCTATCTATCTATCTATCTATCTATCTATCTATGCCCATATCGATCATTTTTTATATCTATCTATCTATCTATCTATCTATCTATCTATCTATGCCCATATCGATCATTTTTTATATCTATCTATCTATCTATCTATCTATCTATCTATCTATCTATCGCAGTCTTCTCATTTTCTATGTATATATCTATGCATCTGTCTGTCCATTTTCTATCTATTATATCTATCTGCTCATATCAGCATGTTCTTATCTCATGTAATCTATCTATCGCAATCTGTTCATTTTCTATGCATGTATCTATGGATTGGTCCGCCTGTTCATTTTCTATCTATCTATCTATCTATCTATCTATCTATCTATCTATCTATCTATCTATCTTTCTATCTATCTATCTATCTATGCCCATATCGATCATTTTTTATATCTATCTATCTATCTATCTATCTATCTATCTATCTATCTATGCCTATATCGATCATTTTTTATATCTATCTATCTATCTATCTATCTATGCCCATATCGATCATTTTTATATCTATCTATCTATCTATCTATCTATCTATCTATCTATCTATCTAATTCTCATCCTATTTATCTACCTTTCTGTCAATCTCAGTAATTTCTTATTTCATGTAGTCTATCTATCTATCTAGCTATCTATTTGTTCATTTTCTGTGTATATATCTATGCACCTGTCGATTTTCTATCTATCTATCTATCTATCTATCTATCTATCTATCTGCTCATGTCAGTATGTTCTTATCTCATGTAATCTATCTATATATCTGTTCATTTTCTGTGTATATATCTATGCATCTGTCTATCCATTTTCTTTCTATATCTCTATCTATCTATCTATCTATCTATCTATCTACATTTCTGCTCATGTCAGTATGTTTTTATCTCATGTAATCTATCTATCTATCTATCTATCTATCTATCTATCTCAGTTTGTTCATTTGCTGTCTATCTACCTATCTTTCTAAATTTATTAGATGAGGAGTTAGTATTGTTTCCATTATTTATATGAAGACTATTTATCATCGTCTTTGTTATTGTTGTCACAACGTTTCGAAATTGGTAACCTTCAGGTAATGTCGAACTGAACCATTTATTTAATCCATGTGGTAGATTGCCCCCCTTTTGCTGACTATGTTCAGCGATTACCTCATCTAGTTCTTATTTTAGGACTGTTTATTTATTGTTTCTCACCTGTTCCACTGAGTCCTAGTACACTCTAGCCAAACCGGAGATTGAACTTACAATGACTATATGACCGAATTAACGAGACTTTAAGGCTTTATGCTATCTTTTCGCGGGACAATTATATGTGGAGCAAGCGGCTTAGGTTTATATCTCTACGTTCCTTACACAGAGTGAATTTAACACAGAATGTCAAAATTTTGTGGAACCAATCTGTGTATACCTATACCTAAACGAACGACTGCACGAAACCGCGGACATTACAATGTATTTGCTTTATTCAAAGTCGATGCCTATAACAGTCTTGGCAACCACGAAAATGGCGCCTACGAGTGGGGACGAACATGTAGAAACCTAAATTATTATTACATAACAATTAAAGAGAAAGTTTTTAGCAAGGAACTTGTGAGTAATGTATTGTTTATATACAACCATACCAATTATTAGGTTGAGCTATACAACTAAAACCATTTTTGACTTATTTTCTTAAATGCAAATATACCTAGAACGAATAAAACATAGCTCCTCTACTAAGTAAATGCATAAAAAATCAATTTATTCGCCACAGATTACGAACAGTTTAGATGATATTGCAAAAACAATCAGCCATTTTGTTTATGCTAATTGATTAAAAGCATAGAAAATGTAGTTTTTTAATGCAACCAGACAGTTCAAAATTTTACCAAATTGTATTTCAAAAATGTCTTAAAATACTTGAAGAAAAGCAATGAATTTGAGACGAGAAATATATTTTTTATAAATTTCATTCTATGATCGTCCTGGGTATGACGATAAACTACATATGCGTCCTGGGTAAGACGACAAACTACGTCCAACAGCAAGGCCTCTGACCAGGAAGTTTTGAGGAGCGTGAAACCACCTCTTAATTGCTGGTGTTCCCAGGTCAACCCAAACACGAGGTGGTAGCACCTGTTAAGGTCCCAGTTATGGGCAAATAGTTAACACCCAAACTTGTGTAAAAATAGATTTTAATACCAGAAATACTTTGTAATAAAAAAGTAATTACCAGCAAATGTTTTGAAGAAAAAATTATTATCAATAATACTTCGAAAAAAAAATACCAGCTATACAAACAGTTATACATTCTTTGAAAAAAATATGACCAGCTATAGATTTCTTCAAGGAAAAATATCTCCAGAAATAGATTTTTGAAGAAAAACACATTACCAGGAATAAAAATTTTGTAGGCATTAAATAACCCATTGAGGTTGATATACCGTAAAACAAACCAAACCAAACCAAAATCATTCTATGATTTCCCTCATTCTGACTTTGTTTTACAGAAGGTGATGAAAATAATTATTTTACGATATGTTAATAGATATTACCAGTGCATATAATTTTAATAATAATTAAAGTCTATTTACAATGAAAGAAACACAAAATAATCAGAAAACTTTGGTGAGTTAACCAATTCATAATATTTTAAAAAGATGGAAAATTAAAAATAAATATGGCCTGATAGATATTTCTACTGACCTTTATCATAGTTGCATCAAGTGCATCCTTTCTAAAAAAAAATCATATGAATATTTTTTAGTATTTCTCATTCTAGAAAAAGAAATTCTATAGTAAACTTTTACTTTCTACGTATGTTTACACGGACAACATTTTTGAAAGAAAATTACGTCCACAATTCCATCCACAATTTCAGCTTAGTCTCTACGATATTTTATGGTTTAAATAGACAGAAATGAACAAAAAATTCTCACCAAAATTTTTACAATAAATTACTCTAATATTTTTGCATCAAATGACACTTCGTCAAATTCTACGAAAACAGGTGACAGGACAGGATCACAACAACGAAATTCTCCTCCGAGCAAGGATGGAGAGTTTAGAAACCATCATGGCTCGCCACCGGCTTCGATAGGCCCGGACATCTTGCCCGAATGCCAGACATCCACCCATCAGAACAAATCCTCTTCTCGGAGCATATGGCAAGAGACGACGTGGAGCACCACGTCGTCGATTCAAGGATCAGCTGAAAAACACCTTGCTGAGGTCAGAAATCGATCCGGTCAATTGGGAAACAGAAGCTGCAGAAAGAACCAATTAGAGAACAACACACGAAAAAAAAAAAGATATTTCGAAAACATCAGAAGATAAATAAAAGAGATTAAGAAGCCGAAAGAAAACCACTGCTCCCCATCCATAGAACCCTCCTACTCTACCATGCGGTTGGCTGCGGACGTCTCTTCAACCTCAATATAGTACTCATTTCGCATAGAAGGAAATCTCAATCAGTTCCGCCAACGGCAACGAGAACAGGGTTAACCTTTTAACCAGGACTCGTATATCTGACAATATTTTCTCTTTATATAATTACAGTGTCTGAGGGACTAGGGTTGTTCAACGATTAACAAACATGTCTCTCAGATTATTAATATTATATAGCGTGTTCACTTCTAACAAGCTCCCTGTTACTTAAAGACTTAAAGTCAAAATTAACGTACCTTTAGGAAAAAGCTATAATTACATTGCATATTATGTCATGTCCTCATACAGCGATGAAATGACGTAAAATGAAACTAATTTTCTTAATCCATCCAGCGCCAGTATATAGTGTCTATCGTGTTCTTTTTTTTTTTTTTTTTTCTTTTCATCACGCAATAAACCCGGCCTATCCCCAAAGGTGATGTACTGCTTGGGAAGGACAGCTCCCTTATCCTTGAGCTTGATATTATTTTGAAACTTTCTCAACAAAAGTTCCTATGTAAATAATTATTGTCTGATTGTTATTGACCATATATAAAGTTTCATTTTCTCATCTTGTCTTCCTCTTGTCAAAGATTGACAACTTTGTTGAAAAATTTTGTGACAAGATTCAAGGTTTATAGAATATTTGTCACCAGCCTTAATATTAATCTTGGGTAGCTTATTTGTAAGTTGAGTGAATTTCTTAGATGAAGTCTTGTCATAATCATTCATTTGTGACTTGCCTTTTTGTTATCTTATTTCTCTTGTTTCTTCACACGTAGTAGTAGTGGTGTTAGTCTTGTGTGAATTTCTTAGATGAAGCCTTGTCATTATTATTCATTTGTGACTGGTCTTTCTGTCATATTACTTCTCTTGCTTTTTTACACCTAGCAGTAATATTAGTTTGGTGCAAAAATAATGACGTAATAATGTCGTTTTTTGACGTATTTTTTAACGTCAAAAAACGACATTAGTACGTCATTATTTTTGCACCAACCTAATATAAATGTATGTATCTTTAGTTAGGTAATATTCTATTAAAAGAAGAAAACAACACACACACGCACTTATTCTTATATATAAACAAAACCAGATACAGACGAACATTGAGAAACAAAATTACAAATGTACTTGACTACCATTAATGATAACAGTATATTAAGCGTCTCCCTATGAGGAAACATTTTACATTTATTCACCGATCAGTTTGACTTGCTGCCGGTTGAATATTATAAAGATAATCCACTTGAAACAATTTTAATAACTGTTCGAACAGCAAGGCTTTTAATCAGGAGGTTTTGAGGAGCATTGAACCACCTCTTAATTGCTGGTGTTCCTATGCCCACTCTGACCCGGGGTGGTAGCACCTGTTAGGATCCCACTTATGGGCAAATAGTTAACCACAAAACTGGGGTCAAAATATTATGAAAGTGTAGAAATAGGTTTTAATACCAGAAATACTCTGTAAAAAAAAATATTACCAGCAATAAATTATTTGAAAGAAAAAATTATTACCAGCAATACATTATTATCCGAAATATATTTTTGAAGAGAGATATTACCAGCAATACATTTTGAGGAAAAATATTACCAGGAATAGCTTTTCTGATCAAAAAAATATCACCAGATATAGATTTTTGATTAAAAATATATTACCACAAATAGATTTTTGATTGAAAAGATATTATTAGGTTGGAGCAAAAATAATGACGTAATAATGTCGTTTTTTGACGTATTTTTAACGTCAAAAAACGACATTATTACGTCATTATTTTTGCACCAACCTAATAGTAGTAGTGTTTTTTTGGGGGGTGGTTGTTATACAAACCTAGTATCTATGACCTATGTTTAACGCTTCAGGTGGAATTTTTTTTTTTCTAGACATCTTTTTTACAAGCATTAGATCTAATCAGAATCTTTTATCGACCGAATCGGAACTCCAACCGTCCTCATGAATGAATTGAGATGTTTTCCTTTCTGTTGTGGATTCCGGGAATGGAATCCTGCACAAAGAAATAAACAACGCCAGTAATTGAGATAGAAAAATAAGTGTATTAAACGTAAGAATACAGACTTGAAGTGAAGATTAGTAGTCCAGGAATGCGGGTTAGTAGAAAGTATATGTACAAGTCTCTGTAAGTAAAGCTGTAATCATCTCTCTCTCTCTCTCTCTCTGGACTCTTGTATAACTCTCTGAGAACACCCTGTGTCTGTCTCCATTTCTCTCAACCTGTCTCAATGTATCTCCACGTATCTCGGTATTTAATATCCCACCCACGAGGAATATATGTGGCACAAGGCCGAGTTTAAAGTGGATTTCTCCTAGCCCGTAGGCTCGGCCAAAAATATACACTTTGAACCCGCCTAGACGGGTTCAAGGCCTGCCTACCTTCCCGGACGAAACCTCGCCCTTCGGCAAAGCTTCGTCTAGGTTCCTCTCTGGCAAAGCAGAGAGTTCGACAGACGCCGAGACTGTAACTCCACGTATCTCAACGTATCTCAACGGCAGGTATTCTCTCTGTCAGTATAAGTATACTTTGGACGAGTCCATCTTATGTAAAAAGGGGAGAGCCCCACAACACTTTCATAGCCTGGTTGTCATAGAAGGCTAGAGACCACAGTCTACCCTACTATGTAATACATGAATGAAGAAAGAGAGCGCGCGCGAGATAGATAGATAGATAGATAGATATAATTCTCAAGAATATTTATACGAAAGTAAATATAATGAAATCAGCCGGAATTCGAACTCGATTCTTCGAATTCGTCATTTCGAACAGCTAACACTTACACCAGTTGCATATCCGTTCACGGGAACATTAGTTATATGAAACACGTTTCTAATGCGGTAGTCTGTCAGGGCTCGATCCTTACGCCTACGTTGTTTCTGATCTTCATCAACGACTTTCCCGATGCCGACCGTTGCAACCTAGGTATTTATACAGATGACACAACTATTTGCACCTGTCAGGTGCAACAAAGTAGAACTGCAGCTTCTCACGAAAATTACCTCCAATCAGTTATTAAGTTTGGCAAGGAATGGCTTGTAAATTGTTACGCCTCCAAACTGAAACTGCTCTCTCTTAAACACCATAAATAACATGTTTTGCCTTCCATGATCATGGTTGATAGTAAACTCCAGGAGAGTATCTGTTTGCGCCTTCTAGGTCCCATGCTTTCCCTCAACTTGAAATAGAACTATTATATCGAATCGTTACGTCTGCTTCCATAGAAACAGACGTAACAATTCATTGGTTGGATCACTGTCACGTCCCAGGCAATTTTTTCTTCTTCCCAGCCGAATCCATTTTGCATATTTTTAAATCTACTATTGAATTGTGTTTTCATTTCATATTGCTTTCATGTCTGGTCTTGGTACTCCGGCTATATATCTCAAGATTCCTGACTAAATCCAAAGAAGGGATTATATTGTTATAGGTTCTGACATCTCGACTGTAGTCACATTCTCCCTCACGGGACATGGCTTTTCTCTGTCTTTTCTGTAAATATTTTCATGGCATTTGTTTTCTTTGGTGCCTTAAACTCATGGAAAAAAGCTTGTTACTAGATTGGCAACTAGTTCTCAACGTTTTACTATTGAAATAGCTAAATGTCACCGTAATTTCTATTCCAATAGTCTCTTTCCTCGGACATCTCACCTTTTGAACTCTCTTCCGCCCTCTTATTTCCGGGTCATCTACAATCGTTAAAAATTTAAATGCAACGTCAGTCGACATCTGTCATTATCCTTCTATTAGGTTGGTGCAAAAATAATGACGTAATAATGTCGTTTTTTGACGTATTTTTAACGTCAAAAAACGACATTATTACGTCATTATTTTTGCACCAACTTAATATATTTCTGAGATGAGGTATTATGTACACTATTTACATTATTCAGACTATTATCCTCATCTTTGTCACCATATTTATTGCAACGTTTCGGCACAGTGCACATTGGCTAAAGGCGTTGGTTAGATCCAGTGACAGCTCCCAAAGAGTGTGAGTTCAATACACGGTTAAGGCAGTGGAGAACTTTCAGAGGGAAATTAACAGGAGATAACAGATAACTGACATCCATTAAACATGTCACGTGGAACTAGAACAGTCTACACCAGTGAGCGAAATAAAGGGTTCAGTTCGACATTCCAACCAATTAAAGAAGGCCGGAGCGTACAACGGCCGAAACGTTGTAATAAATATGGTGACAAGACCCAATGTCTGTGAGTTCAATACCCGGTTAAGGCAGTGGAGAACTTGGAGAGAGGAATTAACAGGAGATAACTGACATCCATTAAAATATGGCACATGGAACTAGAACAGTTTACCCCAGTGAGGGAAATAAAGGGTTCAGTTCGACATTCCAACCACCTGAAGAAGGCCGGAGCGTACAACGGGCGAAACGTTGTAAAAAAATATGGCGGCAAAGATGAGGACAATAGTCCGAATAATGTAAATAGTGTATCTTCTGTAATCTTGTATACTGTTCTCTTATTTTCATTTCTCCTCACTAAAGTCATCTTATTCACATAGAATCCCTTTGTATCTTAGTGGCGTTATTGCCTTGCCTGGGCTAAATAAAAACAAAACAGAATAATACAAAAAGTAGGTTTCTAGTAAGAAAACATTAAAAATAATCCAATATGAATAACTGAGACTGGTGTAAGAAATAATTTATTTTAATTCCAAACAAACAACATAGTTTTCCCTTCAAATAAACCCCATCGATTCTAATGCGCATTTCAATCTTTCTCTGTCACATTTATATGCACTTCTGGAAGCTATCTTCTTGGCTGCCGCTCAGCTCTGTCGTTAACGCCATCTTGATGGCTTCGACGCCTTCAAAACTGATCCCCTTAATAGTCAAAGTCACATGGAGAAAGATCAGTTCAACATGGATGTTCTTCCTGTACGGCGAGGTTTCACTCGGCCACGAACTGCCGGATGTGAGTGGGTGAATTGTCGTGTTTAAGCAGCCACAATTTCTCCTGCCACAAAGGTATGTGAGAAAAAATGCAATGGTTGCAGAAAGCTAAGATATATATAAATATATAAGTTGTATATCCCAAATTTATGTCTCATTTATTCCGAGTTATATAAGAAACAGCCTTACACCTTTTCTTACATCTTCAAATAAACTGGAAGCCTTCATTTTTTTTCTGGTAAAATAGAAAATGCCGATGATGTTTATCGTTCAGTTGTATCTTTGAAAATATATATATATATATATATATATATATATATATATATATATATATATATATAGTTTCATTTATGCTTCTTCCATGCTAACTTAATTCTAACTTAAGTGTCATATTTTTTAGCACAGAGGCTTGTTTTCAGTATTACAGCGAACCTTTCGTATTGATTTTTGTTGTACACCAAGAACACTTCTAAAAGCATTGTATATCGGGTTGATTCTTTCCTTGGTTGTTAATTTCATAGCAACTAAATGTGCTTTCTGCCGGCTTTGCAGCTAACTCTTGCTAATACTATTAGTTGAAAACTAAGATGGCTTCTAAAATCTGCGGCTCGCACGCGCGTTTTGCTTTTCCCTTCTAGCTTTTTCTAAAGGATTTTTTTCGTAAAGATCCCTATGAAAAAAATTGTTTAAACAAACGTTTGAGGTAACATTTAATTTAGAAGGGCACACAGCAAAGACAGACGATATGAGCCGATTTTTAAAAACAGGTGATAAATTTATAGTTAACCCACAAAAATGAAAGAATTATCCAAATTAATGTTTGTTTGCCAAATGATAATGTATGTAAAAATAATCAATGCAAATGAAATATGATTCTTTTACAATAAAAATTACAATGCTGCATAAGGTCCTCAGAAAAGGTAAACGACATACAAATAAAATGAAAAAAGGAGAAAATACTTCTATCAATGGTTTTCAAAGGACAGATCCAATTTTCGAAACCAAGTCCGTACTAACAGCGAAGAATAGAATAATCACACCAGTCGAAGGATTTCTGTTGATTTGAGAGCGACTTTGATGTTCCTCTCAGTTCTCGTCTGGTGGCCATCAAATCTCTTCTGTGTTTTTTTTCTTCCTGGACCGGGGCGACCTGGATTCATGCAGCAGCTATTTGTCGACTCCTCGAATTCAATTCATGGCCCTCTATTTATTTATCCAGATTAGCTCCAGATTCATTTCACGGAATTTGGAGGGAATCCTTTTGCTTGGTTCCAAGTGACAAACAAACGCAGCAGTTTTCCCACGAATCGTAATGTACCAAAAATACTTTTTAAATTCAAAAATTTAAGCAAGAGCCTAAAACAGCGTCTGTTTTCTTTGAGAAAAGCAGACGATACACGCTCACGCAGCCTCAATTTCTTATATTAGTGCAAACAATTCTTATATTAGGTTGGTGCAAAAATAATGTCGTTTTCTCACAGATGTTACTATGTGAGAAAACGACATTATTGCTGCCCGTCTATTTTATTAGTTTATTAAATAAATACATTCGTTATTTTTATAATTTGCCTAAATACTTATTTTTTTAATTAATAGTTCTGAAGACTCATTCAATAATATATCCCCCTTCATTGTTCACAATCTCCTACCAACGATCCACTAACTGTTCAATGCCTTGATTGAAATCACTATTTTTTGAATTTAACTCAAAAAATTAATCAAGCTACGTTTTTAGCTCCACATTGTTGTCGAACAAAACGCCCCTCAAATTGTTAGAAAGCGACCGATAAATAGACTGAAGGTGTAAAATCAGAAGAATATGGTGGGTGTGGCAGAATTTCCCAACCGAGTTCTTTAATTAGACGTTTGTTCTTCTTAGTGACGCCGAATGAGCATTGTAATGTTGAATATACACACTGTGTCGCCGATCAGGTCTTCATTTGAATTGCCTATTTGAGCCAGTTCATTTGCTCAACATAAGGATTAGCATTGACTGTTTAGTTGTTTTGAAGCATTTAATAGTAAATTAGTCCTTGCCAAATACATAAAACGCAGGTCATTTGCCTGTGTAGATAAAGCACCAGCTTGGTTCCGGGTGCTTCCGCATGGTTCCGAGTGCTCTCTGCTTGTCTGGAATCAACTGTTATGGTAATTTATCCACGCACGCATGGACTCTCCTAACTATAAACAGGAGCAGGTACAGCCTTTTGAAGAGGGAAGTTTCCAACAGTCAGCTCTGACAGTCGGACCGAACATTCTTGCTGTAACACTCTCGTTTGTATATATTTGTATTACTGTTTCTGTTAATATATTTGTTTAATTCAATTCCTCTCTTTGCGTCTTTATTATGGCTCTAACAAGGCCACAACACATACATTCTTTTCCTTGCTTCATATTCACATAAAGACGTCATGTTTTTTTTTTGTTTTTGTTTTTGTTTTTTGTCATCGGTGATAATACTGTAAAGGAAACTTTCTTTTTATTTACGAGTAGCCTGGTGTCGAGCAAGTAAATTGGTGACAATCGAGAACCACTGGAGTTTGATTCTTTCGATCAATGCGTGTGACACCTATGTTTCTGTATATACCCACTCAGTGAGAATGACGAGAGACAGTAACATGAGAGCTTGACATATCCCGGGCCAATTCTTTAGTGGTCTGAGGCTGTCATTCTTTAAGCAGTAATTTGTTCTCATAAAACTAAACAACTCAGCCACAATGAGGAGACTCTCAAGTTCTAACTTATCATCCTTGAAACGGGAAAAACCCTTTCTGTGCCATTCTGTCAGTAATGAAGTCATGTTTGTTACACAGCACAAATGTCTCGAGTCCCTTTGGCAGCTTTGTGACGTTGATTAAAAGATGTCGAAAATGCTCATTCGTGTCTACTTGGCATTCCATCTCAAAGTCGGTGTCTAATCATACTTATTATAAAACCCAGGTTGTGTGTGTGTGTCTGTACGTTTATATATTGGATCGGATTTCCTACATTTTTCAACCGATTTCAACAAAACTTCACAGGACTACGTAAAATTACCTTGCGGTGGTTCTGACAGCGCCAAAAATTGGAAGATGAATGGTGGCATAATGTTACCATCACTAGTGATTACTCCAGAAACCTTTGTAATCATCAATAGACTCATCCAACTCTTTTGACATCCAAACACTCTGAAATGTACATATTGGACCTTTCAGCTTGAATGCCAAGAAGTATTGCATGCTGTTTGCAAATTTATGGCAAAGTGAATTGTAGTCTGGGGAATTAGGTGGTCAGATGTAAGGGATGATGTGGTAGCAAAAATTGTCTGCTAGCCGTGTTTATCCCTTGTTTCTTGTTTAGGACTGGATTTCCGCTTCCTGCTAAATTTTTCTTTAAGCCTATACTTCTGATGTCTCCATTTTCTGGATCAATATTCTTTATGGTCTTTTGAACAGGGGGTTTAACCCTATTTTCCTGTTTAGGATTGGGTTTCCGATTCATTCTCTTTCACTTATATTAACCCCTTGCGTCATAGCGCGGTCATCGCTTTCCTTGTGGCAAATTGATCTTTTTATAAAAGCACAATGCTAAGCAACCCAAAGAATCTTTTAAATAATGAGATGTCTCGCTGGTAATGTTAACCTGATAATTGGCGCAATAGTTTCGTTTAATCGTCAATGCTATTTATTTTTTGTGATTTAGGAGTTCATACTTATCTACAGCCTATTCTAATATGAATTAATTTTCCGTGATTTCTTGTGTATATTAGTCGAGTTGTTTCCTATTGCTTTTACGGTTTCAAATTAAGATTTCTATTTCTCTTACACGGTTTTCTCTTCGCGGCTAGAAAGGCTAGTTTACCTTGAAATTTCACCCAGGGTTGGTCAGAAAACAGACCGATTCCTCTCTTTCGTTCACAAAGTGTATTCTTCTTCTATGTGCAATGTCCCTTCAGGGCGCTGCGAGCATGGCTCTCGACAATTTCCTGTCCTTAACAGATTTTTGTATTTTTGTTTTCTCCCCTAAATCTTATCCGGCCATAAAATTACTCAAGCTATTATGTGCATTGATCTTTTTCAGTCTTACTCTATACTTGCGAATTTTAGGCATTAAGAGCAGAGTTACAAATGAAATGCTAAAGAACCATGAGTATCACAAATATTAAAATGCGAGACACCAACTGTCAAGAATAGAAAGGCGGAATCGTATGGAAATGGCATGGGCTTTTTTTTTTTTTTACCCTACCATCTTTCTTAATATTAGGTTGGTGCAAAAATAATGTCGTTTTTCTTTTGAAGTTGAACGTCAAAAAAACGACATTATTTTCGCACCAACCTAATACTTTGCTTAGTGTATTAGAAAATCAACTCAGCAGACAAGGCCTGATTTGAACCCGGCTATCCGGTTTCTCTTTTGACAGTTAGGTAAACTGGACATCTAGCGGCGTAGATACATTAACTAATTTCGTTTCAATCAGTGAAAAGGTTAATGTCTCATTAAGCTGTACTCGCTGATGTTGACATAACTAATTACAACACAGAAGCTCTAGACACACACACAGCAGACACACGCATATGTGTGTGTATGTGTGCTGTGTGTAAATTTAGTTCTGGGTAAATCTGTGTATATGTGATGTACACTTTGCGTTGTGTGTATACAGTTCCGTATATGTTGGGGTAATTATGACGAGGATATTACCTCTGTGTCTGCCGATTTTATTAGAATGAACCAAAGGCTAAGGTTGTCGATTCTGCAGACGGACCAAAACAAAGCTGTCCGAAATTGCTCTGTCGCTAAACGGGGAAGGAGATCGCTTGAAAGAACCCGGATTTTCAATTACCAAAAATTGGATGCGTTGCTAGATTCCTCTTTTCTCGTCTTCACTCGATTCTCTCCTTTCTACTCTGCGCCATGATTCAATAGGTGTTTCATCGATTGCCTCTGTTTTTAAGACTGTTATTACTCCCCCCCCACCATTGTTATTTTAGATGTTACGTCATTATATGCTATGGAGATTATATACAAAAGAAAAAAAATCTCATGTTGGACAATGTTATAACGTTTTAAGCAAAATAAAAGTCTGTGCTCAAAGACTTAACGGGTTGAAACAAAATACTTTGGTATGATTACCAATGAAGATGTTTCCAGAATAGAAAATAATTTCAAGAGAAGCACAAACAGTAACAGCTGTCACGAAACCAAAAAATATTTATAAATCATCTATATTTGTATGTTTACAGATTCTAGATAAAATAGAACGAAGAATGTGCAATGTTATTGGTTTTGAACTGGCATCTCGGCTTCAATTACTTTTCCACCCCCCGTAAGATAGTATGCGTCAATCTTTTATATAAATACTTTCATGGTAATTGTTCTGATAAATTTTCCTCTATGGTATATAGTCTGTATGAATTTAATCGCATTGATAGATTGACGGAAAGATCTCATTATTTTACAATGGAAATGGGCGGATATATCCGTAATTTCTACACTAACGCTTGTGGAATCTCTTCTTGCTTCTTGCTTTCAAATGAACTTTGATCCTCCAAAATTGATATTAAATGTCAATCGTTACCTTCTGTCTTTATAATTCCTGTTCTTTTATTTCTCAGTTCTTTTATTTATTTCACCTATCATCTGGTTCAAACTTTTCCCCGCCATTTTGAACAGGAGTAGAGGTTTATCCATTGTTTCCTGTTTAGAATTAGGTTCCCGCTTTCTTCCTAAATTATACTTCAACTCTATAATTCTAACGTCTCCATTGTCTGGTTTAAAGTCCTCTCAACTCTTTTGAACGGGAGTAGATATTTATCCCTTGTTTTCTGTTAAGAATTGGCTTCCGGCTTCCTTCTAAATCTACTTCAGCTCTATACTTCTAATGTCTACAGTCTATTGATCGCAGTCCTTTACTCATCTTTTGAATAGAGAGGTTTATCCATTGTTTCCTGTTTAAGATTGGGTTTCTGCTTCCTTCTAAATTCTACTTCAGCTCTATATTTCTAATGTCTTCATTGTCTGGATCAGTCCTTGCTTGTCTTTTGAACGGAGTAGAAATTTATTCTTTGTTTCCAGTTTAGGATTTGGTTTCTGATTCCTTCTAAATTATACTTCAACCCGATAATTCTAACGTCTCCATTGTCTGGTTCACAATTCTTTCTGGCATTTTGAACAGGAGTAGAGATTTATCTCTTGTTTTCTGTTCAGGGTAGAGTTTCCGATTCTTTTTAAATTCTACTTCAAATCTATCCTTCAAACGTGTCCACCTAAATTGTGAAATTTGCACTATTATTGGATTTCCGCTTCATTTTAAAGTCTTTTGCTTCTTTTTCACATACATTAACACCTTGCGTCATAGTGCGGTCATCACTTTGCTTGTGGCAAATTGAATTTAAAAAAAAACGCTCAATGCTACACATTCGAAAACAGACTCTAAATAATGAAGTGTCACGGCAGTAATATATTAACCTTATAATAGTTCCAACTGTTTCGTTTAAGTCGCCAATGGCCATCTGTAACTGTAAATTCTACCCTAACAGTTTCTCCTCCACACAATCTTCGTTTATGCAAATCTCGTCTTGCTTTGCGATCAAATTTGATCCTCCATAATTGAAATTAAATGTCAATCGTTATCTTCTGTCTTCATAATTCCAGTCATTTTATTGTTCTCCTACCTTATTTTTTTCCTTCCGTTTTCATTTTCTCGTTTTCTTTCGGGCTCTATAATTCATTACGTCTTAGTGGCTTTATTGCCTTACCTGGGGGGAAATGATTGAAAAACTAAAGACAAGAAACTCTGCTAAAAATCAAAATTCAGACTGTGATAAACAACGGAATTACAAATTAGATGCTAGAAAAACCATCCTCGTTATCACAAATAATGTCATATGAGACGCCATCTGGCAAGCAGCAGGCCCACTGGAAGAGACTCATATCCACAGATGTTGAACTCTCTTCTTGATTCTTGCTTACCGATCAGCTTTGATCCTCCAAAATTGAAATTAAATGCCAATCGTTATCTTCTGTCTTTATAATACCCGCTCGGCCCGGTGGCTAGGACCAAAGTGTAGTATCTGCGCTTTGTGAGCTGCCGGGTCTGGTGTCTGTAGAACTCTCTGCTTGCGAAGGGTAGGGTTTCGTTGGGGGAGGTTGACGGAACTGGCCCGCCGAGGCGGGTTTGGATGGTTATTCATTTTTGGCTGGGCCTACGGGCTCGGAGATACCCACATTAAAAAGGCCTTGTGTTACATTCGATCCCCGTGGGTGGATTGATAAATACCATAATTCTTGTTCTTTTATTGTTCCCTGTTCTTTTATTTATTTCACCTATCATCTGGTTCATACTTCTCCCCGGTCTTTAGTACAGGAGTAAAGGTCTATCCCTTGTTTCCTGTTAAGAATAGGGATCCCGCTTCTTTATAAATTATACTTCAACTCTATAATTCTAACGTCTCAATTGTCTGGTTCACAGTCTTCCCCACTATTTTGAACAGGTGTAGATATTTATCCCGTGTTTCCTCTTCCGCCTCCTTCTAAATTCTACTTCAGCTCTTTACTTCTAATGAATCCATTGTCTTGATCAAAGTCCTTCCTGTCCGTTTTAACAGAAATAGAGATTGTTTCCTGTTTAGTGTTGGGTTTCTGTTTTTTTCTAAATTCTACTTCAACTCAGAACCATCCTCGGTATCATAAATAATAATATGCGAGACGCCATCTGACAAGCAAAAGGCCCATTGGAATAGACACCGTCAAGAAGAGAACGTTGAAATGGCATGGACAGGTCATCAGAATCTTTCCCCGCCATCCTATAAGGTTCTACGTTAGACAAAGACAGAGACAGAAGAAAAGAGGAAATTGAGTGAACTGGACAATACTCTTTCCAGAGACTGGGTACGCAACATAAGCACGTGGAGGAAGCTGGTCTGGGGCTTCGTTATCGGATTGATGATCCTCATTATGAGGATTATTGATGTGGTAATAGATCGATAATTTGGTGTCTAGGACACTCGCTTAAAGTATCATGTTTTAACTTGCTTTAGCACATAGGATCTGTTGACTGATTGATGGCTAATGGGGAGTAAAATGAAGTCGATAAGCTGTGTTTAAATTCCAGCCTACTCTCTGGGTATTCTCTTTCATACCAATGCCCTGGCGAAAGGAATGCACTTATTCTCCCACCAAGTATGGATTAAAAATCAGGTTAAACTAAGCTTTATACGTAGCAGCCGGTCTAAAAGAAAAATACAGGATTCAAAATCCACAGGGAATGCTACAGAAGAAAAGTGTTTGTTTTTTAATCATGTCACCCCAAGCAAGGCAATAATGCCACTAAGTCGCAATGGGTTACTGAATGTTAGCGAATATCAAAACAAAAACACTATTAAGGAGAAACAACGATAAAATAACAGAAATTAAGAACACAGATAACGACTGGCATTGCATTTAATTTTTTGAAGATCAAAATTGACTGGAAAGCAAGAAGCCGGGAGAAAGTTTCCCGAGCTAATACTGCGAAAAAATAAACTGTTAGCAGAGCACTTATAATTAAATCTCGCCATTTCAGCAGTAAATGAGACCTTGCCGCCAATCTAGTACTGTGTTGAAATACATAAAGTCTAGATACCATAGTGGAAAGGTCATCAGAAAAATTACCATGAAATTATTTATAGAAAAGACACAGGGAAGCTACGTTACGGCGTGGGAAACGGACTGGAGTCGAAATGCCAATAACACTGCAGATTCAATAACACTTCAGATTCTTCTTTGTATTTTATCAAGAATCTCTAAATATATAGCAGGTCCACTATTTCAGATGTGGCTGCAATATTCGAAGCAGAGACGAATGGTAGACTTAAAAATACCTAAGATAGATTCTAGTGAGAAAGATTGTGTAGCACAACATAGTGAACTCTACTTTCCAACCCTGCTGACCTAGAAATTGATTCAATTAATCATTCCACTTCATGTCAGAGGAAAACGTTAGTCCAAAAAAAAGCAATGTGTCACTCAACTGGAGGTTAGCATCAGTCATTCTGACATAAGCCCAAAAACTGGATAGCATGAGAAATCAGGTACTTACTGAAGGGCTACAGGATACCGACCATTTTTCTAGCAGATTTAGCGATGGATCGTATCTACGAATTCTATTTAACATCTGGTTTGAACTTAAGATACAATAATTGCTCAAGGCACGGAGTTACCCCGAGGGGACATCCATCGATCGTGATTGGTGATAGTTCAGGGTTAGATCGGCGATGAGTTTGATTTTTGTGGCTTTGTATGTAACCAGCCAGTTCTTCCATCACTGAGCCGTTAGATACTCACAAATGATTGATAATCTTAGGCAGATGAATTTTATTTACATTATTCGGACTATTGTCCTCATCTTTGTCGCTATGTTTATCACATGTTTCGGCCGTTGTAC
The DNA here is from genome assembly GCA_963932145.1 of Acanthosepion lycidas. NCBI lineage: Eukaryota > Metazoa > Mollusca > Cephalopoda > Sepiida > Sepiidae > Acanthosepion > Acanthosepion lycidas. The sequence goes on along the minus strand of OZ010578.1, from coordinate 48,362,579 downwards.
GCTCCGGCGTCCTTCAGGTGGCTGGAATGTCGAACTGAACCCTTTATTTCGCTCACTGGGTTAGACTGTTCCAGTTCCACGTGCCATGTTTTTAATGGATGTCAGTTATCTCCTGTTAATTTCCCTCTGAATGTTCTCCACTGCCTTAACCACTTATTGAACTCACACTCTTTTGGGTCCTGTCACTGGATCTAACTAACGCCTTTATCCACTGTGTCGGAGCGTACAACGGCCGAAACGTTGAGATAAACATAGCGACAAAGATGAGGTCAATAGTCCGAATAATGTAAATAGTGTACATAATAACTCATGTCAGAAATATAGACAGATACTTAGGCAGATGTTTTGTGTAAAGTAAAAAGAGGACTGGTCCGTGAAGCGATCCCCTGTTGTAACCGGTTAGAATAACTTATTATTTTTCAGCAGCTTTACTCATTTTTTCCTCATACAATATCATTGTATTTTGCAACCAAAAAGTTTCTAGATTGAATTACGTTGTTATATTTTCTCAGTTTCATGGTGTTTTGCTCTCTGTCACATACATTCAAATTTACGGTGTACAAAATCCTGTCCGGACAGCATCCCGCCATTTAATGCTAACGAAAGAGTAGCCGGCCTAAGAGAATGGAACTCGTTTCAAAATATTACGCTGAGTCATAAGTAATTTCTTTTTTGGTCACTCAGCAGTAATGGCGAATGTAGCACCCAAATTACTAATCATGAGTTTCAGTTAAGAACAAATTTATAAGTAAAACATACATACCAGGTTTTGTTTTTTTCATTCTTTTAATAATTTCACCCCAAGCAAAGTGGGAATGCCACTAGTATGCACGAAGTTACAGAGAGTGAAATGATTGAAAAGACTGAGGAAAGGACAAGAGTTTGAGCGGGATTCAAGAAGATAGATGACAATTGAAGTTGCATTTACATTTTTGAACACTGTATTTATCTGCGAAGCAAGTGAACGGTAAGGATTTCTACAAGCGAGAAGTACGAAAAAGGAAACTGATGGGGTAGAAGTAACTGTTGCATTTAGCTATTTCATTTGAATAAGGGTGGGACCTAGATACCAATCTAGTAGCACGCTTAAATTCATGTACTCGGGGCACCAGGGAAAAAAGCTTGTTAGGGCAGTTTCCATGAAAATATTTACAGAAAAGACAAAGGGAAGACACGCCACGTCGTTGAGAAAGTGACAGAAGTCGAGATGCCCAGTCAGGATCGATAATATTATATTTTCTTGTTTGGATTTTGTCAAGAACCTCGAGACGAACAGCAAAAGTACCAAATCAGTTATAGCAACAGTATTCAATGTACGGACGAATTGTAGATGAACTCAGACGAGAAGAAAAAATGGCTGACACGACACAGCCACCCAACTTTCCTTGTAGTAGATGCGGTTATTAATTCGATGTAGTCACTCCACTTCAAGTCATTTGAAAAAGTGAGGCCAAGAAGAATCAGTGTGTTGCTCTCCAGGAGTCTAGCGTCTGCCATGCTGATGGCAGGCAAAACAGTTTCTCATATCAATGAAAACACCGAGTTGATGACTTTTACAAAGAGCATACGCTTTTTTAGTGAGATCCATGCCTTAATCGTATCAAAGTTCGGATTTTTGTCCCCGTTGGTAGTTGGATAATTAAAAGAAAAAAACTTGTAGTTTTAAGGAATGATTTATTAGGTTGGTGCAAAAATAATGACGTAATAATGTCGTTTTTTGACGTATTGTTTAACGTCAAAAAACGACATTATTACGTCGTTATTTTTGCACCAACCTACTATTTCATAGAAATATTTCGACTAACTGTTGCTAGTCTTGGTCACTCCTTTAATTTAAGTAAAACAATGGAAAGAAACTAGAAACGCTTAAGAATTTAAATGAATTAAAAAAACGAGTAAAATTGTTTTATTTTTTAGCCAGAGAGGCCACCACTACCCTCTACCTGTGGTACATGGTAACATTCAAGGCAGAATAGTTCAATGACTTGTTAGTTTCCATTTTCACCGGGCATCCTGAGGTTACCACGTCTCTCCACTCAGGGGTGTATTTGTTTTAGAAAGTTACCATCTTCTTACTCATTGCCTTCTCTTGGACTGGTTACTATCAAGGCTATATGATACAGTATGTCCTGCTATTTTCCCATGTGAGATAGAAGGGATGATTCATAACATTTTCAAGGGTATAAACGCGTAAGTGAATGTAAGGAACTAGACTGGAATTCGAGCTCCGCTCTCGGATTCCTCAATCCGAGCTGCAAACCATTATTCCTCCGTAGCTCTATTTTAGAGTTTCTAAACTGCAATGATGCACTAAATGCGAATAAATATTTTGATCATTTTAATTTGTAGTGAATATTCATATTTAAGGAGACAGTGAACCAGCGTTTTTAGCAGCAGATCCTAGCAATGGATTCAGTATACTTTTTCCACTTCATCGTAGCTGTGAATGTATAGATGGCCACTCGTATTCGAGAATAACCGTCTACTAGGGCGGCTAGCAAATCTCTATTGCAGCAGGGGCATTTGTGACTGTAATACTCAAGGAATACACGAATGCTAGACTTATAAATATGCAAGATATATTTACGAAAGAAAGATTCCCTAGCACGACGTTTGTGCGTTTTAGTCAACATCCAGAGGGTTCACCTGTGGTTTATACTACAACTATGCTGAGCAGACTTTAGTTACAGTTTCTGGGAAAGAGCGAGTTATCTACCGTGATCAACAAGGCCAGTACGCTCAAGCCCTATCCAATTCAGCCTTGGGTCAACCCGTGGAATTGTTTTGAAGCACTTTCCAAAGGTGCCGCACGCTGGGATCGACCCCTTCAGCCCGATAACATTAGGAAGTCTCCTTCATGACAAATCGACCATAGTGAGATTTGAACCCGGGTCTCGTGGTTAGAATGCGAACGTTCTAACCACTCGGCTACGTGCTCTTAACTGAGAATGTAAGCCCGAGAAAACTCAACGAGTCACTTTCATGGAGGTTAGCGTCAGCCATTCTGATGGGAGACTGGATGTGGTCATTCAGGTGATTGAGAAAAAGGTTTTCTCATGAAAACCAGATTCAAGAGTTCTTCGAAAGAAAAAAAAGATTTCGCATCAAAACATTAGTAATTTGATTCAAAAAGTAACGAAGATCTGACTGATAAGTGGTAACAAGTCATTGCAAATTTTGTGAATATATAATCGAATAAAACCTAATTGTAGCTTATTCTTTGAAGAATAAATTCGATAGACAAAATTGAAAATTATTTTAACACAATTATATACATATAATACACTTCATTTGTTTGTCATATATATGTTTTCCATACGACAATGTTCATCGCAAAAGGCAAGGTTAAATCTCCACAATCATCCCCACTACTAAATACAAAAAAAAAAAAAAATAAGGTCCATGGAAAAACAGTTGATGTTTTACGTGTGGTTGACTCATCGATGTATTATTTACTTAACGTTCTAAGTTTTTAGTCCGACCTGTTGCAATATGTCCAGAAAAGTCTGGTTGAAGTACTGCCCGCACTCATCAATAGTAAAATGCCGCCTAAAGCAGGAATAATGCAGGATAACAATTAGGAACTTGGTTGGTCTGTTCTAACTCCACCCACCATATTCACTTAACATTGAACAAGCCGAAATATTTACTTTTTACAATCGCTGCAAAAGGTTCTTTGATGGTTGGCGAGGTTGGGATGGTTTTCTATAATGGAAACCAGATTCAATAGTTGTCTAAAACGCTTCGAATCGAAACCTGCAGAATGTTTCAAAGAATAACTTTATAAACAAAATCGGAAATTATTTTCGTCTCAACATTATATATAGATTACACATGAACTCATGTGCATTTCCTTATCATTATATATATATATGTAGGGGGGCACCTCGAGGCACTGTAATCGGTGGCAATCTTGTCTAGCTACAACGACTGAGTAGTGAGTTCGATCCTCACAGGATGCCCTTTACATTCAACGTTGTGCTATATCTTAGCTACGCTTGGAAAATCACTATATATATATATATATATATATATATATATATATATATATATATATATATATATATGTGTGTGTGTGTGTGTGTGTGTGTGTGTACATGTTTTACATGCGACGATGGATCATTACATTAACAAGGTTAAATCTCCACAAGCGACCCACCAAAACCATGAACTCCAGGGAAAATCTGCGTGTGAGGGGTGATCGGGGTATTATTTATTTAAAGTTCTTAGCACACACGGAAACAATAAATGCAGTTATACGTCCAGCAGCTGCAAAATCTCCATAAAAAGTTTGGTTGAAAAACTGCCTGCACTCATCAATAATAAAATGCCGCTTAATGCAAGAATAATACAGGAAAATACTTCGGAACTCGGTTAGTCTGTTCTAAACTCACCCACCATATTTATCTGACCTTACAGCAGCCGAAATATTTATCTTTTAAAATCGCTGCAAAAGGCTTTGATTGTGTGTGTGTGTGTGTGTATGTGTCTGTGTGTGTGTGTGTATGTGTCTGTGTGTGTGTGTGTGTGTGTGTGTGTGTGTTTGAGGTTGGAGTTCTCTAATGGAAACCTAATTCAAGAGATTGTCTAAAGGTCACTCGCGTTGAAACTTACCCTTTTTACCCAAAAGCAATCGCGGAACTGTTTGATAAGTGATAACATGTAATTGAAAACTATGGCGAATATATAAGTGAACAAAATATAGTTGTATTACATTTTTTAAAGAATAATTTTGATAAACTAAAACGGAAATAATTTTCCTCTCAACATTTCACACCTACCTTCTTTTTTTTTTCTACTTTCCAAAACAGCATGCATTGTTCAATTTCAGAATGTTTAACTAATACGTCTTTAGAATCTGTCTATATTTCTGGGATGAGGTATTATCCAGACTATTTACATTATTCGGACTATTGTGCTCGTCTTTGTTGCCATATTTATAACAACCTTTCGGCCGTTGTACGCTCCGGCATTCTTCAGGACACATGGCAAAGCGGATAAAGGCGTCGGTTAGATCCAGTGACAGGACCCAAAGAGTTGTGAGTTCAATACCTGGTTAAGGCAATGAAGAACTTGGAGAGGTGAATTAACAAGAGATAACTGATAACTGACACGCGTTAGACATGGCACTAGAACAGTCTACCCCGGCGAGCCAAATAAAGGGCCCAGTTCGACATTCCAAACACCTTAACGCCGGGGCGTACAACGACCGAAACGTTGTGATAAATATGGCAACAAAGATGAGGACAATCGTCCGAATAATGTAAATAGTGGTACTTCTTTGCGTTCTCTTTAATCTCGCCCACGGAATTTATTTATACTGGAAAAAGAGCTAGAGATTCGAACTTTAGACATAGAAAACCTTGCACGAAAGAAGGAATGGCGAATGTGACGGTTACGTAGAAAACAATCAGAGTCAAAGGCGTTTTTATTGCCGATCAAGCTACGCCAGGGAAGAGCTTGTGTTCCCGTATTTTGCGCTAACGTCTTCTCTGAACGATTACCAAGTTACACCAAGGCCGCACAAGTGGTTGCCGAAGTATTCCAAATAGTTTTATACAGACGAGACAGACCTTCTATTTGCAATAATAGTTTAACGCTCTCTGTCATATCTCTGCTTTTGCAAATTAGAACTGAAATCCTAACAAATAACTAATTACTGATAATACGCTTCATTTCTGCTTAATCAGCATTTTCGTCCGAAATTTTCTAAGAAGTCCTCGTTCCGCTTTTAACTCATTATCTTATATGACTATTTCTCTAGAAATTTATTTGAAAGTTGCAGATACTTGTTAAGATCAGCGTAGTTTGACCAAGACCAAATGGAGGTGAAAAATAAGGAATGTCACACGCCAAACTTCAAATATCTTCACTTTTAGATGAAATAGGACTGAACGTTCAATGACATATACGGGAGTAAATATTATACAGGGTGCGACAGAAATACCTCCAACATTTTAAATGTTGACAAAAAGATTAAGATAACTGCTTAGTTTAAAAATGTATTTAATTGTTGTTTGAACAAAGGGGTTATAGATTTTATTCATTAAAAATGGTAGCCTCTATTTGCCATACACTATTGAAGACGATTTCTAAAATTTTTCATTACTGTTGAAGTCCGAGCGCTTCGAGGTTTTACAGGTTGCTTTCTTTTAAGCGCTGAACCTGTGGACCAAAAATGTTCAACCCGTAGAAGTATCGATTTTCTGTCCGGAACAGCACCATTCCAACGTAACTTCAAATGACAATGAAAAGACAATTGTATTTTAATCTCAGACACCAGTCTAAAAAAAATACTGCAACAAGTACAAGTAATTAAGCCATGATGGTAACTTCTGGTATCTGTGGGTTCAGTAAGATAGTAACATTGAAAAGTTGAAAACACACACGAATAAAGAATGAATATATACAGAGTGCGGCAAAAATATCTCCCACATTTTAAAGGTTGACACAAAATCAAGGTAGCTGCTATTAAAACAATTATTTCACTGTTGTTTAAACAAAGGGTTACAGTTCTTATTCATTTAGTATTTTGAAATTCAATCCGCCAAATTGTAGCCTCTATTCGCTATACACTGTTGAAAAAAAAAAAAAACACAAAATATTAGGCTGGTGGAAAAATAATGACGTAATAATGTATGTTTTTTGACGTTAAAAGGACGTCAAAAAACGACATTATTACGTCATTGTTTTTGCACCAACCTAATAACTGCTATGAAAAAAAAATCACTGTTGTTTAAACAACGGATTACAGTTTTTATTCGTTTGGTTCTAAAAATGACATCCCCAAAGTGGGAACCGCCTCTATTCCCCTATAAACTATTGTAGATGATGAGTTTGAGCGTTTCAAGGTGGTCTTCTTTAAAACGTTGAACGAGCAGCCCTGAATTTTCAACTCATAGCCGTATCGATTTTCAATCGGGAATGGCATCCTTCGACTTAATGAGCACGAACAGTTCTCTGGATTTCAATGACAAATTCACAAGTCTTTAAAAATTTAGCAAACTTACAGTGTGCATCGGTCCAAGCCCTGATGGTACATACGGCTGGGGACCATTTGTCAATCCAAACTCACACTGAAAGTCCTACTATGAATTTGAACGTCCAAATGAATACGACCACTGCTACGCTTGGTCAGCTTTCGATCGGGATGCGGCAAATTCGCTTGACGGAAGCGGCTCAACCCATCTCGGATGAATCCTTCACGAAGGACTAGTATGTAAGTATACCATGATGGTAACTGATGGTAGCTGAAAAATAAATAATAAAATAGTAGCTAGATGAAGAAACTTTTGCCACTTGCGTAAAAAACTAGCCCTACGCATGTGACTACTGAAAATGTGGGAGGTATTTCAACCGCATACTGGAGCTAATGTAGTGGGAGGTAAATGGTTATTTTGTAAGCATAGCTTAAATGCGACACAAGGCCTAAAGTATGGAGCACCTAGTGAAGATCGAATTTGCTTTTCAGAGACAAGCTTGCTAACCATTTCACCACGCTGAAGTGCCCCATGTCTGAGGTACAGGGATACCCAAAAAAACGGGAATTTTTGAAGTGCGCATTGCCAGACATGATCAAGCGGCAACATTGCGAGACAGTGAACTTGAGTAAGTAAACATTTCGCCATTTAGAATTCAAGATGAAATTCACAGTATCCCAGCTGAGATGTTGCAGCAGTCGATGAGGAATCTCAACAGCAGATTTCAAGAATGCATTCGTACAGGAGGACGCCACCTACAGGACGTAATTTTTTAAAAATGAAAATTCCATCATTGTTTCTTAAATGGCTATTTAAAGGTTTCAATTGCTATGAATAAAATATTTTTCTTTCAATACTCTTGGTTTTATTGGATTGTTAAAAAGTTCCCATTTTTTGGGGTCACCCTGGATATGTAGGAGGTATTACTACAGTATCATGTAAAATTGTCCAGTGCTTATTTCTTTTGGTTCTAAGAACATCTTTCGGCGGCTTCATACTTACCGTAATTCCTGAAAATGTATCATGTATTATTCCGCCATGTTTTTCAGGTTGCCTATCACACTTTCTGTCGTCTGTCACACTTCAATCCAGATAGTGAAATTTCGTCGCCTGCTTGATTTTTATACTCGCATGGGAAATTCGCACTTTGCCTTATCTTTTTTTACTCAAATGGATTCTTACTTACATTTATTAACTATTCTTTTGTTTTAATTTTCTGGTGAGATTCACTCGACTAATTTGTCTATTAGTTCTTTCAGTACTACTTGTGAATCTGCTATCAACACACTATCGACAGCGTAGTGTATGGTGTTAAAGTTCCGTCAACAGATCATGAATCCAGATAGGACTTTCAGTAGATGTGCGAATGGTGTAATGCTGAGCGGTTCGCGATAAGAAATCGGCGTACCAGTTTCAAATTCCGCGGAGCGTATTACAGTTGTTTTTTACTTGGGAAAGTTATTAATCTTCTCCTCCCAGATATGGGTTAAATGGTGGCACACATTAACCGGTTCAGTGATGATTGGAAGCAGCAGGATAACTCTGAATACAGAACCCTAAATAGTCTTGGCGGAGCACATTCTAGGCAACTACCGATGTGACCATGAGACAATGTTTTTTTTTATTTTTTTATTATTATGTGTTTCTACAGAATGACGATTGAAATACCAATCCCCGGACATGTCAGCAACGATGAATTTTTAGAGAACATGGAAACAAAAAGGAAGCATATTGTTGTGAAGATAAACACACCTCTTCAGAAGATGAACTGGACTCGTCCAAGTAACATATAATACCGACGTCGAGAATCGTCAGCAAATAGATAACTTCTTGCAGATCGCTTATCGGCCGAGATTCGATCACGGCTACGCCTAGCTTAGACCGGCTCGGGTCTGGACAAGCCAAAACAAGCTATGATTAGCTTAGACCAGCTCTGACCAGCTTGGACAAGCTATGACCAGCTAAGACCAGCGGCCTGAGTGAAAACACTCGGGTCCCCACGTTAAAAACCGACCTTGTGTCACAACCTGACTCAGTCGGGGGTCAAGTAAATAAACGAAATTTTGACTAAGATTCGATCACGGCTACGACTAGCTTGGACCGGCTCGGGTCTGGACAAGCCAAGTCCAGCTATGACTAGCTTAGACCAGTTCTGACCAGCTTGGACAAGCTACGACCAGCTAAGACCAGCTTGGACCAGCGTCCCGAGTGAAAACACTCGGGTCCCCACGTTAAAAACCGATCTTGTGTCACAACCTGACTCAGTGGGGATTCAACTAAATATTAGGTTGGTGCAAAAATAATGCCGTAATAATGTCGTTTTTTGACGTTAAAAAATACGTCAAAAAACGACATTATTACGGCATTATTTTTGCACCAACCTAATAAATGGCCTTTTGGCTGAGATTTGATCGGTTGATACTTACCTGGCTCCGGGCTCCGGCCCTGTGCTGATGGTATCACGCTTGCGAATAGCTTGGACCCGCTCTGACCAGCCCGGACCAACTATGTCAAGCCAAGATCAGCTATGACTAGCTTAGACCAACTCTGACCAGCTTGGACAAGCTATGATCAGCTAAGACCAGCTTGGAGCAGCGGCCCGAGTGAAAACATTCGGGTCCCCACGTTAAAAACTGACCTTGTGTCACAACCTGACTCAGTGGGTGTCAAGTAAATAAACAGTTAACTGCTCGCATGAACGGTGATATACACTGTTCTTTATTGTCAAACTCTCTGCCTCGGCAGAGAGGAACCCGGACGAGGCTTTGCGGGTTTAAACGGAATATTTTTGGTAGAGCATACGCGCTCTGAGAACCCACAGTAAACCGGCCTTGTGCCACATGCAAGCCACGTGGTGGGGGGCGTTAAATATAACAGTTAACTGCTTGCGGGGGCTTCTCGCTACACCTGGGGCTTTCCTAGCGGATTTTTCTGGAGGGATTGGCAAAGGAGTACATAAGACGGGTAGTGTTTTTTTTTTCTCCCTGTCGAGATCGATGCTGCAAATGTAATATCTTTTCCGTGCTCGAGGACTTCTTTCCTCCTTTGTTAACCCTCAGCCTCCGTTGCGTGACATCTGTTACGTAGCGGTGGTATAACTAGCTTAGACAAGCTATGATCAGATAAGATCAGCTTAGACAAGCTATGACTAGCTTAGACCAGTGGCCCGAGTGGAAATCTCCGCGTTAAAAACTGACCTTTGTGTGGACGAATTGACTCAGTAAAAAAGCATAATACGGATTGACCTTAATCACGTATGTGAAAATGTACAGAGAATAATTTTAGCACAGAATTACAAATCTTCCCGATTGAGGTTTTTAGCGTAGTGACTTATTCAAATGTTCACTTCCAGAAATTCTAACTAAGATTTGCTCTGCGGTATAAATGACAGGTTGGATGTGTGGCTGTTGAAAAAAAAACGCATATGTCTGAGCATGCGTTTACAACAGGAATTACTTAGGTAACTTTGTTGACTTCATCTTACACACAACGTGAATTTTAAACGGCAGTGTACTGCGAATCTTCGCCAAATGTCTGCATTGTCGGTGAGGTGGTGATGCAAATCTAGAATCAACACGATTCAGAGCAAACTTATAAATTGATCTTAGCCAGAAGCATCCATTCGTTTTAGTTCAACAACAATTGTTCATTCAAATATAGCCAATTAAAATTGCCAAGAACATAATCATGTCCGCTTCAGTCAATCTGAATAATTGTCAAGTCATAAAAATTAAGTATTTATTCATGTGTGGAAATCTGCAAAAATAACATGATCAACGCTACCTTAGAAAAAAAAAAAACTTCATTCTAGATTTTATAGTCATAAATGCTGTTTTTTTTTTTTTTTTTGGCGGGGGGCGAGTATTGAAAGTTAACACAGAACTAAAAGGTTTGCCTTTTTTTTTTTCACTCCCTTTTTTTTAATATTTAATTCTCTTTTCCACTTCAAACATGATGTAGATTTTTCGATATTTTTTATCTAACTACTGGTGTTACTTTTTTCGTTGTATTCATTCTTTTAGACAACTTGTAGAACAGGCACACCAAATGCTGTTGGTGTGGTTCCAGTAACAAGACGTTTTTAGGGGTATACATCACTAGCTAGATCCCCTTGCTTTATTGTCTTAAAGAGCTAAAGGGATCCAAAATCCTACTTTTTATCCATAACTAGAGGAAGGAAAATCTGCTTTTGTCAACTGTAAAGGCATCATAAACAGTGCTGACAAGTATTAAAATACAATTACCTACCTTTTGATTGCTTTTTATTAACGGTTATGAATACGTAGCGTTCTTTGTAAGGTAAATTCTCCTATATTTTTCCATGGAAAAAACAACAGAGACTGAAGAAGACAGATTGATAGTGAACATTTTCACTTACAATTAAACTCAATTCACACTCAAAGAATTCGTTTATTTTTTCATGGGTACTATACTAGTTGTAAATAAATTTATTAAAAGAAAAATTATTTACCACAGCTTATTGACCACGGCTTTGCTGTTTTTATCCCAACGTTTCGGTTTTCCTCTGGTGTGTATCGATTTGGGTATTCCGAACTGAAACATTTATTTAATTTACAAGGAACTTTTCTGTTCCACTGCTCATGTCTAGGGATATCGCCTAATTCTTGTTATTTAGTATTGTTCAATCATTGCTTGAACGTTTACGCTGAATGCGCGGACATACTGTATAAGGGAGGGATTGAACTCACAACAACTATCTCACAAAATTCACAAAATATAAAACTAATAAACTGTGTGATTAATAACTCGTCACCCCAGAAATTCAGATAAATGCTGACTTACTATTTTGTGTATTTTTTTTAACAGAAAATTAGGAATAATATGATTGTCCTGGGTGATTTCCTCCGCGATGTCCCCATGGGATGGAGTCTTTAAGCTCCACGTCCAAGAATGTGTTTCTGAAGTCTCTTCCTGGGTTAAAGCTGGAATCGACGCTTTCATCCCATCAAGGAAATATAGGATCAAGTCGCGCTCCTCCCCCTGGTTCTCGGATGCTTGCTCAGCCGCCATCGCCCATAGGAACCACTACTTCCACCTATTCCGTAGCGACATGTCTGACTGCAATAGACGTCTCTTTGCCTCCGCCCGTAACGAATGTAAGCGTGTCCTCAACGATGCTAAGTCACTATTTGCGGCTCGGATGAAGGAACGTATTACATCTTGCAAATCTGGTTCCAAAGATAATTGGCGTCTCTGCAAGAGCGTATTGAACAATTGCAAACCCTCTGTACCTTATTATTCAACCAGTTCGAAGTCCTGACCTCCTCTACCGACAAGGCTGAATGCTTTGCTCGGAAATTTTCATTCAACTCGACGCTCGACTCTTCCGGTGTACCCATACCCGACTTCCCTCTTAGAACTGAGGCCATATTGAATGGGTTAAACATAACCCCATCTTTGGTACTGGGCGTTATCTTCAAATTAGACCCCAACAAGGCTAGTGGTGGATACGGGATACCAGCCATTGTCTTGAAGAAATGCGCACCTGAACTGGCGCCCGCCCTTTCAAAACTATACAACTACTTGCTCAAGAAATCTTGTTTTCCTGACTGCTGGAAGTCCTCTTCGATCGTTCCTGTCTTCAAGAACTCCGGCGACCCCTCTGACCCTCCCAACTACCGTCCTATCAGTCTCCTTCCCCTCTTCGTCAAAGTCTTCGAAGCCCTAATCAATACCGGGGTGGTTAACCGCCTCACATCCCATAATCTGCTCTCAGACAAGCAATATGGTTTCTGCTTTGCCCGATCTACAGCCGATGTGCTTACGGCCATCACTGAAACAGTCTACCGAGCTCTTCAAAATAACGGGGAAGCCCGAGCTGTGGCACTAGACATCTCCAAAGCATTTGATAGGGTTTGGCATGCCAGCCTTCTTCGCAAGCTCCAGGGTTATGGCATTACGGGTCGATTATATAACCAAATACGATCATTCCTGTCAAACCGTAAATTGAAGGTCGTTCTCAATGGATTCTCCTCCAGTTCCTATCACACGAACGCAGGTGTTCCTCAAGGCCCCATCGTAGGCCCCACTCTATTCCTTATCTACATAAATGACCTTCCTGACGCAATACCTTCCCAAGTTGGCATCTACGCGGATGACACCACAATTTATTCCTGTATCAAAAACAAATCTAGTCTCGCTGACAAAACTCGCCTAGCCGTGCGTCTCGAAAAGGACCTCCAATCGATTGTGAACTGGGGCATGAATTGGCTGGTCAACTTCAACGCTTCCAAGACAAAACTGCTCTCTATTAATCAACACAGAGATCCTTCCCTTCCCTCCATTAGAATGTCTGACGCTCAACTTCTAGAGAGCAATTCTCTGCGGCTTCTCGGTCTCACGTTGACTGCTGACCCGAGATGGAATAAATACATTGAATCAATTGCCTCGTCCACTGTAAGAAAAGTTGGCCCCCTGAGCCGTGCCAGGAAGTTTTTCTCCCCGGAGTCGATCCTCCAGATCTACAAATCAACAATTCGCCCTTGCATGGAGTATTGCTGCCATATATGGTCTGGTGCCCCTTCTGTTTGCCTCGGGGTTCTTGATAGGCTCCAGAGGCGGATATGCAATGTAGTTGGCCCTGCCCTGCCCTGGCGTCTCGTCTACAGTCACTTTCTCACAGACGAGCTGTCGCCTCCCTCTGTCTGTTCTACAAATACTTTCATGGAAATTGCTCCGACGAGCTGCATTAGCTGGTTCCCAGACGTCATGAGTTCCAGCGCCTTACGAGGCTGGCATCCCGCTCTCACCCCTTCACTGTCGAAACTCCTAAATGTAGCCGTCTCTTCTACTCTAATAGCTTCATGTCTCGCACCTCTCGCCTGTGGAACTCCCTTCCCTTTTCCTGTTTCCCTGTGAGCTATAATCTTCAGCTATTCAAGTGTAATGTCAATCGACATCTCCAGTTGCCTTGATCTATCCACTACCCTCACCCTTTCTTCTATCACTCCTATCTCTAAATTTTCTGTAACCCCTTGCGTCCTAGTGGCTTCGCGCCTTGCTTGGGGTGAAATGCTTAAAAAAAAAGTTTGAGAATAAAATAGCTCGAGACATCTGAAATTTAGAATTTCGTCCTTTTTTAAAATATAATGTAGGAAATCCCCTTACGGCCATGTTCCCAGACCCTTTCGTCAAAAAACAATTTATTTGGTTGTTTTCCTTAGTAGCATGTTATTTACTGCCGAAATCTAAATGTTTTGTACGTAATTTTATGCCTTCAGAAGTCTTCTACATCATTTCATACTTTCAAGGTAAAAATATGCCTTATAGATTGTTTCATTGTTTTTATTTAGCAGCATATCAACCTTTATGGATTATGGAATGCCAACATCTAAATATTTTGAACGCAATTTCATGCCTTCAATTACAGATATTCTGAAGGCAGTTTCATGCCTTCAACTGCAGATATTTCGAAAGTAATTTCATTAACACCTAAAACAGATCATCTACAAGATATATATATATATATATATATATATATATATATATATATATATATATATATATGTATTTCAAAATATCTGCAGTTGAAATTGCTTTCAAAATATCTGTAATTGAATTACAGATATTTTGAAAGCAATTTCATAAATATCTCGAACGCGATTTTATGCCTTCAACTACAAATATTTTATACATAATTTTATACTTTCAGGATAACCGTGTGCCTTATATATATATATATATATATATATATATATATATATATATATATATATATATCTTGTAGATGATCTGTTTTAGGTGTTAATATCTTTTGGTATAAACCAATGTCTTACAGATTTTACGTGATTACATTCACTCAAAATTTGTTTCACGGCGAATGCAGATTGTCGTGTACATAGTGCTTGATCTTCATTATTCAAGTATGAATGGCTGAGATATGTGGGGCCTACTTGTAACCAAGCCAACGTTACTTCATCGTATCTTTCTTTTCTAGACACCTGCCTCTATTCACCTAAGACTGGTTTGATAGCGCGAAGTTTATTATTTCCGTTTTCGGTTCAACGCTTCTGCGATTTTTGCTGAATGAAACTTGTTTATTTTACTTTTGTAGCGTTGCAGCTCACAGCAGACGACAAGATCGTTTGCTTGGTGCACCTTCTTCCAGTCGAATGCTTATGGCTTATTATAAGGGAAATAATTCTTTGGTCGGATCGTTAACCCCCCACACCACCACCACCACCCAAAAAAAAGCGCCATGAGACGAAATTGTAGCAGCCAGCAAATTTTATTCAGTTGCAACCTTCTCGTAAGGGCCGGTTGTAAGCGAACGAGGAAGAGCGAGGCGAGGTGAAGGTGAAAACAGTCTGCCTTTCTTTCGCATGAATGGGTGAACGGTCCTCTAGATTAGGCTGCTAGGAGCCACTGTCTTATTTGTCTGGTCCGCTTGTCTAAAAGGGCCATTCATCAATGACCCAGGGTATGGCTCTACTCAAATGAACTTTGTCAAGACGATAATTGTTAAAACTATTCTGCAGTGGCGTCCTTAACAAGATATCAGATGGTAAATGACGTCGCTACACTTTTCATGTCCGTATAAGGAATCCTGAAACTCGATGGGAGATAACCAGGCGGGTGGAAATTTCCGGAAACAATGTTCAAACAACGCAGAAGACGTGTATAACTAGTAGACGTGTTTTAAGGGCAAAGAAAAGACGACATAAAGTAAAACAAGAGAGGTACAATAAAAATTGTAAGATTTTCTGTAGGGAATATAAGGGACATTCTTGGGGATTGAATCGTTTTGGTAACATTCTCTAATTCCTATGTTTTGTGAGCCATATCGTATAGAACTGTTTTTTTTTTTTTTTGTTTTTTTTTTTAATGTTCAATAATAGCCAAGAAACGAGTTAACTTATTTTAAAACCATTTCTAGCAGGCACTGTATTTAAAAAAAAAAACAGCAACCTTATTCTACCCTTCGCTTTTATCATTCGGCTGGGATGATTACTTGACTAAACAAAGCTACAATTAGAGGCTACAATCGAATTACACACAGAGTTAAGTTAAGCGAAATAACTTCTCGCAGAAACAAACTGACAGAAACAATTATATATATATATATATATATATATATATATATATATATAATTTGGATTGTATGGCTACAAATATAAGCGAATGCTTAGAATAGTCGACAGGTCGTTGCATACTTGAAAATAAGACGCCTGTCAATCGAGGTCAGTATGACCTGAAGCCAGCCAGTCGAAAGGAGTTTGAAGAGTTGAGTTCAGCAGCTGAGAACGGAGGAACACTTCTCTTTTCTATTCTTGGCCGCGATGCTATAAGTGTCAAAGCTTAGCTGGATTATTCGCTGAAAAAGGTTAAGTGTAAGATAATTGATTGAAACGTTCGCTCCCTCTGTAAGGTGGACGATCTCCTCACAATCAAAATCTTTTCATTACTTGTCAACTTGTTATTCTGTTTTATTTGTTGTTGGATAACACTGTGATACCCGACTGGTATGTTTATAAACTTATAATCCAGATTAGAGATTATATATATTGAAATAATCCTTTATTATGCACTGAACAGTAGAACCTTCCGTCACTGAACTTGCCTTACTTTTGGGTTAACCGGTTGAATATTCATAGGTATATAAACTAGCAAACATTTTGAAAAACAAATAAAATTTTTGCTCTTGTCTATAAAAAGGTTTAGTTTATTTTGTTTTACGGCATATCAACCTCAATGGGTTATTTAATGCCGACAACATTTTCAGGATAGGTTCATATGAATACAATATGTATTCTTTGGTTTAGATTGGTTTGGTTTATTTTGTTATATGGAATATCAATCTCAATGGGTTATTTAATGCCGACAATTTTTTTATTGCTGGTAACATTTTGTTTTGTCAAAAATGTATTGCTGGTAATATTTTTTCTTTCAAAATTGTATTGCTGGTAATAATCTTTTTTTCAAAAAAGTATTGCTGGTAATAATTAACTATTAGGTTGGTGCAAAAATAATGTCGTTTTTGACGATTTCTTCTTTTTTTTTTTTTTGATTATCGTTCACCCATTTATCCAACATTTTTTAAACTTCCCTATTTGCTTTAAATGGCGAACGACTGTTGAGTGGTCGACCTCGAGTTCAACAGCAACTTCTCGTGTGGTTTTGCGAGGATCGGCTTCAATTAAGGCTTTCAAATGTTCGTTATCAACCGCAGTCGGCCGGCCGCGACCGTCTTCGTCTTCGAGGTTCTCCTCACCATTGCGAAATTTCTTGAACCACCGTTGTGCCACACGTTCGTTAGTGGTTCCTGGGCCAAACGCATCATTGATATCACGAGCTGTCTCGGCAGCTTTTCGGCTTAGTTTGAACTGGAACAATAAAATCGTGCGGATTTGAATTTTGTCCATGCTGTCGAAAAGCCTGCAGAAAAATGAATGAAGAGATTGAGAACGGTGACGAATAACACGATTCGATAGAACGAAAAAGGCGCTTCAAAATGATATATAACATGGCTATATATATATCAATGAATTAATTCAGAATTCATATATAAAAGTAACATATGTGAGAAAACGACATTATTTTTGCACCAACCTAATATTTGCCCATAGCTTGGAATTTAACAGGTGCTACCAACCCGGGTCAGAGTGAATCTGGGAAGACCAGCAATTAAGAGGTGGTTCCACGCTCCTCAAAATCTCCTGATCAGAGCCCTTGCTGCTGGACGTAGTTTATTTTCTTACTGAGGACGTGGATGGAGTTTAACGTCTTACCCAGGACAGTGTCTGTAAATACTTGTCACATAGTATATTTACCTTGATAAAGACAAACAGAGGACGTAGCGAGTCGGTTAAGTTTTCTTTTGGACATACTCTATCTGAAATATTGACATATTATATTACGCAAGCGTTTCTTTGGAGAGAGATATTTTGATCTCTTACATTATACGTGATGGTCGCCTGAAATTCAGACCAAATAAATCAAGTTAGAAGAGAATTTTAACTACTTAAAATGTTATAACAGAAATGCTAGACAAAAGCCGTGCATTATTCACAATCCTACTAAATCACATATCGCACGTTACGTTCCCTCTTCATAGGTGCTCTTTATATAATCTGTAATTATGCAGCAGCCTTTGAAACGTTCGACTGAAAATGTGAGCATCTATGTCTATTTAACTTCACCATAATCTCTTCTAAATTACCTATAAACTACCCCAAACCTGGCCGCTGAAACTGCAGATAACCCAAATAAGGATTCGCATGTCATCATAAGGGGTAAGGTGAAGACAAGATATTAACAGTGTTTTGATTGGTAAATTATATATATATATATATATATATATATATATATATATATATATATATATATATATATTAGGTTGGTGCAAAAATAATGACGTAATAATGTCGTTTTTTGATGTTAAAAATACGTCAAAAAACGACATTATTACGTCATTATTTTTGCACCAACCTAATATATAAATATATATATATATATATATATATATATATATATATATATATATAAATATATATATATATATAAATATATATATATATATATATATATAGTGTTAAGTAACGAAAATCTTGATAGTCCATATGGATAATCCCAAGGAGGATGAAATCCGGAGAGTTCAATGTTAAGTCAGAGCGAATAATTTCACTTAAAGAAAAAACAGACCACTTTAATTTTCCACTAGTTATAATTTATTTCATAAGACATTTCATTTTTTCACCCTTGAAAGTGAAGATACAGAGAAAAATAATATCTCTGGTGAAATAAATTATAAATAATGGAACCTTAACGGGGTCTGTTTTTTTCTTTAAATTATATATATATATATATATATATATATATATATATATATATATATATATATATATATATACAATTATAGGATTGGTGTATACGGAATAGATTCCAATACACAAAAAAATATTATTCTTAAAAGAGTGCTAAATACAGATTAGAGCAAGCTTATGTAACAACGTTTGCCCTATCCAGGGGTATTTTGTCGATTTGAACCTTTTAAAATCCTTTATTCTGCATTAAACACCATCACTTGATAAGACACCAAAAATGTTGAAACAAAATGGCTATTGTTGTAGTAATTTCATAAAATATTTATGTTATAATTTTCGAATAAATTATATATATATTTGGTTGGATTGATGTGAGTTTGTGTCCCTGGGTTTCACGCTTTTGCAATCGTCAGACAAACTGATTAATTTTTTTAAAAATTTGGGTTTATGTAGATTGCGTGTATTGGTGTTATTATGGAAGTGGTGGGGGAACCGTCGTTGCGGTGTCATCGTACTAACGCAAACATCGATGTATGTTCATACGCCTAATGAAGTACGCAGACACACATACATACTTGGTCGTCCGTCGGGACTCATACATATATAAACATATGTGGGCAGTTTCGGATATAACATATGTATATATACCGGTGGTGTTGTGTCTATACATACGCATTTGTATGTTGAAATTCAAAGATTGGAAGTGTAGCGAAAATTTCTCGTGAATGTCTCGTGAATGTATACATGTCATTTTTCTATTTTTCCACTGAATTATATTACCTCGCATGTATGTATATACGTGTGGTGTGTTTTTTGTAAAATTATGAAAAAATAAAAATATTAAATATTATTATTATTTTTATTTATATTTATTTTTAAATTTTTGAAAAATGGGGGTTTATTTGCCATATTTAAAGCTGGTTATTTGTTTGTTTTTGATGACTGTGTATATGTAACATATAGAAATTTCCGTTTGTAATCCTTATTGGTTTTTATATGGTGATATTTAATATTTAATATGCAGGGCGAGAGGGTAGTTTTACACACACACACACACACACACACACACACACACACACATATATATATATATATATATATATATATATATATATATATATATGTTAATAAATATAGAGTACAGGTCTGAGTTTCATGCACGAAACGCAGTGTCGTGTTAGAGGTATGAAATAGTATGTATATTTATTAAATATATATATATTTGCGTTTCCATTACATTAAGCTCTGTTTCGTTAAAACTTGCGCTATATGTTCCATATGTAGCAAGAGAGAGATAGACAGCGAGTGTCTTTCTGTCTGTGTTTGTCTGTGTTTATATAGTATGTAAAAAATTATGTCGATACAAGTTATGATATGATATATAAATAAAAGGCAATCGCTTGGTTTGGCTGCTGTAAACAAACTGAATTTGGCTGCTGCTTTCCTCATTATATAATATCACTAACCGGCCGTCACGTGACGTATATGACGTCTCCATCAAAGGGAGATAATCGTTTTCTGTATTCTTACACTCACGGATACGCTTGGGAATGGCATGAATCCACATCTTCTATACCTCGCTATGGTTTAATTAGTATAATTTGCAAAAGTAAAAACCGTATTATTTAAAAAAAACAAAAAAACATTTTTAAGTCTAAAAATATTTCTGGCCTTAAATAACCTGCAAAGTATAGATATAAAAATGAATTAATCTAGTCCCCATCAGAAAATATTTCACTATTATTTCACTTTGGCTATTACTGGTCACTTAGTATTCAATATTCACGGTACCATCGATTATTTCCAACATTGCTTTTCATGTAGCACCTAATTATTAGACTTTTACTGCCGATTTCTATTGTCTTTGTTGCAATGTTTCTTGTACCAATTCCTATGTGAACATACTTACTTGCGTTTACATTCAGCAATTGTGAGATTATCCAACTCTCAAAGTATTTTCTTCTTGACAGGAGAATAAAGAGTTGATTAAAAAGAAAATGCATAGACAGTACATTAATCTCCCAGTTCTCGACAATAAACCTACAACCAGGATCATACATAATATAACCGATCATCACTAAAGAAATAGTAGCACAATACGGCATATATATATATATATATATATATATATATATATATATATATATATATATATATATATATATAGTATGAAATAATTTCTTAACTGTAACTGGCCCCCAAATTTGCAGTTTCAGGATAATATGTCCACTTTTCAATGGATTATTCGGCAACTACGGATACAAGGACAATTACATTTATGAAATTATTTTGTATATATAAAAACTATATTATCACTGGCCTATACTTAATATTGAGCACAAAATTAAAATTGCTACTTCACTTTGATATCTTAATATATATATATATATATATATATATATATATATATATATATATATATATATATATATGAATCTGCCAATATTAAATCCTATTTTACTGATGCTGGTGTATTAGATTATATATATATATATATATATATATATATATATATATATATATATATATATATAACAAAATGTGTGTTTAAAATTATAACATATGCATGTTATATGTTATCATTTTGAATAAATATTATGTTCTCTACTCGGTATTGAGCGCTCTTTTAAGAATAGTGATTTGGTTATCCGAAATTTATTCCATCTCTACCAACCCTGTGCGTATATACATATATATTTAATTAATTCACCGAATCTGAAAGAAACCTCAACAGAATGCAGAACCACTGGACGGCCGTTTCGTCCTATATTTGGGACTCATCAGCAGTGCGCATCCACTACCGAGAATTGAAACCCTGTCAAGCAAACCTCATACCAACTGTTCCAATGGGCCTCGGTGAGATTGAAAATCAGACTCAATAAAGCACCGCTCGCTCACATATTCCGTGCTACTGAATGCTCTTTAACCATAGGACTGTGTCCCCTGGAGGAACGACTACTCCCACCAAGCCCGCTCACTCTAGAGCATTAGGAGCCGGTTCAAGAAATGAAATCTCCTAATAATTTCCATCTATCTTTCTATCTATCTATCCATCTCTCTCTCTCTCTCTCTCTCTCTATATATATATATATATATATATATATATATATATATATATATATATATATATATATATATACTGGATATTTTTCAAAACTTTAGTGGTGGTGGGTAGTTCACAGCAAAACAAAAAAAAATCACATAACCATATGACGTGTGCTGATAACCGGATTGTCTCCGACAGCCGATAGAATGTGTTCCACGTGGTCAGGCTTACGAGAGGATCTCGGTCTTCACCTATCCATAGTTTGTGGTGCACTTGATCCTGTTCCAGGAATACGACGATAAACAGCAGCAAATGTTGAATGACTCGACTGCCATTTGTCTCGAAATGCAATCTGATACAGCCGTGCAGCCTCGCGTCCATTAACATTCGTGCGGCCCCATCTAAGAATCATATACGCCTGCACACGATCTGAATAGCCTACCATTGTTAAAAGTTACATTTCTCCCGCAACTCACTACTACACACGTTAATCGTTGAAAACCGACTAGTCCTCAATGTACACGAATGACAAACGTAACCTAGTCTAAGTGGCAATACAGCGCCATCTATTGTAAACTCTCTTTAAACTTAATAAATCAGAAACGAAAAATTTCCGGATATACGTTTATATAGATTTTTGTTCTTTATTTGATGTGATGAACTCGCCGCAAAAGTCTGTAAAAGTTTTTTGATGTCCCCTGTATATATATATATATATATATATATATATATATATATATATATATAAATCTCTATATATATACATATATATATACATATAAATCTCTCTCTATATATATATACATATATATATTTATATATATGTATATATAAATATATATGTATATATATAGATTTATATATATATGTATATATAGAGATTTATATATATATGTATATATATATATATTGATATATATATATATATATATATATATATATATATATATAAATCTATATATATATATATAAATCTATATATACATATATAAATCTATATATATATACATGTATATATATAAATCTATATATATACATATATATATATAAATCTATATATATACATATATATATATGTATAGATATAGATATATATATAAATATATAAATATACACACACACACACACACATATATATATATATATATATGTATAGATATAGATATATATATAAATATATAAATATAAATATACACACACACACACACACACACACACATATATATATATATATATATATATATATATATGGGGTGAAGGTATAAATTTATTTTAATTTAATCTTTGTTCCTTTCTTTAGTTTGTTCCTCTCTTCTGTCTTTCTTCTTTATATGCATCCCTCTCGCCCGAAGACAAATTGTTTTAGGCTTGTGTAAATCTAAAACAAAACAGCTAATATGTCCATCTCTGTTTATTCTAAGAGAGGCCGACGCGTGTCTTCTTTTCGTTGTTTGTTGTTGTTGTTGTTGTTTTTATTTTCTATTTCTATTACTTTTGAAATGATGCATTAACAGAGAGTCCCCTAATCACATCTGACAGGAGGATTGAGCTAAGATTGGAAAAGACATGACGTTAACAATATCTAAAAATGAAAGGAACACTCATTTATTGAGTAGAGCATCCATCCTCACTTCGAGAGGAGATAGCGTCTGGAGAGTGCAGTAAATTAAACTGCGGGGATGCCATTACAGAATGATATTTATTCTCTTTTCGTTGTCTGCCAAAAGAGATTGCTAAGAATGTCTAGTCTGAAGTTTATTATCCTCAAAGATATTTTTAGTTAATAGAAGCCTAAACTTGTATTCTTATGGTCGTCCTTTAAGAATCTTCCAGGGTTCACAATGATAGTAAGAGGACTGTTCTTTTCTCTCTCTCTCTCTCTCTCTCTCTCTCTCTCTCTCTCTCTCTCTCTGCCAGTTCCCGGGTAATGGAATATTTATTGAACTAGAAAATCAAACATTTGATGAGGTACGGAATAAACTAAATTGTAAGGCAAAGGGTTAAACGTACGTTTCTTATGGAAGAATTTACTATTACTAACTCGCTGATTGATCGTATGCTGACTCGATTTTTGTGGATGTGTAATCGACAGCCTCTGGGAAAGATCTCAGTCGGATTTGCTGTGTTTAATCACGCACAAGTATCTTTTTGAAACGTAAGAATCCATCTCCTCCGTCTCAGCTCTGGGTTAAATAGTTCGGTATGTACCAGCAAAAATCATTCTATTCTCAAGAGTTATTATAACATTCGAAAATATATTTACAATGGGTTGATAAGCCGTAAAAAACAAAATAATGTTGAATCATTTTTTTTGTTTTGCTTTTGCAAGTTATTTAAATATAGAAAATATTTTTTAGATTGTAAGATTTAGGTGGGGGAGTTAATAATGGTTTAGTGATAAAAGTTTTACTAATTAACCGATAGCTGGAGGGAAAAAGCTAGATTCTTACCTTTCCTTCTGGCATTTGCCCGTAAGTGAATATGACGAACGCAAAGAAACGGGAACTCCGGTTTAAAATTCCGTGCGTTTATCCATTGCACAACCAGCATATCACAGCTTATAACACCTGTTATTTCCAAGTCGTCACCCAGCTAGGTACTGGCCAGGTTAGACGTTGCTTACCTTCGGCGATCGTAGAGGAGCCTGTGTTTAAAGATGTAGCCGTAAGCCTTTGCAAGGAGAGAACGGGCGCTGTCATGCAGTCAAATAACTGCCTTTTCTGTTCTAGTAGAATGCATACGAGGAAGTAGCGCAGATCCATATTCATCTGATCTCTTCTCCTGAGCTGTCTTTTGTCAAAAAAAACAAAAAAAAATCAGTGAGAAGCGGATTAATGTTTTCCCTAAGCTATCGTAATGGACCAATATTTGAACTCGGTCTGAAGATCTTTGGTGCCTATAATATTTCTCCCATATTGGTTGGTATACGTATAAATGTAAATTTGAGTAAACGGTGTCCATAGGGAAAAAATAGTTAAAACAATGATTGGCTCAAAATTAATTAAATTAAAAATGCACAAAGAAATCTAACACTATGAGTACGTCCTGAAAATGTAATATTTAAGTAATTTCCCAATAGTATTACTTATCTTTTCAGTACGAGTAACGATATGCGTGCGGTGCAATTGATAGGCTTCCGGAATTTTAAAAAAAATGGAGAGCTGAGTTCCAATTCTAGGCTCGGGTTTTGTACATTTACTTACGCGGAAATATACTTGGGAAAGTTATGAATCTATGGGTTAAAGAGTACAGACTTTATTTAGAAAAAATCATTTTTATTCTTCAAAAAATTGTGAAAACAATATTCCCCACTCCCGAAACAAAAAAAAAATTATTCTTACACTCCCCAAAATATGTCTCGGCTTTAAATGACCCACAAATGGCTGATAAACCGTAAATACAAACCAAATCAAACGAATAAGTATATTTATTTACCCTTAACTTTGTTGCCATATATATATATATATATATATATATATATATATATATATATAATTATTTATTTAAAAATATGATTCCAACACGCTACATAAGAGGTTTCATGTTTCAAAACAAGAGCCGAAAACTTCAGTATAATTATTTGAATTAAATTGAATTAAATTAAGCTCTATTACATCTTCAAGCGAATTTTTTTTTTTTTTTTTTTGAATAACTTATTTCTGAAATTTATGTGTTTTAATAGTATATTCAGAATTTAAATCAAAATTTCCATGGTAACAGCCAGGGCTAATTGTTTAAAATAGGTAGGGGTGTTGGGTGTTAATAATTTGTTTCAGTATAGAGTTACTTTCATAGATGTCAAGTCAGAGTAAGGTGTGGGTGTCTAAATTTAAAACGGAAGAAGTTTTCGCCTAGTCTGGTTTATGTGTCTATGGAGATTTATTTTTTTTTTTTTTTATTTTTTTTTATTTCTTTATGAAAGGTATTTTTGTATATAAAAACTGCCGTAACATTTGTTTTTTGACGACATCATAAAGGGTTATCTTTTTTTGTAGGGTATTTAAACTATTTATTAGGGCTATGGATTATAAAAGTTATTTTATTGTATGCTTGTTTTTAGCTAATTATTCAATGCATAAATTTGATGATGTCGGCAATAAACCGTTAACTCGTGTCTATTCTTTAATAGATTTTTATTATTTAGAAACTTAATAATGTGCAGTTTCTCATGGAGGCACAAAGGGAATGGTTCATCCCAAGTTTTACAAGTTCTAGTCCTGTTTATAATTTTCCATTTTACTATAGGTTTCCTGTTTATTTCCATTCAGATGCCAAAAATATTTAGATAGAGAAGTCTGATTTCTTTTATTTATATTGTTGAAAGAGCACTTTAATTTAAAGCCAGATGGAGGCAGCATAAGTGCGGATTTGGGTTTGTTCAACACTCATAGAGTGGTTTAGACCGCAACTATGCTCAACGGATCAAATAGTTTCTGGGTGAGAGGCATAATATCGAGGAATTAACTGTTTGTACAGTGCTCCTTGACATTTCATAGCTTGACAAAAATTAAGTTTTTATATGCTGCTTCTTTATACAGGACACAGATCGGCGAAATGAAAATGTCAAATTGCCTCTATCGACCCTGCATAGAGTCATCCCGGAGTCATCCTCGTCCCATATTAGGTCAGCGCTGAAAATGGAGTACTAATGCCATCCAGACTTGACTTTCCAGCCTCGATAGAACCGAAAAAGGGTCTCCACATCCTTGTAGGCGACGAATTATTTGGCAGTCCGCAAACTCTAACTTTGGCACGTTTCGTCCCTGACGGATTTTATCAAGGTTAATGTGAAGATTTTAATTTGCAACAAGTGTTTATAAACAAAAAATATATAATGGTCACATTTGCATTGATAAAGAACGTCAGAGGAGGAAACGCCTCAGCTATGATAACTTTCCCTTTTGTCTTTATTAATATTGTTTTTTAAAGATATATTTTATGTAAATTTTAATTTTAAACACACACACATACATACATACATATATACATACATATATATATATATATATATATATATATATATATATATATATATATATATATATATATATATATATAATGGCAATAGGAAAACTGTAATAGTTGCCGACGCGTTTCGTCCAGTGTCTTCATTGGACAAAATGCGTCGGCAACTATCAAAGTTTTCCTATTGTCATTTATATTTATAAATATTGTCTTTTCTACAAGTTAACTCTGAGAAATTTTCATATATACATATACATATATATATATATATATATATATATATATATATGTATATATATATATATACACAGACACAGACATACACACACACACACATATATATATATATATATATATATATATATACATTTATATATACACATACATATATACATATATATACACATATATATATACACATATACACATATATACACATATATATTGACACATATATCCACACATACACACACACACACACACACATATATATATATATATATATATATATATATATATATATATATATATATATATATATATATAGTTATGATCTGGGAACTGAACCTTTTGAACTTTAAGAGACTTCTGTCAAAACGACTTTGATGTTCAATGTTTTGCAACATTTGTTCTAGATTAAGCGTCTTTTTTATCTATATTACAAAGAATCTGGTTTAAAAAGTTACTTAAGTGTATTTAATTAGAATAGAAGATATTGATTTAGCTTGAATGAATTCGAAATCGATGAATTAGGAAAGCTGATTATGTTTTATACTTCATATATAAAAATCCTTTCTCTGTCGCATTACCATATCTTCTGTTTGAGACTGATCGTAACTCAGCTGAAATATTTTCCCGCCTCATTGATCAAGGGATCAATAACTCTTTCAGTATTTTCCTTTATTAATCTAACATTCACTCAGTCATCGTATCGTATTCTGTCTGTTTTGGTCGTTAATTTCAATCGGTTTTGTATATTTCTATTTCGCAAGACGACGAGAACTTCCGAACCTGCGTCGGCACCTCGAGGTGGTGTAATGGTTAGCAAGCTTGTCTCGCTAGAACAATTACGACTGAGTAGTGACTTCGATTCTCACTGGGTGCCCCATACTTTCAGCCTTGTGCTACATCTAAGCTACGCTTAGAAAGCCTCTATAGCGTCGACAGTTTCTGTTCTTCTCTAAAGAATGGCGGGAGTTGTATATTAGGCGCGATCAGACATTTTTTCATAAACCTCCTTGAAACAGTTTCCTTGATTCATGGAACCCCCTGCATAAAATTTCTATAAAAACACCCTATTGACATAGCTTAATCCATTGCCAGTAATTAATATAATTTTAAATAATATAACAGCATGAAGCCTTTATTATAATAACCAAGGATTTTCTGGCTTGCGAATAACCTGTCTTGTAAATTTGAATTTACGGGTAGTGCTATGGATAACGGCACAGAATTGTTAAACGGAGAGAAAGGTTACAATTCCATATATATTTATGCGCAAAAATGTGTGTGCAACAGTATAAACCCACCACCTCTTCGCCCCCAGCTATGGGCTAATGAGTAAGACTTGTATCACTAAATCATTATTATATTCAAAAATTGATATAATGGAATATGCATACACCTGTGTTCCCCTTCACCGGAATATGATTGGCTGGTGTCTGTCATAAATATCGACGGACGCGTAGGTACGACAGAGTCAGAAGAGCCTTAGTCTGAGACCTAAGTCTATAACGACGCCCATTGGACTACGCCATTAATCTACACTTCTTACCTGCGACTACGACGCGTACTAGTCGATTACTGCTACCGTATTCTACTTGGTTATAGTGGCCAAAACCACTTAGCTAATTGTTCAAATATATCCCTTTCCGAGACATATCAAAAATAAAATAAAATTCGGCATTAAGTAACCCATGCATGTTTTGATATGCCGTTAAACAAAAAACAAACGAAACTGTATAAAAATACATTTACACTGAAAGTATAAAACCATGTACAAAATATCTGTAGTTG
Source organism: Acanthosepion lycidas (assembly GCA_963932145.1). Lineage (NCBI taxonomy): Eukaryota > Metazoa > Mollusca > Cephalopoda > Sepiida > Sepiidae > Acanthosepion > Acanthosepion lycidas. The sequence continues at coordinate 48,333,789 of OZ010578.1, read as the reverse complement.
AATCTATATTGTTAGTACGTTTTAATTTTTAACGCATATATATATATATATATATATATATATATATATATGGTCATCCACAGACAGGCTGTTTCGGTGTATCACAGCTATTTAGTGTTGCTAGACGTACGATTGCTTCAAGCTGGGATCGAAATTCGACCGATTTGGCATCAGTCAGAGATCCTACACCTAAGCATTCGGCGAACAGCAGAGAAAATTTCAGCGTTTTTTTGTTTGTTTGTTTTTTGTTCTATAGGAAAAACTCCATGCCTAGTAGAACTCAATTCGTACTTGAAGAATAATGCATTCATAGCAGCAGCAGCCACTGTTTCTATTAAGTTTAACATTTTGCTCTCTAGAGATCTCTATCGAAGGGTCTACACACACACACACACACACACACACATATATATATATATATATATATATATATATATATAAATTCGCTCTACTCTGTATTGAGCACTCTTTTAAGAATAGTAATTGTTGTTTATTGGAATTATATACTTGTATATATATATATATATATATATATATATATATATATATATATATATATATAGTCCCGTCGATAAATTTGCTCTATCTATTTCTCTCTCTAGATATATATACAAACACACACACACATATATATATATATATACATAATATAGATAGATAGATAGATAGATAGATAGATAGATAGATAGATAGATAGATAGATAGATAGATAGATAGATATGTAGTGTGTTGGTTCAGCAGATCATTATTCTAGTATATATATATATATATATATATATATATATATATATATATATATATATATATATATATATATAAATATAACAGGCAACGAATGTCTATGTTTGATAATGAGCCGTTCTATACATCGTATAGTGGCTTTAGTTTCGGGAGAAAATAACGAAAAAAATGTCAAACATTTGGATATTTTTTATAATGCTGTGCCTTTAAGCTTTCGGTTCACTTCAGACATTAGATTGCATCTAGCCATATGATTCTGTTGTTAATATTTCGTTCCCTGACCGTTAGAACCAGATGATGAATTTACGACCTGAGTCTGCTACTCCTCGACTGTTATCGTCAAATAGAAATCTTATATGTCAAAATAAAAGAATATTATCTTTGATGGTGAATATCTTTGTTAAAATATCCATATAACCACTCTGAAGATGGCTGATGTGAGCCAAAAGCTTAGATCAAGAAACAGCATAATAAAACTATCCAATTATTCGACAATTTTTGTGTATTATATTCGGAAATTAAAGCAACTATACGAAGTTTAGAACGGCTCATGACCAAACATAATAAACTCTCGTTGTCTGTTATAATTAACAATATATACACACACACACACACACACACACATATATATATATATATATATATATATATATATATATATATATATATATATATATATATATATATATATATTGCTAGGATTGATGAGATCTCTGATATTAAGTGGTTTCTAATAAGTACCGCGCATATAATATATAAATAATAATATATATAATATATTACACACACACACACACACACATATATATATATATATATATATATATATATATATATATATGTTTATATTTATATACACACAATTTATATATTTATATATATATATATATATATATATATATATATATATATATACCAAATTATTTCGATCACGGCATTAAATAACCCATAAAGGTGTTGATATGCCGCTAAACACAATAAGCGAAACCAAACAATGTACAAAACATGTGTTTACTCTGAAAGTATAAAATTATAGAGAAAATATAATTAGTTGAAGCCATAAAATTGCGTGCAAAATATTATATCTGAGCATTAAATAACCCAAAGAGTTATTAGTATGCTGCTTAACAAAATAAATCAACTAACAACCAGCAAAGATTTTACAAGAATATGCGGTACCACTCTATATTTCTGAGAAGAGATAATTATGTACAGTATTGACATTAATCGGACTGTTGTCCCCATCCCTATTGGCATAATCACGACGTTTCGGCCGTTGTATGCTCTGGCGTTCTTCAGTTGTGAATTCAATACTTGGCTACTGCAGTGGTGAATAAAAACTTAGAGAATTGAGTTCAAGGGAGATAACTGAGAGATCTCGAAGATGCATGGCATGTGGAACTAGAACAATCTAATCCGGTGAACGAAAAAAAAAAAAGAATTCAGTTCGAAATCCAAATGACTTGAAGAAAGCTGTAGTTTACAAAGTTCGAAACGTGTTAATATTGCAACAAAGATGACGAAAGCAGCCCGAACAATGCAAACAGCCTACATAATATGTCGTTCATGTATAATAAAATATAAGAGTCAACAAACATTATTCAAAATTCAGCCTATTTATTATTGTTTCTCGAGGAATCCCTAGTGATCTTTTGCGGAACCCTAAGCTACCAGGGAAAAGTTGTTGGGAAAAACTACTCTACATCGTAAATATCAAAATAAAAAGTTACTGATTTTATTTTATTTTTTACTTGACAAAGAACAAAGCCCATGTGCCACTCAAAGTAGCGTGACGCTGAATGTTGCAAGTAGGAAGCAAGAAATGAGGATATGTAGGATAGGTATCGGTTGGACTTGAAGAGTTTAAGATTGTATTGGTCAAGTAAACATCACCTCGGATGTCTATGCCGCAAAATAAGTGTTCTGTACATGATGCTTTCTGAGCGGAACTTACCTCTTACCAAATTAACACGAACGAAATGAGGGGGTGATTTGTCCCCGGGAAAATTACATAGCGGGTCCTAGCTTTAAAAGTAAATTTAATAGGGTTTGAAAATCTTCATGCAAATACTCTTTAAGCATCACGTTGTATGAGTATATTTGTTTTGGCTTAGCTCGGAAGATCAGTCAATAAGATGTTTGCAAGGAAACTTGAACCTCCATTTTAACTTTTATAAAATTTTATTATGTTTTTGTTTTTTTTAATTTATGATTTTGAGTGCTATAGAAAGGTAAAAGTAAAAAGATGTGTTGTATAACTGATTATCTCAAGTTACGGTGTATATTGAAGTTTTAATCGTTGTCACCCCATGCAAGGCAGTAAAGCCACTAAGACACAAAGGCTTAATGGTTGGAAGGGAATTAAGATGAAAAACATTAATAATGAGTGTAAAGAGAAAAGAGTGGACTGTAGATAGCGATTAACCCTGCATTTAAATTTTGGCAGATTAACAAGCGAGAAGTGCGAGAAAATAAACTGTCAGAATAGAACTTACGGCTACATCTAACCAGCTCAACTGTCAGTTTTTGGAATGTCGAGGCTAGTCTAATATTGCGCTAAAATTCATGAAGTCCAGGTACCAGCGCGAAGAATTAATCTGAAGAATTACCATGAAACCGCTTATAGAAAAGGCGCAGACAGGCAACATTACGACGGTGGGATTTGACTGAAGCCGAGTTGCTAGATCTTGACCAATAATATTGCTGATACTTCCTTGGATCTTATCCAGGAGTTCACGGTAATAACAAGGGCACCAGACTGTATGTGGCAACAGTATTCTAAGCATGGACGAATGGTAGAGTTTTAAATATGTAAGAGAGATTGTGAAGAGAAAAACTGTCTCAGAGGGAAACGACTTTCTTAGCAGCTGACTTAGAAATGGATTCAATATATTCTCTCCACCTCATCTAAGCTGAAAAGGTTAGCCCGAGAAGGCGCAACGAATCTCTTTCCTGGAGGTTAGCATCACCCATACTGATGGAAGGCAGAGAGAATTCTCTCAGATGATTTGCTGAGAAAATTTTAGTTTTGGAGTCGTGAAAAATAATATATATATATATATATATATATATATATATGGTAGATCAAGAATACCTTTAAAATCTTAGGGTTTCTCACACCAAATCAAGGACAAAATTGAGAGTATTTGAAAAGATCCCCCAGTCAATGATCCGACGGGTGTATGTGTCTGTAGAAGCAATCGGAGGAAATTTGGACATTTGTCATTTTGGACAGGTTTTTATATGGACATTTTATCTTGTTTTTGTGTCAGGAACCCTCCCCCAGCAATGTTTGTAAAAATATTTTTGATATACCCTTTATATATATATATATATATATATATATATATATATATATATATATATATGTGTGTGTGTGTGTGTGTGTGTGTGTTTGTGTATGTGTGTGCATTTCAGGTCTTATAAAAGTAATATATTTTAATACAACTGTGATAGCTAATTTTAAATGATTTAATAGTAAAAATCCATATTTGTACATCTTTGTAAATTTTTCAACGAGAAAATTGTTGGTGTCATACGAATCAATTAATTTTCTCACTATATTAATCCTGCTAAATTCGAATGTAAGTATGTTTCTTTCTTTCGAACAAAATAGACTGAATTCCGTGCTATAGAAAGGGATGTAAATCGCGTATCAGTTCTACTCTCTTTTTCTTGTTTCTTAATAATTTGCTTAGCTTTGAGAAGGCATCTTTCGCCATACCAATGAGCTTTTCCGTGTCACATTTTCCGTCGGCATTAAAAAAATTTCCCGGATTTTTCAATGTCTGTATTTTCCCCCCAATTCGTGGCTCACATCTTGTTTTGTTGTTGTTGCTGACAAGCAGACATTCTGTGTTCTTGCAATTTGTTGCCGAGTACTTTCTTCCTGCTTTCAACCTATACCTTGTCTGTAGTTCTCTTTTAGTGTCTACCATCAATAGACTATCATCTGCATAGCTTATGCCAAGACATATTTTCCAAATATTTCAAATACATCTATGTCGTATTTTCTTCTTTTTTTTTTAATGATTTTCTCCACAAATGAAGAAACAGCAGTCAGACAGTCAGAAAATAACAATTAGCGTTACATTTAATGGACTAGAACAATCCACACCGGTGGACGAAACAAAGTATTCGGTTCGAAATTCCAATCATCTGAAGAAGGCTGAAACTTACAACGGCCGAAACGTTCTGAATATGGCAATGAAGTTGAGGATAACAGTCCGAATAATGTAAATAATTCAAATAATCCTAATACCTCATCTCAGAGATATAGACAGATGAGTAAATAGATTTCAGAACAGGAAGTGGAAGGGAGAGTAAGGATTCAATATATTAAAGATACAAAATGTCGGAAATCATAGAAAGACAGTTATCACTCACATCCTAAAGTGATTTTTTTTTTTATTCCTGTCTTATAAATCCTTTTGTGTGTTATTTAAAGCTGAAACATATTTAGGATTTTAGGGGGTCATTTTCCTGTGTTCGTCGTTCCCAATCCGTCCCCAAATCTCAGTACACCATTTCTTAACTCCGATGATCGAAGACGAAACTAGTCTTTTTCAGTGTTATTTGACCGTTAACCGTCTTGAAAAGACACGTCACATAAAAGAAAAATCCTTTTTATTGCATAAGGAATACAATTCTGGCACCAGGCCGAAAAGAAAGTGGGGTGAGATCGGCCGTCAATGATTATCTTAAACCAAACTAATCTGTCTCGTGACACATTCATTCATTATAATTTACTCAAACAACACACGAATTCATTCGTCTCCATTCATCTGACATACACCACAATACCGCATTTTGAAAGGGCGGGGTAATATAAAAAAAAAAAATTTTTTAAATCACCCATTACATAAAAAATGTTCTAATACATACAAATATCTTATTTTGGTTACTTTTTTTCTTATAAAAATATTAAAAAGAAATATATTGCATGAAATGAAATGGGGATGAACCCAATCACGAAAATAGAATACAACAAAAGCATTCAAACTAAAAATAAAATAAAAAATAGTAAGACCCGCCCCTTCCACAGAAAAAAAGAAATTGAAAATGTCTGCTGTATTCTGGCGATAGGCAAAATCAATCCGCTCCTTCACTAAAGGTGAGGGAAGGAAAAACAATTTGTGTAGAGGCAAAATCAAAAGCTTACCCAGTCAAGATGAAAAAAAAAGGGAACAAAAAAAAACAAATTGAGAATGTTAGGAATCTTAACATGGAGCATAACGAAAGAGAATGGCGGGTCTGGCCGAAAAATAAGAATTACTCACATTAACTAGGCAAGCAAAGAGTCTAGCTTAACAAGAGGAGGAGTACAAACAGGAAAAACGCTCCGTTTTTTTTAAAAAAAATGAACTTAAAAAGATAATCAAAGCTGAACCTGTTCACGCAAATCAGGCTCGCTGCATTTCGCCAGCGTTCGTTGAAATTTGTCGATGGCAAACTCTTTGTATAAATTTTGATCGGATGCCGAAAGAATCCAACCAGATAATGATGAAAATAACGTTCATAAGTCTCCCTCCGTCCGCATCGTTCACACCGCCATCCGAAAGCAGACGATTATCTCTCACTCAGGATGGGTGATGATGTTATGTTGAGAAGGAGTCTTTTACTTAGCGATCTACATTCAATTCTGTATGTTATATATATATATATATATATATATATATATATATATATGCAACCGTAGAGCATATATTATTTGAAATTGGACATTCGTTTGTTGCTGACCGTGTGTTTTTGGTGACTGGGAAAGACTCGGATTTCTTTAATAGAACCTCTCCACTCCAATATATATATATATATATATATATATATATTGGAGTGGAGAGGTTCTATTAAAGAAATCCGAGTCTTTCCCAGTCACCAAAAACACACGGTCAGCAACAAACGAATGTCCAATTTCAAATAATATATGCTCTACGGTTGTATAGAGCTCTTTTAGTTAGTTGTTTACTCGTGCCGGGGTTTTTTCTTTGGGCTTCAAACCTGTATCTGTGCGATTTTTTCGACAGACTTTCATGTTTCTAGCTCTTTCTTTTTCTAAAACATTTTTTCCTTCGTGATTGATTTGATTATTGGCAAATCAATAATTCGAAGGTTTTTCGAAACGAGTATAGTTACCTATATATATATATATATATATATATATATATATATATATATATATATATATATATATATATATACATTTCATTGAATACGACAGACAAGGTGCTTTACTTAGTTTTTATACAACTTCTTATGCGATCTAATATTTTTTTTTCTTTTCGGATGATAAATTATATAAAAACTGTCCGAATGTTCTTTTTATCCGAGCAAACTAACTCTACACCTTTCTGACCATAAGGTATCATTTAAATATTCATGTAGACCTACCGGACCCTACTCGTAAGATACTTGTTTACGGCACTAATATAATAGCATCATCTAAATGCTAAAAATAAATGCTAAAAATAAGGGAAGCATTATAAATAAAAACAAAAAAAAAACAACACTTAATAATATTAACTTTGAACATGAACACAATATATTGACCGTGTTTTGAAAAATGAAAATATTTTATAAAACCTACATACAATATATATATATATATATATATATATATATATATATATATATATATATATATATACATATTCCCAACAGATCACCCATCTAGGTACTGGCAAAACTCGACGATGCTCGACTTTGGTGACGCATGGGGACCGGTGTTTCAATGTGATGTGGCCGTAAACAAGGGGGCGAAGAGGAATAGTAAACTGTTAAAGGTTACTCAGGGCAACGGGGTAGTTGAAATCATGAGGGGAGATGTCGATTAAAATAAAAGTATATGCATGCAAGAAATGAAATTATTGACAGGATTTTATTAAAGTTTGTCGGAAGTAAAATAACAACAAAAACAAAAGAAAAGAAAAAGAACATAGGTAAATATATTTTGGTTGGATTGCTTACCTTAGATATGTCGTATAAAAAGGAGTGCGTGTTCAAAACAATTATTTTTTTTCTCATTTGTCTGTCCTCTAAAAACACCTGCTGCCGACCACGTAAGCTATTCTGCCACAATCGCAAAGCATGCACGCACAGATTTAATCAGTTCCCTAAAAAGCAGATTGATTTTATTTTAAACAAAAATGTTTGGTTATTTGTTATTCACCCCTGAACATTTTGGTCAGCGCTGCATTTAGTTGAGATGGAAGTGCGGACCGTAACAGGTCATTGGAATGGTAATGTTTATTTCATGGAGCGGCAGGAATACCTCCTATATATACCGCCTAGAAATACCTCCTACAGCACCCACAATGAGGCTATATACATGATACGGTAGAAATACCTCCCACATATTCCCCTCCCCCAGAAATGCATCTTACAACACAGGGTACAGCAGAAATACTACTGATATATATCTTCCAGAAACGCCAGCTCCACATCGAAATTTATGCTATTATGGGGAAAAATACATACGACATATACCACCTTGAAAAAGCTCCCGTAATACCAACATTTATGCTATATACAGCGTGCAGCAGAAATACGACCCACATATAACTCCCATAAATACCTCCCACAACAAATTTAGGCTATATACAGAGTGCAGCAGGAGACACAGTAGAGTAATGGATAGCGACGAGGATTGGTGAAACGGTGAGCTGAGTTCGAATTCCATTCTTTACATTCACTTACATGCTAATACACTTGGGAAAGGTATGGATCTTCTTCTCCCCCCATCTATGGCTAAATAGCAGGACAGGCCAGGTTCTATAACCTTGGATGGCAACTGGTCTACCGCAGATCGCCTAAGAGTGTATCACCATGTCACATAATTGACTGACAGTGTGTGGCAGAAATAACGCCCATATATGCCAACCAGAAATACCCTCCAGAACACAAAAGTTTAGGCTATATACAGGGTGGGGCAAAAATGCCTACGATATATTGATTTTCCAATCGTGGCTTAGATGTGTCACAAGGCCGAAAGTATGAGGCACCCAGTGAGAATCGAACTCACTTCTCAGTCGTAACTGTTTTAGCGAGACAAACTTGCTAACCATTCCACAACACCTAGGTGCCCAGCTATATATATAGTGATTTTCCAAGCGTAGCTTAGATCTGGCACAAGGCCGAAAGTATGAGGCATCCAGTGAGGATCGAACTCACTATTCAGTTGTAATTGTTCTAGCGAGACAAGCTTGAAATGCCTACGATATATACCTCCGTGAAAAACCTCTCACAACACCCAAATTAAGGCTATATACAGAGTGCAGCAGAAATACCACCCATATATACCACCCAGAAATGCCTCCCACAACACCCAGATTTAGACTATATACAGGGTGCAGCAGAAATACTTCATACATGTACCTCCGAGTTAAGCCTCACACAAAACCCACATTTAGGCTATATAGAAAGTGTAGGGGAAATATCACCCACACATATCTCCCAGAATTACATCCCATAATACTTAAATTTAGGCTATATGCAGGTTAATGCAAAAATACCTCTCACATATACTTACCAAAATAATTGTTGGACCTTAATTACAGGTTGCAACAGAAATACATCTTACATAACAGTAAGGTACAAGCTAAATGATGATACAGTGTAACCCGCATATAAGAGAGCTGTCGGGTCCGGAGCAAAAGTTTCTTATATCCGGGTTTCTCGTATATCCGGGTTTGGTCTATTTTTATATACATTAAAACGGGGTCTAATTTGGGACCAGAGAAAATCTCTCTTATATCCGGGTTTCTCTTATACCTGGGTCTCTTATATCCGGGTTACACTGTATTTTGTCCACACTGTCTACTCCTCAAATGGAGTCGACAGATTCGTCTATCATCCGGTTCACAGTCATCCTTCGTCTTTTAAACAGGAGTAGAGTTTTATCTCATGTTTCCGGTTTAGAATTGAGTTTCCGGTTTCTTTTAGTCTTTTTATTTACTTCACACCAGTAGCCCCTTGCGTCTTAGTAGCATTATAGTTAGTTGGTGTGAATTGATTTTTTTTAAAACGCCATGATTGTTTTTATTTTTATTTTATTTTTAAGCATTATGTTAAAATTACAGTTAAATTAGAATGGAGAAATGGCAGGCTGGCCCACGGGAATGCCGGGAAATTTCTCTGTGGACCCCAAAGTGTTGGTCCATAAGAACAACCGGACAAAGTGAAAAAATGCTGGGAAGATTTAAATAAGACTTCTTTGATGCTATAATTTCTTTCAGTAGATAACAGATATCTTCAGTTCCTTGTTTTGGAATAAAGTGGGTCCTTTTGACAAGTTTTCCCGGTAGTAATCTTCGACCTGGAAGGAAGATATGGGTGATTTTTTTCCATACATTATGAAAGTAATCATTGTCGTTCAATTTCTAATAAACAAACAGAATTGCAAAATATTAATAGTTAAAATTGAATAAGAACTTTAGTTAATTGGCGGAAATAACTGCTATTTGTAGATACAATCCAGACAGTAACGCTTGTGTCTCACGGCAATATGGCGGCAACTACAGGAAATAACCCCATTTGCGACTGTCGTTATATAACAGCGTAGTCTTTGCACGCGTCACTAGTTATTAATATATAAGGTTAAATTTAATGGATTTAAGTATGAATAAAACACTTTACTTACAGTTATCTATCATAGAATGTGAAGCAGAAATACATTCCACATATACCTCCGTGAAGTACCTCCGACATAATGGTAAGACATTAGCTGGATGGACACGTTTGTCACTAATGACTTATATTATATGGGAGGTATTTCTGCTGCCACCTGTATAATATAAACCCTGTAACTAATAAGCAGAGAAGACCAATAAAATTGCATGACTAAATCTCTCATACATATACTTATTTTTTATCAATTTATATCCGAAAACAGGCTATGTGTGGTTTTTGTCGTAGCTAAATAAACAAACACATATCTTCTTCTCGAAAGGTTATGAGAGACACTTTCTTTTACCCTCTCTATTGGGTTACTTCCTGACACTATTTTTTTCAAAGTGTGCCCATCCTAAGCGCTGCAGGGGTGGTGATATGTTTATATGTAGTGGAAAACCAATGACGTACGGTGGTTTTCCACTTCAACGCCTTCGTGTAACACTGAGTACAAATTTTACTTTGGTGCCGCTCAGGATGAGCACACTATATCCTGGGGTCAACACAGATCAAATCATTATTGACATCTTTCTGATTTAAAACATGGTATTTCTTGGCGTCAATTCAGCACTAGAAAGGATTAATTTTTAAAAATCCCATAAATACGACAATTCTGATATCGCTCACTGCCCATATCGACAGGCAAACACTAGACTGATAATCGTTTAGGTATCGAAATGTATCAGACAGAAATCCTCCAGTTTACAAAACCCCAAGCATTGCGAAATTGATCCTTATACAATACATACCTTGGATAACCCAGATGTCACAGATGCAACGCTACTTCCTATGTGGACACTGTTCATTTAAACAGAGATTGTTAGAATATGTAAGATACATAATGTTGATTCTAAACTTTATGGGATTAAGATTACAATGATCACAGAAGAATTCTCTCGGAGTCTATCCTACGATATTGAACGGGGAAGCATGCTATCGAGTCTGTTCTATGAAACAGCGGTTTTCAAGAAGAATCTGTTTGAGTCGAACTTTTAAGGGAATATTATGAGGATACGTAGGATGGATAACGGTTGACCTTACATTAGATGAGGTTACAGTGACTGGAGAAGGGTACTATGTGCGTCTATTCCGCGAAGTAGCAGTTTTCGCGTAGTATATACTTGAGAAACCTTTAATTTAAGATTATTACGATAAGTATGATAAATAACATTTGGCCCTCGACATTTTTATGATCAGGGGAGCGTCCTAACTGGTGTCTATTACACGAAATAGCCGTTTGCGAGAAGAATCTGCTTGAAGAAATTTTAAGCGAATTGTATGGGGACATGTATGATATTTAACGAATGACGCTAGACTTGGTGAAGTTAAGATTTTATTGAACGGGGTAGCGTTCTATCGAGAGTCTGTTCTATGAAACAGCAGTTTTCGAAAAGAACTCATTTCAGTGGAACTTTTACGGGAATATTACGAGGATACGTAGGATAAATAACAGATAGATAACGGTTGACCCTAGACTAGATGAGATTAAGTTTACAGTGATCGGAGAAGGATGATACCACGAGTTTGTTCTACGAAAAACGGTTTTCAAGAATCTGAGTGGAATATTTAAGGCAATGTTATGTGGATACTTAGCATAGTTAACGGCTTACCCTAGACTAGATGAGGATAAGATTACAGGATCGGAGAAGGATACTATCAGGTCATCCCATAAGTTCTGTCCGAATTTTAACTTTTTGTTAAAATGAACGAAATTTAAAGAGTATTTTATAATGTCTAATGGAGCTGAACATTATTTTTATGTTTAGATGCATTTAAACTGATCAAATTTTATTTCAGAGAACAATAAAATTAAATTTTGTTTGATTAAAACCCTGTTAACATGGAAGTACCCAAGAATCATTTGAGGTACATAATGCTTTATGAGTTCAAGAAAGGAAACTCAGTAGCCGAAGCGGCTAGAAACATTCACTGAGTTCATGAAGAGGAATGTGTGAATGAAAAAACTTGCAGAAGATGGTTTGCCAAATTCAGAGGTGGAGATTTCAAAAACTTGCAGAAGATGGTTTGCCAAATTCAGAGGTGGAGATTTCATCCTTGAAGATGAAGATCGAATCGGACGTCTATTTGAGTATGAAGAAAAGCTTCTTGAAGCAGCGCTTGAAGAAAATCCTGCTTTATCAGTTGAGGAATTGGCAGTGGTTCTCAGTTCAAACCATACAACTGTTCATCGTCATCTTCAACAACTTGAAAAAGTTCCTAAACTTAGAAAATGGGTGCCTCATGAATTGTCTGAAAACAACCTCAAATCCCGAGTTGACATCTTCTCTTCTCTTCATTCTCGCCAACTTGGTTTCACCTTTTTTGGATAGACTTGTGACTTCTTACCACCTAATGAAACAATGATCAAATATACTGTCAGCAATTAGAGCGTTTGAATAAAGCTTTGAGGAAAAAATACCTGCTCTAGAGAATCGAAAAGAGGTGATGTTTCATCAGAACAATGCGCGACCCTACACAGCAAGAATTACGTCACAAAAGATCGAGGAACTTGGTTGGGAGAAAATTCCTGTTCCACCTTATTCTCCCGATCTTGCTCCTTCAGACTACCATTTGTTTCGAGGTTTACAGAATCATTTGGAAGAAACAGCTTTTGTAAAACAGGAAGAGGTTAAAAATGACATTTGTGAGTTCTTCGAATCAAAGCCAAAATGATTTTACAGTAATGGAATTACTAAGCTTGTTAATAGATGGAAGGAAGTCATAGATAATCAGGGAAAATATATTGTTGATTGAATGCGTAATTAAATGTAACATTTGGTCACTTGTTTTCTTTATTCAAAATTCGGACAGATCTTATGGGATGACCTGATATGTGGGTATATTCCACGAAGTAGCAGTTTTCCAGTAGAATATACACGAAGAAACTTTAAGTGAAGATTATGATGATATGTATTATAGATAACGGTCGACCCTAGATTTGATGAATTTAAGATTTTAGTGATCACGCGAGCATGTTAACCGGTGTCTATTCCAAGAAATGTCGGTTTGCGAGAAGAATATGCTTGAACAACTTTTAAAGGGAAGTGTATGGAGACATGTAGGCTAGATAACGATTGAGGCTAGACTTGGTGAAGTTAAGATTATATTGATCTGTCAAGCATGCTATAGAGAGTTTGTTCCACGATATAACAGTTTTCCGGAATAATCTGTTTGGGTTGAACTTCCTTCTTAGAAATGAAATTCGAAGGAAATGAAATCAAATTCTCCAAGAACAATGGTTCCATAATGACCGGTAATTCCGATTCAGGCCCTTCTGGTATTTCATGGCGTGTAGCACATAGACTAATATCATATACCGATCAAAATTTGGTTTCACTTAGATTTGGTGTTAATGCAGATGCAGTCGGATGCACAATGGTTCGGATTGAGGAATCGGTGAGCCGAGTTCGAATCCTGCTCGAGTTAAGCTCGTTTTTATGCAGGATAATACTCCTAGTCACAAATCAAAATTGATGAAGGAATACTTTGATGAGAAGCAGGTGAGTGTTGTGACATGGCCGCCCCAATCTCCTGACCTCAACCTCATAGAAAACTTATGAAGCATTATAAAGTACAGGTTCTCGAGAAAGCAGTTGAGCAACAAAGAAGATTTGAAATCTAATCAAGTCAATGCCAAAAAGGGTTGAAAATGTTATTCAAAATAAAGGAGGGCGCATAGATTATTAAATATTTCAAAGTATATTACCTATTATAAATAAATTATACCTCTATTATTCTTTATTTAAAGCTGTTCGGTTATGTTTTTATTGATTACTAGTTGCAGGAAATAAATGAGACACTTTTTTTTCCACAGAGTTTTTCCCTAAATCTCATTTATATCCAAAATTATAATTATCAATAGAATACCTTAGAGTGAATAAACTTTTTTACTAGGTGATCGGGAAGGGTTCTTTATATTAGTAAGATTAAAAATTAGTTTGACTCCAAAAACAATATCAGAAAAATTTTTAATTAAAAAAATCAGGTGAATTACTTTTATCGAACAGCACTGTATATTGATAAAATAGAAAAGAAATGTTAGATTGATGATCCGAAGTTCTTGAGTATTTTTGTCTTTCTTTTTAAAAGACAGACCTCGATACCTAAGTAGAGTCTAAATTGTAATTATTTTTTTAAAATATGATTCCATCGCTATAGAGGAATTACCATGTTTCAAAAACAGAAGGTAAAGCTAAAAATTTCCAATTCAATTATAGAATTAAATTAAATTTAAGTACGTAGTTCTGTTTCATTTTCAAGCTAATTTTCGAATAACTTATTTTGAAATTTACAGAGCTTTAAAAGGACATACATTCATAATATTAATAATAATAATAAACTAATATTATGAATTTATTTGCTTACGTAGCTCCGTAAATTTCAAAATAAGTTATTCCAAAATTCGCTTGAAAATGAAACAGAACTAGGTATTTTAATTTAATTTAATTTTATAATTATTTTTGAAACATGGTAATTCCTGTGTAGTGATGGAATCATATTTTTTAAATAATTATATATATATATATATATATATATCTTCTAATTCCTGTATTCAGTATTTCAAAAATCCATGAGTATAAATACATTTATAAATATTGTTTTTTTCTACCGGTTAACTCTGAGAATTTTTTCATATTTGTCGACATGGAAGACAAAAACATATACAGAGATATTATATATATATATATATATATATATATATATATATAGATAGATAGATAGATAGATAGATAGATAGATAGATAGATAGATAGATAGATAGATAGATAGATAGAAAATAAACATACTCTATATTAAAGATAATTGAATGAAATAAAATAAGAGATTTTTTTATAAATCACTATCTAATTATTTATCGTAATTAGTTCATTGTCTATCAATCTAACTGGCTGCCTATCTCTCTCATTCTCTTCATATCTATCTCATTCTTTAGTTTTTATCTATTTATCTATCTATATCATTGTCTCCATATGTTATTCTCACGCTTGTATACCATATCTATCTATCTATCTATCTATCTATCTATCTATCTATCTATCTCTCTCTCTCTCTCTCTCTATATATATATATATATATATATATATATATATATATATATATATATATATATATATATATATATAAGAGAAATGAAGCCAAACTCTGAACGACCCCAAAAGAAAACAACAAAACACCGTGGTGATGACAAACTTACCCAATTCCTTATGAACCTAAACACAGTGCACGACTAAATTAAGTTTAACTATGAAAAATCCACAACATCGGTAACATTTTTAGACACCCGCATTTACATAGTTGAAAACTACAAAGGACACTACACACTAAAAGCACCGACACCCACAACTATCTACACTTTAAGTTTTCCCACCCTAAACACCTCAAAAAGAACCTTCTCTATTCACAAGCACAAGACTCAGAAGGATATGTTCTAACAATGAAGAATTAAATAAACACATTGAAAATCTGGAGTATCAATTCACAACACGTGGCTATAAACAACCCTAATAAGGGAACAAATAAATAACGCAATTTCCACACCTAGAGAAAACACCCTAATATACAAGATTAAAAATAAATCTAGTTGCATCCCTCTTGTAACCACTTTCAACCCCACTTTGCCTCCACTATCCCACTTAAGCAAACGTCGTTGGGAAATACTACATCTCAAACCAGACCTAAAAAAAATATTTAAGGAACTCGGCCTTCTAGCATATCGTAGACCTAAGAACCTAAAAGAAATCATAGGTAGTACTACATTTCAGGGGACAAGGTAATCCGTAATAAACTAACAACAAAAACAACAGGATTTTCCCAATCATGTAACAGCAAAAGAAGTTTAGGCTGCAACCATATTAAACACACGAATTCATTCACTAGCTCAGTCACTAAATCTACTTCCAAAATCTACCACGATTCTAACTGTAGAAGTCATAACATAATGTACCTCCTAGAATGCACACTATGCCAGAAACAATATGTAGGAAAATCTGAATGGCCCTTTCACTACAGAATTAATAATTATCGCAATTGAATTAAGTCGACTTCCCATGAAAAATTATTACCTGTAGAACAACATTTCCGCCTGGAAAAAAGCGATTTCAAAACCCATGCCAAATTCACTATAATTGAAAGAATAGAAAAGTTCAGAGCAGATAACATTAGAAAGATTTTAAAGTCCCATGAAAATAAGTGGATACAAAGTCTAAAAACACACTATCCAGCCGGGCTAAACCATAAATTTAACTATATAGATAGTACTAATATATAACTCAACAAATCAAAACCTACCCACATTTCTCACCAAGACAAGACAGACATGCGTACGGAGGTGTTGAGGCCTCACACTTATACACACACCCACACGAACATACACACTTACACACATCATACTCACTCCCTAATGAGTCAAATGATAACACACACCCACAGCAATACACACGCTTACACTTATCATACCCACTCACTCCCTAAGAACCAAATAACACACACACAAACAATAAACAGAGACACTTCCCCTCTCCAGGACCAATAAAACTGTCAAACTGATCAAGGGAATTCAGAGAAGCATGAATGCATCAAGCTCTTATCTCAAATAACAACTTAAAAGAGACTGTTTGACCAACACAAGGAATGTTAAAATATTCATGTTAAAAATATAAAAAAATAAAAAAAAACAAATGAAAACTACAGACAAAAGTTCATTTTCTCCATCAAGACATTCATTTCTGTAGTTTAGTGCTACCAACAAGGAGAAATATTTCTTCTCCTGATGATGGCCATTTTGGCCGAAACTAGTCGAGGAATTTAAATGAAATAATAATAAAAAAAAAAACAAAAAACGAAAGAATATTAATCTACAACCCAGTGTGTCTGAAGATTTTAATTTTTTAATATTTTTTCATTGTTCAATATATATATATATATATATATATATATATATCCTATTCTTTCATTTCTATCCACACACACACACACACATACACACACACACACACATACACACACACACACATATATATATATATATATATATATATATATATATATATATATGATTCCTTTCATATCTATTTATCTATCTTATTTCATTCTCTTCATATCTAAAGGGGGTTACATTACAACTGATTATATATAAGGGTGTTTCATTAAGTCGGATCAAAGTCAGCAGGAAATAAATCAGTGTTATTGGTGAAAATTTATTTATTTCTCTATTCAATCATGTTATTAAGTCATGGCAATTATGGGTGAAAAATGATATCGCCAAATGTCCGACAAATCTGAGATAAAAAGAAAAAAATCATTAGACGCTTAAACTTAATTCACATTTAAAATACGCCGAAGTTATTGGAATACACTTTATCTATCTATTTACGTATGTACGTATGTATCGTAGGGTTTGTTCGTCATATCCTGTTCTCTGAATAAGACATTAAGCTTTAATAAACATGTCATATCTATAAACGTTTTCTGTTTTTCCTCACATATATATGTTCATAACAGCTTAATGATTAGAATATATTAATTTTACAAAATTGTTTAATTTTGTCGCAAAATTTTCATTTCTTGGCAATGCATTTAATTCACTGGCAAATATTAATTTGATTATATAGCGAAATCAACCGCTCAAATATCTGTTAATATGTCAGACTTCGGAATTATTGACCTACTCTCTCTCTCTCTCTCTCTCTCTCTCTCTCTCTCTCTCTCAATATATATATATATATATATATATATATATATATTGTTCGAATACTCGCTTCCGAGCAAACTTGTAGGGCAGCTAGTTAGTCTCTGTTCTAAGCGAGTGCAGAGGCACAATTGTATTTGATCAACACCCACAGAAACTATATGTGGTTTATACATTAGTGATATAATGGAATATGCGTAAACCTGTGTCCCCCGCTCACTGGAATATGATTGGATGGTGTCCGTCATAAATACAGACGGACGTGTAGGTACGACACAGTTTAAGTCGATGACGACGTCCACTGTACTACGCCATTGGTTATCGTGTTGCTCTATACCAATTGCCTAAGCATATTACCTGCGGCTACGACGAGTACCAGTCGATTACTGCTACTGTATTCCACTTGGTTACAGTAGCCAAGTTCACTTAGCTACTTCGATCAAATATATCACTTTCCGGGACATATCAGTTAGTTAAAGATTCTAGGAGACAGGTACGGTCGGTATTTTGACTTGCTGATAGCACAATCATCAAAAGTTTTCGAATAATTCTGTCTGCACAGTTACGCCCACATAGCTTGGGCTTCCTTCATGGTAGGGTTTAAAGACAGTTTCCAAGAGTGTTACATGCTGAGATCGCCTCTATAGTCCTATCAAATCAGCTTAATGACAAATTGACCATGGATCTCATCGTTGGAAATCGAAAATACTAACCACACGGCCATTGCGTTTAGCATGAAACAGGCTGTCGTCTCTGTGTGTTGACGTCAGTATAGACTTACATATATATATATATATATATATATATATATATATATATATATATATATATATATATAACACTGTCATATAGCCTGACATTTAGCTACAGCTATTCTTTTCTGTTTTCGAGTTTTAAGTAACGTAGTAAAAATCGAAAACTGAAAAGAATAAACAAAAATAAACAAAATGATATAAAAAAACAAGTGAAATAAATTAACCCAAGTAAATGAATAAACAAATGAACAAACTACTCCTGTTAGAATAGACAAAAAAGAACAAATAAAAATAGAAAATAAATACATTAAATACAAGAAACAATAATCAATCCAAATAAATAAAGTAAACAATAAACAAATAAACAAACTAATCCCGCCAAAATAACCGTTAGAATAAACTTAATAAATCAATCAAAAAATTGGACGATAAAATAGTTATAACTGCTATATAAAGATGAAAAAATACTACATTACTCAAAAATCGATAACCGAATAGAGTATATAAAATATACGAGATAAAAAATAAATAAGAAGTAAAAATAAGAAAGAAAACAAGTAAAAATTAATCCTAAAAAAATGAACAAATTACAAATCTCTGCAGCTAAAATAACCGTTAGAAGTAATAGAAAATAAACATAAATAAGTATAATAAACGACCTAAGCAAACCCCCTCAAAATATGCTCTCGCGTTAATAAAACATAGAAAACTGAAAAGAATAAATAAATATATAAAAGAAGAAATGAAAATAAAAAGCAAAATAAATGAACCAAAATAAATAAATAAACAAGCCACTCCCGCCAAAATAACCGTCACAATCAATTACTCATAACGAACCACTGACTCATATATATAAATAGTTGAGGAACAATCCAACACTCGCGGCCTGACGATTGCGTCTAGCATGAAACAGTCTCTTGCCTCTCAGTGTTGACTTCAATATATATATATATATATATATATATATATATATATATATATATATATATAAAACATGTATGTTACTACTACAAAATTGAACATTTTGTTTCGGCAACAAAACGACAGAGTCTCATCAGGTTGTTAAATATCTGATGAGACGTTGCTTATCAACGTTGAAACAAAATGTACAATTTTGTAGTATTAAGTAACATGTCCTAATGTAACAGTTTATAATAAAACTTATTGCTCTAGTCTTGTATTGAGCCCTCTTTTAGATTAATGTTTTGATCGTTTGAATTTTATTCTTTGTTATTTTACATTTGTATACATACATACATACATACATACATACATACATGCATGCATGCATGTATACATATATATTAGGTTGGAAAAAAAATAATGTGCACCAACCTATATATATATATATATATATATATATATATATATATATATATATATATATATATATATATATATATACATATATATATATATAAAGTTAATAAATCGTTGAGAAATATCTATACATAAACTGTATATAATATATATGCAAGGATATATATTTAATATGGGATGTAATAATTTTTATATATAGTAAAGATATGTAAGCATATATGCATACATATATATAGAAAGAGAGAATGAACATTAGAACATATATATATAATATATATATATATATATATATATATATATATATATATATATCCTTTCAATCGAAACTTAATCAACCTTTTTTCTGTAATCAGCGCTTCATTGCATAATTTGATTATTAATACTGAGAAATAGTCTCGTCACGTTCAATTAATTTGTTTCTCTGCAATCATCATTGAATCGAGCTACTTAGAAACTGTGCCATCTGTTTGTGTATGACAAAACAAATAAAGGTCATGAGCAAGGTCAAATCAAAATTTAAATATCCATTCTGTACATTCCACACTGACCGTTATATTCGAGAATGGTCACTAGATCCTGCCACTTTTGAGCGTGACACAAAAATGCTGCTATATCCTTGACCTGGCAGCACAAACATCCCATAGATTGCAAACAAAAGAAAATTAAAATAAAACCACTACTGTACTGAAGGAACTGCTGTTGTCTATCCAGAATATATGTTCCGTGTCCCATCACACCACGGGTGATCATGGCCCTCCTCACCTTCCTAGACTGACTTTTTGCTATCTCTCCTAATCCCTCTTCTGTCGTCCTTTTACACAAGGTCGTTACGTAGGTTATGCGCTGTTTAACTCTGTCCTTCTTGGCTTCAATATGTCCTGTGTGTGTCAAATTTTCTAAGCCCCCTTTCCTCATTATTTACCTTAGAACTTTCCGATGTTAAGTAAAAGTGTCCTTTTTGTTTCCATTTTCTCTAAAACATCACTGTTGTACACATGTTCAGACCATGGTATCATCAATAGTACAACTACATTTCTGTTGCTCAGATCTATGGAATCCTCAGCATCCTTCTGTAGAACCACATTTCTATTGCTTCCAGTCTTTTCTCCATCGGTGAGGAGATTTCCAGCATTCCCTGCCATACAGTAGGGCAGATATTAAATATTCAGTACCCTTTCCTCTTTTTCTCATATTTTTTCTATTTCTTAATACATTGATAAAACAAACTAATGAAAAGAATGAGATAATCAATATAAAGAAGATAAGATTATGCATGTAAAAGTACTTATCCTGTAAGAAAAAAAAAATCCATTTAGATGATAATAACCCCTGTACAAAAAAATCATAAATAACCCCTGTAAATGATAATCCCTGTAAAGAAAAACAAAACGTAATACCCGTAAATGATAATCGCTGGATAATCGCTGTAATATACCCTCCCTGTAATGATATCCCTGTAAAATAGATAATCCCTGTAAAGGATAATCCCTGTAAAAACAATCTCTGTAGACAGAAGAAATATAATTCCTGTAAATGATAATCCCTGTAAAATATAATCCCGGTATTGAAAATCTATGTAAAACCATAAGATAATCCATGTAAAGAATAATCCAATGTAAAAAAGAAAAGATAATGTCTTTAATTAATAATCTCTATAAAAGAGAATCTCTGTACAAAAAAGAAATGATAATTCTTCTGAAAGACAATCTCTGTAAAAGAAGAAAAATAATCCCTCTAAATGATAATCCTTGTAAAAGATAATCCCTTAAAAAGTAAATTTAATTCCTCTATCATATAATCCCTAAGTATTAGGTTGGTGCTAAAATAATGACGTAATAATGTCGTTTTTGATGTATTTTTTAACGTCAAAAACGACATTATTACGTCATTATTTTTGCACCAACCTAATATATATGAGTATTATGTCTTCTCTCTGGACTGATTTATTTCATGGGAGAAAGAGTGAGTAAAGTGTTGAAGGAGAGGAGTCAGTTTTAGGGCCAGTCTTTAGGTCAGTTCTAAAGCCAGTGTTTAAGGCCAGGTTTTATTTTCTGGGAGCACCGAGATTTGTATCCTTCCTCTGAAAGGAAAAACTTAAAAATACGCTTGCTCTCCTTTATTTGTTACGAGTGTCCATATTGCTGAAGAGGTTAACTATCGGCTTCTTAACGCCTGCGCGTCTTACCAAACGGTGTATAACAACTGCAACAGATCGCGGTAGTGCCGGACTTTGAGAGAGTCCAGCGTAAAGTTCTGAAAATTGCAAAAGAAAACAATGAAATACTCAGGGATTTTGGTATCCAGACCGATCATTTCTAGTGTCAAAAGTTCTGAAAACTGAAAACTCTCGGTTTATCAATGTTTTAGTTGCAGGCAAGTTGGAGTAATAGAAATTCGAATCTATTACATTCACTTACGTGCTAATACTCTTGGGAAAGGTATGAATCTTCTTCTCCCTAGCGAGGACAGACCAGTTTCTATAGCCTTGGATTCGAACTGGTCGACCGCAGAAAGAAATGGTAACCTACTACGGAAAAGTATCTGCCTCGTCAGTCATGTCAGTTATGTTATGTCATGTATCGAAAGATACATGATCACCTAACCGTGTATGACGCATAACACATAACTGGTTTGCAGTGGATTACTGGATAAAGATGGGACAAACAAAGAATTAGAAAAACACTTATACAGCCCCTACTTTATAGCCACGTATGCATGTATGTATGTATAATAATAATAATAATAATAATAATAATAATAATAATAATAATAATAATAGCCCAGACAATGTGATCAAAGACTACAAAAACAGAAATTGCTTTTTTATTTACATGGCAGGCCCTGCAGATTATATTAGGTTGGTGGAAAAATAATGTCGTTTTCTCACATATGTTACTATGTGAGGAAACGACATTATTTTTCCACCAACCTAATAATATATCTTGGAAGATCTTCAAAACCTATCAAAATACAAAGATCTTGAAAGGGAAATCTAAAACAATGTGGTACGTGAGGACATCCATAATTTCAGTTGTAGTTGGAACCCTCGATTTGATTGGAAACGGATCCAATAGACTCATTTTTACGAAAAAAAACAGGGGATCCTACTAAACACGGCTAAGGTTTTTGGAAGAGGTTAAAAATCATACATTTTCACACGGGAACAAAAACGAAAGAACAATTTGTAAATCTTATTTGATATTTTATTGTTTTTTTCTCGCCATTCTGGGATAGCTTTGTGAAAAAAAAAACAATAAATACTATTTTTATTTGCTATAAAATATGTCCAAGATGATGCAATATTCAAATACGGTAAGTCTACCAGTATTATTCAGAAGCTGATGTCGAATTATACACAATTGGTTAATGTATATATAGCTTGTGTTTTAATCGTTTTGCTCTTTTGGGGGTTGATACTAAGTAATATTATGAATGCTCAGATAGTGTAACTGTTATCGGTGCGAAAATTGGAGTCGACATTCTGCTTACTCCGTTTTATTCATATGCAACAAATTCCTTGGGAAAGCCATTTGCCATGAGAACAGTGATAGAGAAATAACAGGCTTGCGAGTTTACATCCGTAGGAAAAAAGGCTGCTGAATTTAGTTATCCCACCGCCAAAAGACTGCGTTCACTCTCTTCTCCAGACCCCACCCTCATCTATGAATTAAATAGCAAAGTCTGTTGGACTCCCTTGACTTGGTTTACAACAATTGCAGAAACAGGATTAAAACATCCGCGGAAAAGGTAACGAGAAATCGGTCTAATATCTTTCCCAATAAGTTTTGGTGATTTTCAGACAATAAAGGTGAGTAAAGTGTCAAGACAGGATCGCCTAAGGACTAAAGAGACACAGCCTGAAAATGATACGTCAGTTTGTGAAGAGAATAAAGATTACCTAACTGCTTATGAGTCTAAGGAAATAATTATATAAACTGTGATAGATAGATAGCTAGATATTAGGTTGGTGCAAAAATAATGACGTAATAATGTCGTTTTTTGACGTATTTTTAACGTAAAAAAACGACATTATTACGTCATTATTTTGCACAAACCTAATAGATAGAATCAGAATGTGATAGCAACAGACTCAGTATAGATAGATCGCAACATAGCATCAGAATAGATAGATAGATAGATAGATAGATAGATAGATAGATAGATAGAATCAGAATGTGATAGCAACAGACTCAGTATAGATAGATCGCAACATAGATGGCGAGGATCAAAATGAGATAGCATCAAAATAGATAGATAGATAGATAGATAGATAGATAGATAGAATCAGAATGAAATAGATAGTTAGATGGATATACAGAATGGTGTTTAATGTGGCCGTAAGACGCCACTGGCATTGCCAGATAGATAGATAGAATAAATAGAATGAGATAGATAGATAGATAGATAGATAGATAGATAGATAGATAGATAGATAGATAGATAGATAGATAGATGTCTTATAACGAAACAGAGCATATGCTACCTATATCTGTGCTATGCTCTCATAAAGATTACACCCGAATTGTTATGATTTGGTAGACCTTAACCAAACTTCTTTCAAACTTCCATTCATTAAGTAACGGTTGCATTAATTTCTGACATATGCCAATTCCTGTATTTGTTTGCAGTGCAATTCTTATATAAAAATTTAATCATTTAATTGCATTATACATAAAATAAACCTTCTTTTATTTAAACTATTTATATTCTAACTATTCTCCTCATCTTTGTTGCTGTTATCACAACGTTTCGGCCTTCCTCGGCTGTATATCGATTTGTGTATCCGACAAGGAATTCTGAATTAAGCTCTTTCTTTAATCTATGAGGCTGGATTTTTCTCGTTCCACTGCTCATATCTAGGTATGAAAGGAAAACGGTAAACGTCGCCCCCTGTGGAATGAAGCGAAAATATTGGACAAGAATGAACATTGGAGAGTTAGGCGAGTGAAAGAATCAGCGCATATGATAGGCTATGGGGATCTCCTTAGTAGGCCTAGCATAGAAATAAATACAATATGGGAGACGTTAATAAAGAAAGGAAAATGGCAGCAAGAGTTCAAGAGCAGCAGCAGCAATCAAAACATGGGCAGCAGATGCAGTCAAAACATAAATGCATTGGTTTGTGAATTTGGTGACATAATACTGTGTGTTCAATCCCTGATTTGGGCAGTGTGTACTTGAACTCAGTGGAAACGGGCGAACAATAATTGAACAATACTAAACAAGAACTAGATGAGATATGACTTGACATAATCAGCGGCACGAGAACAGTCTATCACCGTTGATTAAATAAAGGATTCAGTTCTGTATTCAGATCGATATACACCTGAGGAAGGCCGGAAAACACAGCAGCCGAAACATTGTGATAATATTAACAAAGGTGAGAAGATTGGTCCGAATTCAGGCAAATCTTTTTTTTTTTCTTTATCTTGTCAAAATTAATAATGAAGTCAATTTTTCAACATTAATTATATTCATAGAAAATTTTTAATGAAAAAAAAATAATTAAAAAAACCTTTTTATCAATCTCTCTAAACACTGGATCGATTCTCCAGAGTTGTTCAGTATGAGGTACAAAGAGTTTTCGGCCTGCATCGTGTGAAGGAAAGACGCTCTTTTTTTTATTTTCTTGTTGTTCGTGTTGATGTTTTTTTTTTTTTCTTTTGTGTGTTCATTTCTCATTATCGACCTCTTTTTCCGCCAACGGATCTTCTGCCACGTTCCAACTGCATCGAAGAGTCTTCATCCTGCTTATCAATGCCGTGAAGTTGGTGGTAAACGTCGCCCATTCCGCCTTCCCCTTTCTTTTCTCTCTCCCAGTCGTCGTCGTCGTCGTCGTCGTCGTCGTCGTCGTCGTCCTCTTGCGCAACATTCACGTAGCCTTTTACCAAATTTGGCTATTTCCACTGGAAACAGTTCAATCTCGTTCGCCTCAAAACCTGGTGCTATTTTAAACTGATCTCGCGAGAAAAGGGTAAAGGCAAATTCACTTGTATTAGTTCTCGCTTAATTCCGAAACGAAGTAATTTCATTACTGTTTTCTGAATAGTTTTTTTTTTTTTTGTCTTATTAGTGAATTTTTATTTCTTTTTTTTAATTTTTTTTTCCTTTACCACAACTTTCTAAATTCACTTGCGTGGAATAAACGTGATTTTCAATTTGCGAAAATTTCAAGGAACACTTTAAACAATTGAGGCGCACTGTACTAAAATATTTAGAAAATTGCTCAATGCAAATAGATATAAACATCTATTGATAGTATCGAGATTTTACACTTTTTTTTTTTCATTTTCCTTTTGCATATTTGTTTCATTCGGTTTTTTTTCCCCCCACGAGGCACATTTCAGTTCACTTTTTGATTTTCTGTTCTTTTCATATATCCGTCTTAAAAGCTCCCAAGCGCTAAAATAATTATATATTTTTCTAACTATCCCCGTTAGTGCACGGACGCACGCACGCATACATAAATACATACATGCATATATATATATATATATATATATATATATATATATATATATATATATATATATATATATATATATATATATATATATCTGTCTGTCCGTGTGTGTGTGTATTAGAGAGGTGAGAGGTGGCGGAGGGGATGATTTTTTTAAAATCCTTTTCTCAGTATTAACTGTAACACCTGCTCCGATATTTGATAAAACTGAAAAAAAATAAAAATAAAATAAAAAAATTAAGCGAATGAGTAAATGAATGAATAAATAATGTTAAATAAAAAAAAAAATAGAGAAAATTCTCATTTTTATTAAATCTTCCACTTTCCTTATTTAACAGTTCTACTGATCCGATCTGGCCCGTTTCAATTATTTGCACTCATTGTATTTAACAATAGAAAAACAAAATCAAGCACTCTGTATCTCATGTCTTGTTTTCTTTTTATTATTATTATTATTATTATTATTATTATTATTATTATTATTATTATTATTATTATTATATTTCTTTTTTCTGCTATGGTCGCATTATCTTAGGCAGAAAGCGGTATCTTTTTATGGCTAAATTTCATGATTTGTTTTGCTAACACCTGTAACAACATTAGTGCTACGTGGACAAGTTCTTCTTAGTGTGCAGGCTCTACTTATCAATACATGTGTTGTCGTGTTCCTTTTTCATCATTCCAAGCGCACCTACTATGACTGGTACTAGTCTTATTTTCAATTTACACATTTTTTTTCTATTTCGATTTCCAGGTTTTTATACTTTGATAGTTAAACAAATTCCTCGGTTACAGTCCGCTGCGCAAGCTTCATCAATTAGTAGGCAAGCCGTATCAATTAGTAGGCTTATTATCATATTATTTTAGATGTTTCGGTCAAACAGAAAGGGAATTATTATTATTATAATTATAATTATAATTATTATTATTATTATTATTATTATTATTATTATTATTATTGTTATTATTATTATTATTATGTTTTATTTCCTTTGATTTCTGGTGTATGCTCATTTTTCCGAGTCCCAACCAAAGAGCTAGGTTCAGAAACGGCTTTTTCTCCAGAGAATTTTTTGAGGGAAAAAAAACAAAACAAAGATCACTGTTCTGTCGCTACCTCCATGGAACGTGCTCGCATGAACTACATTGCTTCGTTCCCTCAGTCCTAATCTTTAAGGCCATGCCACTCAAATATAGCAAACCACTCACATTCCCTCCATATTCCACTGGTGATAAGTTCCCCTAGAACAGCTTCTTTTCTCGAACCACTGCTCTGTGGAACAGACTTCCAAGAGCAGTGGTTTCGCTGATCCCTATCTTAAATCCGGGTATAGGGTCAAAAAATAGCTTCCCCTCCTATCCGTATAAAGTGCTTCTTCATGAAACCCTCTAACGAGGCTGGTTCCCGGGCCTTTTTTTTATTATGATCATATCTCAGCTCCTACACTCAGCTTAAAGACACAACACTGCTCAGCTCAGGGGCCATTCCAAGAAACGCTGCCACCTGCTCACTCGCAATGACGCCAGGAATTCCGAAGATAAACTCACTGGGAAAGAAGCATTCATATTTATGTTGGTTATTGCAATATTTAGTCAAATTTGTTAAGCGCAAATATTTAACAATGCAATTTGGAAGTTTTACGGATATTTTATTGCCGTAGAAAACGCCAAGAACTCATACAGTCATTAACTGAAGAGTTAAGATTCCACAGAAAATTAAAATAGGAAAATCGTGAAAATTTTCACGGGCATTTTTTTAAATCCGTATCAGCGTAACTCAGACAGTACAGCGACGAGCAGGCAAGGGGATACAGGATGTGGAGAAATTAAAAACAGAATCATTAGTAATCAGTGGAAAGAGAAAAGAGCAATCAAGAGGACAGTAGATAGCAATTAACATTGCATTTAAATCTTTGCAGATTAAAGTTGGCTGAAAAGCATGGAGCCGGAAAGGAAGTTCCACAAACGAGAGGTGCGAGAAAAGAAACTGTTAGCGTAGAAGTAATGACGACATCTAGCTAACTCAACTGTATATTGATGCGATCTCGACACCAGTCCAGTTTTGGGCTTAAATTCATACAGTCAAGGTACCATAGCGAAGAGTTCATTTGAACAATTGCCACGAAAGTATTTATAAAAACGGTACAGAGAGGCAACTTTACAGCGGTGAGAAAATGACTGAAGCCGAGACGCCAGTTGAAGACTAATAATATTGCTAATTCTTCTTTGTATCTTATCAAGTAGCTTCAGGTAAATAGCAGGGGCTGCGGACCATAGTTAGCAGCAATATTCTAAGTATGGACGAATGGTAGACTTATAGATATTCATAATAGATTCCGACGAGAAAAATTGTCTTGCTCGAGACAGTGAACTGACTTTCTTAGCAGCGGGCTGTAACATCGTAACCAAGGAATTTGAAAAACTGTCTTAGTATAAAGTCCTGGAAATAATAATAATAATAATAATAATAATAATAATAATAATAATAATGATTATTATTATTATTATTATTATTATTATTATTATTATTATTTCCTTTGATTTCTGGCGTTTACACATTTCTTTCCGGGTCCCGCCCAGGAACCTAAGGTTAGAAATGGCATCATGACACTTTCCACTGACAAAAAAAAAAAAAAAATAGATAAAGCCTTTCGTAAAATGTGGGTTGTACTTGTCAGAACAATTTTTTGCATCTCCTTGAGGCATGGATTTCCAGGAATCCCTTCAATTAGTCTACTGGAATCTTTTCCAATCAACCCTAGGGCTCCAACTACAACAGGGATTGTTGATGTTCCCATATGCCACATTCTCGAGATTTCTAGATTGAGATTATTATTATTATTTTTTATTTTCTTTTATTGCTGGCGTTTACACATTTCTTCCGGGTCCCGCCCAGGGACCTAAGGTTAGAAATGGCATCATGACAATTTCCACTGACAAAAAAAAAAAAAAAATATTATTATTATTATTATTATTATTATTATTATTTACAGGACTTTATGCTACTACAACAACTACTACTACTACTACTACTACTACTACTAATAATAATAATAATAATAATAATAATAAGAAGAAGAAGAAGAAGAAGAAAAATAGTTATTATTATTATTATTATTATTATTATTATTATTATTTCCAGGACTTTATACTTCGATAGTTTTTCAAATTCCTTGGTTGCGAAGTTAAAGTCCGCTGCGCAAACTACATCAATTAGTAGGTAAACTATATCAATTAGTAGAGTAGTTTTTTTTATATTATTATTTTAGATGTTTCGGTCAATCAAAAAGGGAAATATTATTATTCTTCTTCTTATTATTATTATTATTATTATTATTATTATTATTATTATTGACGATTTCCTTTTTTTATTAAGTACATTTTTATATTGTAACTCTTTTCCTTTTCATATCCTATCAAAATTTGGGGCACCTCAACCTGCTAGAACAATTTGGGGCACCTTGACCTGCTAGAACAATTACGGCTGAGTAAGTGAGTTCGATCTTCACTGGGTGCTCCATACTTTCGGCCTTGTGTCATATCTAAGCAGCGCTTTGAAAATCATTATCCTATCAAAAATTGTCTTTGGAAATGTAATCTACTTGTAATTATGGGTCGTTTCCGTCGCGTTGCACTTTCCCTGATCTCTTTCACTTTGCAATGCTTTGCACATTTTCAGGGGCAAGTAACTCTCCACAATAGTATAATTCTTTATCCGGTCAAAGAAAGGTGTGTCTATTTAAAGAAAGCGAAAAAAGGAAAACCACGTTGACCATAAGTGCTTTACATACACAGACAAGACGTTGGATCATTATATATTACGAATGCGAAATGCAAACGACACAGTGTGTAGATTTGTCGTATCCCCCCGAGTAGTAAATACGTTCGTTTTCCGACCATTGTTGATTTTGAGGACGTTGACTGCGGTGTGCGAGCGGAACCTTTGAAAAGTGTCTTTGAAAACTTTATGATTGATACTGGGCAGACTGAACTGCTCGGAGGCCGTCGAAAAATCACCAGTCGGCGTGGCCGATGGTGTGAACGTACTGTCCTTGTTCAAACGACTAATGAAACATGCCGTTCGCTTAAATCCAGGAACTGTAGCTAAGATCAGTCAGATATATGCCATGCGTGATACACGCTTAAACGATCATGTATCTTTTGATACATGATTGACGAGGCAGATTTTTTCCTGCAGTAGATTGCTATTACTTTCTGCGGTAGACCAGTTTCCATCCAGGGCTTTAGAACCCAGTCTGACCTACTATTTACCTATAGCTGAGGGGAGAAGAAGAGGATTCATACCTTTCCCAAGCACGTAAGTGAATGTAATAGATTCGACTGGAATTCGAACTCGCCTCTCCGATTCCTCAACCGAGTGGTAAGATCAGCTAATCCTATTTCCAGTATAAAACAACAAATGGGGTCTGTGGGTGTTAAACAAATAGAAATCTGTCTGAGGAGGTGTCTACAAATGGGATTGGCTAGCCGCCCTAGCAGATCGGCGTATCCGCCCATTATTGTGTATCTTTAAACACTAAAATCTACTGGATACAAGACATGAGACCTAATCAAGATAGACGGGTGAAGATAAAAAATATCACTGGTTTAATGAGTTGAGATTGTATTGTTCAAGAAAGTACCCACGCGGGAGTTTGTTTGAGTTCTTCGTCAAAAAAAGCTGTCAGAATGGATCTCTGCTTACTGTTGTAATACGGAGAAATGAGGCTGATTCGTCTCCACCGTTCTGAGTATGACGATAAACTACATCCAACGTGGAGCATGGAACTACCCTTTAACTGCTTTTGTCCACAGGTCTACTCAGACCCAGGGTGGTAGCACCTGTTAGGGTCCCAGCTATGGGCACATAGTGAGATTCCAAACAAAAGACGATGGTACATTTTTTTTTATAATAAATTGACCAACAATACTTTTTTTAGCAAAATGACAATCAGGGCAACACAAAAAACAGAAAAATACATTTTTATAGAAAAATTAACAACAATAAATTTTATGATGTAGAAACTATATATATATATATATATATATATATATATATATATATAAACATACCTTTACTCTGTAAGTATAAAATTATGTACAAAATATCTGTAGTTGCAAGCATATAATTTTATTAAAAATATTTAGATTTCGACCTTAAATAACCCATAGGTGTTGATATGCTGTTAAACAAAATTAACCAACTAACCAGTATTTGGCACCGTGAAAGTAGCATGGTATATTCCTAGCAATTGGTATCTGAACTAATAGTAGTCCTTGGCATGACGCTAAACTACATCCAGCAGCAAAGGCTCTGATAGGGATGTTTTGTTGAGAGTGAAATCACCTCCTAATTGATGTTGTTCCCAGATTCACCCTATCCGGAGTGGCAACACCTGTTACCCTCACAGCTACGGCCAAATAGTATACTCGAAAACGAAACTATAAATACTATGAAATTATAATATATTTATAGTAAAAACGACAGCAATACATTTTCTATATAAAAATAATACCAAAAATACATATTTATAGTAAAATTACCAACAGTACATTTTATAGTGGAATTACCAACAATATATTTTCTAGAAAAAAGTCTAACAATACATTTCAGCTTTAGTTGAAGAAATAAAATTGCGCTCAAAATATATTTAGTTGAAGACATAAAATTGTATTCAACATATTTAGATTTCGACGTTAAATAACCCATAGAGGTGTTGATATGCCACTAAACAAAATCAGCCTAACAAACAATCAACGTGAAAGAACTCTGTCATGCTATTTATCCATATAATATCCTACAAATTCTTAACGAAATCAAACTGTATTCGAAAATACAACTAAAACAAAACTATACCATAAAACACACCTATCACCATACTCTAGTAATCATATGCCCACAAACATTCACGCGCATGAATGCTGAGAATCATCTGCCATGTATTCGAGTGTGAAAGCAGAATAACAATTTTATTATTTCAAAGATCCATAAAAAATTAAAATTCGTCATTAAATGGCCCATAAGTTGATATACTATTAAACAAAAAAATCAAAGAAATCAATCAAATAAAAAATTTTGTGTCCCCAATGAGGATAACAGTAAGCTATACATATAATTCCTAAAGCTCTGGTACAAGGCAACAAATTGAAGAGCCCCTAAAGAAGATGGAGCAAATTGAGAAGTTATACATAATTCATGACGTTAACATATTTTGACGCAGGGATGGATCTTTATACTGTAGTTACAGATATTTCTTAAACTTGTTTTCGCCTAGAATAAGGCTATAAGTGAGGACCCACTAATAAGGATAGATATATTTCTATTAATTATATTCGTCTGGCACGAGGTAACAAATGAGAATAACCTAAAAAGGATGGAACCCTTTACTGTAGTTACAGATAATTCCTGAACATATTTTCACCGGGTACAAGGAAACATGTATTCTGTCTTCATTGAGTATGGAAGTTTTTCACAAGTTTTATATATATATATATATATATATATATATATATATATATATATATATATATATATATTGGCTAAACTTCTGTTATAAGGCATCAAATGAGGAATTTCTGACGTTAACAATTTCTGGCACAAGACTGAACATTTCTATTATAGTTTCGGATATTTCTTAAAATTGGTCTTCTTCTGGCTCCAAATCAGAATAGATATCCACTACAGTTAAAAATTTGAGGCCACCCCTGGTAATGTTTTTAATTAGCTCCAAAAGTAGTTGTTTTTTTTTCTATTTTAAATAAGAGAAAATTATTATACATTTTTTTTTTAAAGGCTGAGACATGATTGTTTTATTAGAAATTTTATCATGACTAAAAGAAAAAAAAAATTTTATGATTAAATTTTGCTCACTCAAAATATCCTCTTTCTGGTGTGATTACTTCACTAGAATTTTTTTTGGCATCCGTTGCAAAAGTTTCTTAAAGTATAAGTTTGATAATTGATTCCGTTCTTTCTTCTATGACACTAAGAACTCTTTTTCATTTTTTCTCTCTTCTGTCAAGTTCTTCCGATTCTATTTCTGTGGGTTACTTCAA
Organism: Acanthosepion lycidas; assembly: GCA_963932145.1. Lineage (NCBI taxonomy): Eukaryota > Metazoa > Mollusca > Cephalopoda > Sepiida > Sepiidae > Acanthosepion > Acanthosepion lycidas. The sequence goes on along the minus strand of OZ010578.1, from coordinate 48,300,104 downwards.
ACTTTTGAACTCTAGTGTATTTATATTAGTTATATTCTATAAGAATAATTCGCTAGTCATTATTCTTCAGCGATAAATCTGATTTTACGTATCTCTTCCTATTCTCGCATGTCAAGAGTGAGTCCAAGATTCGTTTCCAGGCTGTGAAATTCAATTAACCTCCACTCTTTTTGTTACGATAGCCATATTATAATATATGCAGTTAAATGCACGCGTTGTCGCTGGCTTTTATCTTTCGCTCGCCAATGCAATGCCATAAATTAGCAAAACGTTTACATTATACAAATAACAGTCCTCTTCTGCCAGAAGACTCGCATTCATTCGAAATCAGTGGCAACGATCTCTTCCTTCTTGATTTTCAATGTTATTTCTATAGTAAACTCAGTTAGGATGTGTTATTTATGCATTAAGCATATGAATATAAATTTCTTATTTGCTCAGTAACGTTAACTCATCATGATTCGATCTCTTCTTAATTTCTCCCTGGATTACCATTGTAAAATCCGAGTAATACATTATTTGAGAGCTGACTCCTTCTGTATGTACCTTACACCGGTTGCCATGCTATATCTTTGCAAAAGCTAGATCAGATCAAAAATGGAGTACCATTGCTAATATCTGGACTGGAACTGCATTAATAGAGTTCAGTAGCGACTTCGAAGCCTTGTACAGTGATGAATTATTTTCCAATCTGCAAGCCCCTTACCACAGACGAAACGTCATTAGCCTCGTTAGATTATTTGCCATTGAAATAGCGATTTCAATGACAAATATTCTAAGGCTACACTCCTTAGCTCCAACAGACCTGAACTTCACAGCTAAGAACCGCCATACCATGTACAATTCAAGAAATCACCCCCCATAAAATTAATAAAGAGGATGTTTCATTAGGACTGCTTCTTCCAAGAGTCACTTTGTCCTGGAAGATATTCCTGAGTTATGGTTTCCTGGATCAGTACAATTTATTAATGGATTCATTTTCTAAGGTTTATCAACCCTTTGACGATTATTTAAAGCCAGAAAATATTTTCAGATTGAAAGAATTTTTCCTTCGAGATAATAACGATATGGTGATACGAGTATTACTGACTAACCCATAGTAGGGGGAAATGCGGATCTTCCCATTTTCCAAGGATACTTGCGCGTAAGTAAATATAACGAACCCGAGTGGAATTAGAACTCGGCTCTCCGATTAACAATTCTCAGCCATTATCCATTGCACAAATCGCACATCCAAGTTTACGGTACCAGATATTCCCAAGCGGTCACCCATGTAGGTACTGACCAGGATCGAAGTTCCTGATCGTACGGAAACCTGTGTTTCAGCAGGATGTGGCCGTAAGCTGGACGACTACATGGTTAGTCTACGGTATAACCGTTATCATTTATAAATATTCTCTTCCTCTTACGTTCAATAACACCGATTATTAAACCTCTAGCTTGAGTGGCACATGGGCCTTTTATGTGTGAACAATTAGTAAACAAAAAGAAAGATTCTGCCGATAACATTCACATTCACTCCGTATGCAATCAGTGAGAAGTAAGTAATGTAAATAGTTTAAATAGTTACAATACCTCAACTCACAAATACAGACAGATCCTGAAGAAGGTCGGACCAAACACCGACTGAAACATGGTGAAAATGCCAACAAAGATGCCAACAAAGATACCAACAAAACATTTTTTTTATTTTATCTTTTTTTTTTTTTTTTGTCATATTCACGATATTTTGGCCGTTTTATGCTCCGGCCTTCTTCAGGTGAATGGAATTTCGAACTGAACCCTTCATTTCGTTCACCGGGGTAGTCTGATCTAGTTTCCACATGCCATGCCTCTTCCAAATGTCTCTGTATCAGTTTTCTTTCTTTAATCAACTCACCAAGTTTTTGCTCACCTCAGCTGTAGGCATTAAACACACAACTCTTTGGCTCAAGTCACCAACACTTTTATCCACTGGGCCATGTGTCCTTGGCACGTGGAACTAGAACACTCTAACCCGGGGGTCGAAATAAAGGGTTCAGTTCAAAATTCCAGTCAGAGCGTACCATGACTTAAACGTGAATATGGCAACAAAGATGAGGACAACAGTCTGAATAATGTAAATAGTGTAAATAATTACAATACTTCATACAAATGCAATACCTTAGAAATATTGGCAAATATAAATATCATATATTATTTTTCCAGTATGCCCTTGATCTTAATGCGAACAGAATTTGAATAGAGATGATTAGCTCCTATGATAGAAGAATAGCAAGAGAAAAATATCAGGATAACTACTCGAATGAAGATTTGGAAAGGATTTATACCTTTTTAAAATAACCTGCCACATTGGTTGCAAGAGATAATTGAATATGGCCACAAGGCTTCTAAGAAATGTTTTAAAAATGAGATTATTGTGAATATTTCAGATAACTATTTTTTTTAAATTCACAGGGCTCCTTTAATTATCGAAATTATCGATTATATTTTTTAATATAAAATTTTGCCAGAATTTAGCATACGGAAAAGAAAAGATACTGCTGTGATGAACAGGCTATTCAACAGCGAAGTCCAAATGCTCAAAATCACTTGATGCAACTTGCTGCCGGTGCGCAGTAGTTTTATCACTGCTCAACAAAAGACAGAGATACTTGAGGGGATTTCATTTAACATACATCCCTGAGGCGAAATTGGCCGAAGACGGAATTAGTTGAAACTTGATTGGAAAGAGAAAAGGATTTAAAAGTTGGGGGCCAATTTCTGCATTTAATAATTAGTTAGTTTTGTATATTCTTTGGTTTCATAAACTTCTAATAATCTGAAACCATTTAACTAATTTACTGCCTGCTGTCGATTTTCTTAAAAACAGCTTTAAATAAAATTAAAATTCCACTAGCCCTTAAATTGTACTTGGCCAACAATGTAGATTAGAGGTGGGGAGTTAAAATTTTAAGTAAACATGATACCCTAATTGGTTAATTGTTTTTATTTCCTTGGATTTCTGCTTAATAGACGTTTCTTTTAGGATACAACCAGAAACCTAAGGTCAGAAATAGCATCATGACATTTTCCACTGAGCATTATTATAATTAAAATCAACACAAAAAAACTAAAACTACATAGATAAAGCCCTTCTTCAGGTGTGAACCGTTCTTGTGAGTATATTTCTATTTATTTATTCAAGGAATGGGCTACCAGGGATCCCTTCTATAGGAATTTTTTCCATTCAAACCGAGGGCTTCAACTACGGTTCATTTGCAGTGTAACACCCACGCTCAGTTCGCATTAAAAATTTCCAGAATACTTACATTTATGTGTAATTGTACATGCTCCATTCGAGTCTGAATTGATAATTTTGATAAAATCTACCGTTTTAGAGTTATCGACAGTGAAAGTTCGGATTCATTCGTGTCGCTGGCAGACATTACTGGCGTTGTTTGCATACATTCGCTGCAGAATAGCTATCGGTGTAGGTATCATTGCGCAAACCTAACGTGTGTACGTAAATAGTTCTCGTGCGCAGTAATTGAGACAAATTTAAACAAGAAAGATTAGTCCCCTGCTTAGCTTTCTGTAGTCATCCGCGTTTAGCTTTTCGCGGCGAATGCATGCAAAGAATGGCAGTAATGGCTGCCGCCAACGACGCAAATGAATCCGAAATTTCAGTCGTTAACTACAAAACGGTAGATTTTATCAATGTTATCAAACCAAATTCGAATGAAGCATGTACAATTACACATGAATGTAAGTATTCTGGAAATTTTTTAATGCGAACTGAGTGCGGGTGCTAACCTGCAAATTAATCCCAACAACAACTGGAATTACTGATACCCACGTGCTGCATTTTTAAATTTCCACTTAATTTTTTTTATTTTTTATTTTGATATTGTTTTTGGTAGTTCTTTAAAGATTACAGTCTGCAAGAACTGCAATGTCAATAAGAAATCACATTCTGTTTTAGTAGTCTCTGATCATGATGTCTGTGTTTTTATTGTTCTATCTGTGTATTTTAAAGTCCCCCAAAATCATATAGGTATAAGTTATAATTCCTATCACTCTAAGCCGTTCTGGGTGGTATTTATACCAATTTCTTAAAGTTTTCTTTTCCGTAAATATCACAGATTTTCCAGTGCAGATATTGGCTCACTACATCATGCCGGGTTTTAGACTCAGTGAGTGTTAATCGCGTGCAACCTGATACAAGATGGTCAATTGTTTCTGCATATTTATCACGGGATCTGCATTTCGCGTTAACACATTTTTTCAGTATGTGTGTTTGGTAATTTCTACTTATTATTATTATTATTATTATTATTATTATTATTATTATTATTATTATTATTCCTTTGATTTCTGGTGTGTACCCATTTTTTCCGGGTCCCGCCCAGAGACCTAAGGTTAGAAATGGTATCATGACATATTCCAATGACCAATTAAAACAAAACAAAAAATAAATAAATAAAACACAAGCATATTTTACATGGATGAAGCCCTTCGTAATGTGTGGGCTCTACTCGTGAGAACATTTTTTTTTTGTATTTTTTAAGGTATGGGCTTCCAGGATTCCCTTCAATTAGTTTACTTGAATCTTTTCCAACCAATCCGAGGGCTCCAACTACAACAGGGATTGTTGATGTTTCCATGCGCTACATTTTTGAGACTTCTATTTCAAGGTCCTTGTATTTTGATAGCTTTTTGAAGATCCTCAAAGATACATTGCAGTCTGCAGAAACTGGCATACCAATAAGGATGCACTTTTTTTTTGCGGTCTGTGTGGTTATATTTGCTTGTTCTGTCTGTGTCTATTGTGCAGTCCTATAAAATTATAACAGGTCCTATCTCCGTAACTGGGCCTGAGTGGTGTTCATATCAATTTCTTTCAGTTTCCTTCTCGTAGACGTTGCAGATTTTCCAGTGCAGATATTGGGCCACTCTGTCATGCCGGGTTTTATATTCAGTGGGTGCCAATACCGTTCAACCTGATACAAGATGATCAATTGTTTCTGGATATTTATCACAGAATCTGCATTTTGAGCTAACAAAATATTTTAGTACTTGTGCTTGATAATTTCTAGTTAACAAGCATTGGTCCTGTGCAGCAAGGATAAAACCTTATGTTTCAGCTTTTAACCCTGCACTACGCAGCAACTGATGGGTACGTGATTTGTCTACATCATCTTGTTTGGTACGGGCAGAGTATTGACCGTGATGCGGTTTATCTTGCTATTGTTTCTGTATCTGATCGGTTGCATTTGTCTTTGCTTCCTTTTTTATGTATTTTGAAGCTTCAGTCGGTGTATGGTGCTTTACTTGTATTCCTGCGCCCATTTGAAACTCTATTTTGAACTTGTTTTATTATTATTATTATTATTATTATTTTTTATTTTCTTTGATTTCTGGCGTTTACACATTTCTTTCCGAGTCCCACCCAGGGACCTAAGGTTAGAAATGGAATCATGACACTTTCCACAGACAAAGAAAAAAAAAGAAAGAAAGAAATTACATAGATAAAGCCCTTCGTAAAGTGTGGGCTGTACTTGTCAGAAAATTTTTTTGTATCTCCTTGAGGCATGGACTTCCAGGAATCCCTTCAATTAGTCTACTGCAATCTTTTCCAACCAGTCCTAAGGCTCCGACTACAACAGGGATTTTCGATGTTCCCATATGCCACATTTTCGAGATTTCTATTTCAAGGTCCTTGTATTTTGACAGCTTTTTGAATATCTTCAAAGATACATTGCAACAGCAGGGACTGCCATATCAATAAGGATTATTATTATTATTATTATTATTATTATTATTATTATTGAATACATGATAAGGCCCTTCAGGAAGCGAAAGTACCTCTGGATCGAAGTGAGCTAATAAATTAGTTTTAAAAATATACGTGCCCTTCTGTTTTAGGCAATGCTTACAAATCCAGATACTTTCTTCACACTTTTGGCGTATATTGTATGTCCTTGTGTTTGTCCACTGATTAGCCGAAACTGAAATTAACTACATCCTTTGAGATATTTTTTACGGGTATGACCTTTGATAACGAAGCTGTTGTCAACTTCTACCCGTTCCTTTGCTGTATGAACTGCAAATTTCCATAGTTCTTGCCTAACTTGCCATACATCTATCTAGGATGTTCGGGTAGGGTAATTGCGGTCGGCGCGGCAAGTGGTAATTGATGGAGACGAGTTCAAATTCCGAGCTGCTCTGTTGGTTCATTTTCACAGAAATACACTTTGAATGATTGAATCCATATTTTCTACGTGTCAGTTGTTATTTAAATAATAAAACAGACAGATCACTCGTGGCTCGGCTAGCAACCATTTGGAGAGATGGAAAACTGCGAATTTAAAACCACGCAGACAGTACCATTAAAAAAATCACCACCATTTTTCCAAAATCTATGGAAATCCACAGGATCTGAGGAGACTCCTGATAACATATGTACTGAATAGACATTGCATTAAAATCGTCTATCTATCTATCTATCTATCTATCTATCTATCTATCTATCTATCAGTCTTTCTTAATCTGTTCATATCTATCTGGTTGTCTAAGTCTGTTCGTATCTATCTATCAATCTCTGTTCAATTTTTAACTATCTATCTATCTATCTATCTATCTAAATCTATTTATATCCATCTATCTATCAGTCTATCTAAATCTGTTCATATCTATCTGTCTGTCAGTCTAAGTCTGCTCATATCTATGTTCATTTTTATCAATTAGGTTGGTGCAAAAATAATGACGTAGTGATGTCGTTTTTTGACGTTAAAAACACGTCTAAAAACGACATTATTACGGCATTATTTTGCACCAACCTAATATCTATCAATCTATCTGTGTTCATTTTTATCTATCTGTCTATCTACAGTGCCACGCAAAAGTTAAGAACATATTACAAAAAATGTTTCTTTAAGTATTTCTAACACAGATGAAACTTTTACTGCTAATAATATATATGTTGAAGTCTTTAGTCAAATAATCAGATTTTAAAAAAATAATCAATAAAATATACCACGAAGAAAATCTATTTAATTAAGCAAAAGTTTACAATGCACTTATTAATTCCTCATAATATTTCGTAGCGTTACCTTTATTTCTAATTCCAGCATGTAAGCGCTTAGATTAGTCCCCTATGAATTTCTTTCATGTTTCTTGGTTAATATCTTTCCATTCTTCGCAACAAAATTCCTTCAGTTCATGAAGGTTTTTCGGGTTCCTTCTTTGAATTCTCAGTTTCAGCTCTTTCCATAAATTTTCAATTTAATTGAGATCTAGAGATTGACTTGGCCTTTTTAGGACGTCTGTTCTATTTGAACGTAACCATGTTTTGGTAAGCTTTGCAGCATGTTTAGGGTTGTAGTCTTGTTGAAAGATCCAACTTGGTTTCAATCCCAGTGACGTAAATTTCTCTCTAAAGTATCTCATCAATATGCTCTAGTCATCCACCCTTCTATTGTTATTTAATTTTCCCTACATCTTGGGCGCTGAAGCAACCCCCAGCACATGATTGATCCGACTCCAAATTTTACTGTTGCAGTAGTATTCTTCGGTGAATATTCAGTAGCCTTTCTTCTGCAGTACCCTTCTTTCTGCAGACCTTTTATCTGCAGTACCATTCTTTCTGCATACCTTACTTTCTGCAGTACCCTTCTTTCTACAGACCTTACTTTCTGCAGTACCCTTCTTTCTTCAGTACCCTTCTATCTGTAGACCTTTCTGCAGTATCCTTCTTTCTTCAGACCTTTCTTTCTGCAGTTCCCTTCTTTCTGCAGACCTTTCTTTCTACAGTACCCTCCTTTCTGCAGGCATTTCTGTCTGCCTTACCCTTCTTTCTTCAGACCTTTCTTTCTACAGTACCCTTCCTTATGTAGACCTTACTTTCTACAGTATCCTTCTTCCCTCAGTACCCTTCTTTCTGTAGACCTTTCTACAGTACCTTTCTTTCTGCAGACATTTCTTTCTGTAGTACCCTTCTTTCTGCAGACATTTCTTTCTGCAGTACCCTTCTTTCTGCAGACATTTCTTTCTGTAGTACCCTTCTTTCTGCAGACATTTCTTTCTGCAGTACCCTTCTTTCTGCAGACTTTTCTTTCTACAGTACCCTTCTTTCTGCAGAACTTTCTTTCCGAAGTACCCTTCTTTCTCCAGACCTTTCATTCTACAGTAACCTTCTTTCTGCAGTACCCTTCTTTATTCGGACCTTTCTTTCTGCCTTACCCTTCTTTCTGCAGACCATTCTTTCTACAGTACCCTTCTTTCTGCAGACATTTCTTTCTGCGGTACCCTTATTTCTGCAGTACCCTACTTTCTGCAGTACCCTTCTTTCGGCAGTACCCTCCTTTCTGCAGACCTTGCCACGGCATTTCTTCCAAAAAAGTTTAATTACCGTCTCGTCTGACCAAATACATTTTCCCAAAATGCTGTAGGTTTGATACAATGCTCTTTTGCAAAATCCAGTCTAGCAAGAACGTGTTTTTGTTTAAGAAGTGTTTTTTTTTTCCCTTGGCGGCCTCGAAAAGATGTCATATCGAAGAAGTGAACGATTAATTGTATCCGTAATCACTTTTACTCCACTTCTAGTCCTCCCTGAATTTCTTTAAGGGCAACTCGGGACTCATTGCCAAATTTATCACCAATAATCTTGCCGTACGTTCCGCTACATTTCTCGGACGGCCAGAGCTTTTGGTGGGGACGAATGGAATGACACGCCTTCAAATGTGGAACTATCGTACCAACTGAACCTAATGGCACATTCAGCTTACGAGATATCCTTCTATATCCAAGTTCATTTTTATGAAGGTCAACAATACGCTTACGGATGTCTTGACCAATTATTTTGCTTTTTCGCATTTTGTTAATTTTTTAAGGACGTTTGACATTAAAAGAATGACACATTACTTTTAATCATTCCTAAAAGTAATCCTAAAATCTAGAACTTTCTAAAATCAACCAGATCCTAATTTGGAACATTCTAATAATATTTGGACAATTTTGGACATTTTTACGAAACAAAAGCTGTTACGAATAAAAAAATATGTGTTGTAAACTTTTGAGTTACTAAATATCTTCGCGGGATTCTTTTTTGAAGATTTTAAAATATCTGATTGTTTGACTGAATACGTAAATATATGTTCTACAAGTAGTAAAATTTGAATTAATCTAACTGTATTAGAAATATCTAAAAGAAAAAACATATTTTGTAATGTGTTGTAAAGTTTTACGTGGCACTGGATGTTCATTTTTATCTATCAATGTATCTATATATGTATTTATATATGTTCATTTCATCTATCTATCTATCTATGTTTATTTTATCTATTTATCTATCTATCTATCTATCTATGCATGTTCATTTTATCTATCTATCTATCTATCTATCTATCTATGTTTATATTATCTATATATCTATCTATGCATGTTCATTTTAACTATCTATCTATCTATCTATCCAATTATCGATGTTTATTTTATCTATCTATCTATCTATCTATGTTTATTTTATCTATCTATCTATCTATCTATCTATCTATCTATCTATCTATGTTTATTTTATCTATCTATCTATCTATTTATGCATGTTCATTTTATCTATCTATCTATCTATCTATGTTTATTTTATCTATCTATCTATCTATCTATCTATGCATGTTCATTTTATCTATCTATCTAGGCATGTTCATTTTATCCATCTGTCTATCTATCTATGTTTATTTTATCTATCTATCTATCTATCTATCTATCTATCTATCTATGCATGTTCATTTTATCTGTCTATCTATCTATGTTTATTTTATCTATCTATCTATCTATCTACGTTCATTTTTATATATCTGCACAAAAAACACTTCTATAATTGTGTGTGCAAGAAAGCATGAGGATTTCACCTTGTCCCCTGTTTGAAAATCTATCGGCTGACTGTAGACCTATATCTATTAAATCCCGACGATACTCTAAAGAAGAGGAGGCATTGATAAGGAAGGAAATAAAAAATGGCTGCTGGATTCAGATATCCTTGTGTCCAGAAGATCTCCGTGGAAAGCGAAATTCATGGTAACTAAGGACGAAAAAGGAGAAACAAAAAAAATAGTTAGTCATGGATTATTGAGAAACGATAAATCGTTTAACCTTAAAAGATGTCTATCTTTTGCCTAAGATTACAACAATAGATTCGGAAATAGATTCGGAAATAGCTAAAGTAGACCTTAAAAAAAGTGCGTATCATCAATTTTCCCTGAGTAAAGCAGACCGCCCTTATACGGCATTTGAAACCGATGGGAAATTGTATAACTTTAAAAGGATGCCGTTTGGGATCGCAAATAGAGTGGCTGGGTTTCAAAGAATTTTGGTGTAAATTATCGAAAGAAAGGTCGAAAGGGAAGATTCCCGTATATGGATGCCGTGACCATCTGTGTTATTAATAAAAGCGAACATGACACTAACTTGTCAACATTCAAAGAATTCACTGAAAAGTACACACTCACTTTAAATGAAAATAAATGTGTCTACAGAGTAACGAAAATAAAACTTCTGGGATATGAAGTAAATGAAGGGACAGTTAAACCAGACCCTGAAAGGATGAGACCTCTTCGCCAACTCCCTCTCCCAGGCAATATGAAAGCTCAGAAGAGAATCGTCGTAAAGTTCGCTTATTACAGTCATTGGGTTCCAAACAATTCACTAAAAATTCAAGCGCTAAAGAACACTATATCTCAATTACATGCTAGAATAAAATAAAAAATCCTTTGCATATTTGAACAGAGCTCTAGTACACACTCTAGACTGGGAATAAACACTTAAAAATGAAGCCGGTGCTTAGCTACATGAGCTTTGCGGGGATGCTAACTCCATAACTCTAAACCTCTCTGAAGCTAACGAGATCATCGACGCAATCCAGGAATAGGATGATTACCTGAAAGGTAAATATTTCTTTCTTGTCACGGACCAAAAATTATCCTACATTTTCAATAAGGACAAATCTTTGAAGACTAAAAACGACAAAATTAATGGCTAGGTATTGGTATCAGATATGGAGCGGCTATCAAAAACGCATGTCCAGATGCGAGAGTGCATTGCGCTTCTGTCGTAAATATTGACTTAAATGAATTACATAATAATCTATGTACTGTAACCTAGGAAGAGGTTACTGAATAGAATAATCAAAGGAAGGTTGGTAATGGACGATAATACTTAGGACAAGAACAACATATAAGATTCTCCAGCAGAGCGTAGACGTAGTTAACTACTAGAAGAGAGTCAATTGAATTCCACAATTAATTTCCAACTGCAGGATATCTACTAACCGCCCCGCATAATCAGGAGTGGCAAAAGGCCGAATTTAATGTGGGTTATCCGAGCCCTGAGGCTAGGCTAAAAATTCCCTTAGATCCCGTATACAACGAAGGCAGAGTGTTTGACCAGCACAGCTGAAAACGAATCTCCAGCTGCAGGATATCTACCAACCGCCCCATCGGTCAGATGTGGCATGAATTTAATATGGGGTATCCGAGCCCGTAATCTCGGCCAAAAATTACGCGTAGACCCCGTATAAAACGGGGTCGGGCAGCTGTTTTCCGAGACGAGACTCTACCCTTCGAAATAACCTTTTCTGGCGATCCTCTCTGCTCGGAAGCAGAAGGTTTGACCAGCACAGCTGGAGACGAATCTCCAACTGCAGACCAACATACAGTATTTTCTACCGTATTTATGTGAATGTGGACCTACCCATTATCGACCGTAGTTACATACTCATTATCGTCCATATGTTACAACCCTATGTCTATGTCATGGAGTATCAAGAATGATGCTTTCATGGGGCCGAGTCATTTGTTCTACTATATACCGGAAGTAGAGTATGACAGAAAAACTGTAATGGGTATGCCGTAGAAAAGCAAGATTTGTGAGAGAGGAAGTATATTAATGTAAGCCTCTCAAACGTTCGAAATATTGAATATAGATTTCAAGGGTCCGCTCCCTGCAAATCGAGGTAAAAAGAAGTATTTATTGACTATCATTGATGAATGTAGGCGTTACACTTTCGCTTTTGCGTGTAGGGTCATGTTCACTACAACTGTATTGACTTGCTTAAGTAAATTATTTTGCATATTCCGTATGACAAGTTATATACATATATATGATCTTTTATTATATGATAGAGTGTCTAGTTTTCTATCGGAGGAGTTAAGAATATTTTTTCCTGAGAAAAGAATAGCTACTAGTAGATACAACTGGGGACTAAACCAGTCTTGTAATTGGTTGCGACTTGTAAGCTTAAGAAGCAGTGGGCTTTTCCCCAGGCAGTAACTCTCACTCGAGAGGGGAAGAGGTTTATTGCCGTGAGGTGTTCCCAAAAGCAGAAGTGTCGAGTGAGCTTGGAATTTTTTATGCAGTGCGACTGATAGACCCAATTTAAGCCTCGCACTTGTGTCACAACCGGCTGCGACGTCGGCGAACTGGTAGATACCACCAGGCCTTACACTGAAAAGCAAACTACCATAGAAATAGTAATGAATACTTCTAGCTAATTATATCGTACCTCACCTACATATGCAGGTCATTTTATATACGTTATAGGAGGGGAACAAGGCTGAATTCAATATCCGTCAGTCGTTTGGCTAGCAACACACCCTTAAAAAACTTACTACGAAAACTACAGAAGAATAATTTGCAGTGGCTCAGTTGTGCCTTCCACATTTTAAATTCAACGGGGACAATTAATTTGCTATTATATATCTTCCCTACCCATGTCTAAAAATTGACTGGTCTTAAAAAGAGGAACTTTTTTTGAAAGTGCAGGGAAGTTTTGACATACTGTAAACAATTTAGATGTCTTGAATATATAAATAATATCCATATTCTACCAGAAGCCTTAAAAGTTAAGACAGATAGATATATAAACAAATAGATAGAAAATGAAACTGTGACAAATACAATGAATGTATATATATGTGTGTGTGTGTGTGTGTGTGTGTGTGTGTGTGTGTGTGTGACACCTCTTGGCAAAATTTGGTAATTATTTATTTGCTTACCTGAATATACAAGACAGCACGCGCGTATACGGTTTTCTTATATTTAGTTATTTCATTTTCCTAAACCTATATATATATATATATATATATATATATATATATATATATATATATATATATATATATATATGGAGATAGAGAGAGAGAAAGAGAAAGAAAGAGACAGAGAGACAGATAGATACATAGATAAGAATGAACACAGATGTAAAATATTATTTTCAATAGCGTGTTTTTGTTAGCATTTTTATTGTATTCTCCTAATATGTATACGGTTGCTTATATTGGGTTATTTCATTTCCCTTAACCTATAACTATATACACATGCATTGTTACGAACTTGTAGCATATAGGTGAACCACGGTTTAAAAATACAAGTAAACGTGGGATCTTTTCTCGGTCTTCACTCAGGAACGGATGCGACACAAAGGAGTCAACGAAGAAGCGACGCAAGAAGATGGATTTCAAAATAAAACATTTATTTATAAATGTATAAACAGGTAAAAAAAGAAAATTCATTTAACAAAATGGAAGGAGATGATGAAAGATCGCAGGATGCGAGCGAATACATACATATACATTTTATGGTCCGGTTCCTTGTACCACGAAGATAGTCCAAGGTAGAACTAATAAAGAAGAACTCGAACACGGATATGGAATAACACAGATATATTACAAACAGAAATATATACAGAGAAGTAGAAAGTGTTAGTACGAACAATCAGGTTTAGTAGGGAGAACAATGTAATCTCGACCAGTATCACTATTCCAATGTCTAGTAGTAATTGTGTGAACGCGACTCTGTTTCGGACTGCCTCTGACTCGACTCTTGACTCGATTTGAACTACTGAGCCAATGACTACTCCTGAGTATTTATTAAGTATGGAATAGTCTATTATTATTATTATGGGTAAGACCCCATAACTCTAACATATAAACTTCAAACTCGAAATAATTTATTTTTGTTTTGATTTGATATAAATTAAAATTAGCGTTACTAACGATACTTTTATCATTCGCTTTTACTTTTTTAAACTCATTTAACTTGGAGATAGAACAAAGAGATAAAGAAAAAAGAGGTAACGTGTTCTCTCAAAAAAAAAAGGAACTCTCATGGTACAAGAGATACATGAAAGTTTGGGCGTTGCACGATACGGCAGATCGTGCCTCACACGAGTATATACAGTTATATTATATATGTTAGGTGATGTTATGGTCCGGTTCCTTGTACCACGGTGATAGTCCAAGGTAGAACCAATAAAGAAGAACTCGAACACGGATATTCGCAGGACACCCAAGGGACTTTCGAACATAAAGCTCGATAGGGGATATTGAAAACACCAGATGGACTGCTAAAACCCTAAACAAGCGATTCGAAAATGCAGCTTTGTGTAGGAAAACATACCCAAGCGTTTACCTATCACTCATATGCAATCACAGACTATAACTAAAACTGGCAAAAAAAAAGTGAAAGCAAGGATTGAATTCCAATAAGACAAACGCCAAAGACATTCAGGTTGGACACAATTATATGCAGCTGAACTTAAGAGCAAATATGAAACTTTAGTAGAGGTCAAGAACACAACCCTGTGTAACCCTAAGGAAAACGCCAAGTGATAGAATAGGTCATATACCGCAATTAGCTACAAAACCGAAACATTTACCTTGGAACTTGAGTCGTGTTCTTAAATAGCATCGACATACTTTTATTATTATAGTTACGTAGCTAATCAAGCTGTTTGTTGTATAGTTGACATTCATTCCTACAGAGTATCTCTGACGGTACTATGAAGAGAGATCAACTGAGGTCTTCCGGTATCTCGCCGCTATCGTATTTCACTTATCTAGTCGGTAAAAACTATCCCTCCACTTAATGTTTAAAGATACCAGCATCTCTATTGAAATCTCGTTTGGTTCGGCAGTTTTGCTGCTTTTTATTATGGTAATTGTTAACTTTATCTCATATTTTATAATTACATGTCTTCCATGCATTGTACGCATCTGTTTTCATGGAATTTTTTTTTATGTTAAAACTATTAAGTTTAAATAATATTTTATATTTGAAGCTTTACATTTAAATATATAGGACACATTATTATAAGATTCTAAAGCCCATTTCAAATGCCATCTTTTGTTTGCCCAAAAATTCATTTCGTTGCTGCCATATACACATTTCTTTTGTAAAAAATGTAGAAGGCAAATTATTTAAATCCTCTTGAGAATTTTTTACCCTTCTATCGGCGCATTTGTTATCAGTAATTTCTCCCGGTTTTCGGGCGGGAAATCGATCCGATCTATTCAGTATCTAAGTTGAATGATGAATGTTCCGAATGCTATTCCTAATGGTGTAAGGATTCGACAGATTTACTGAGAGATCTCGAATTTCAGAAAGTAAGCCTTTGGGCTATTAGGATAATGGAATGGGAAAACTAATTGCGGATTTTTATTCTGTGTTCTCAATAGAACAGTCGACGGTTAACGAGCTAGAACTTGGAAAAATCTGTACTAAGCATTAAGATTATAAGATTAAGCAGAATTAATAACAGTAAAGAAATCAGAGGCTTTTTACATCGTGAACGTCATGGTCAAAGCCATAGACTGATAGATTCGTTTTTACTCAGATTGGGAAAAACAACATAGAGTTTTTATTCCCATTAAGAGTTTTTTTTAATTAATGGCAGCATTTAACACCTTCTTTGTAGAATAACCGAATTGCCGATATCGCTACTGATGCGATTTGAGACGATTATTTCATGAAAACTTTCAGAAAGTACCTGATTCCTTCTACGCTGCCTTATCTTTTAAGGAATCAGATCAGACCAAAAATTAGAGTATTTGTTTTTTCCGCATCTGGACCAGGGTTCCTCAGTATTTACTTTCCGGCCTCGAAAAACAATTCATAAGCGTTTAAGCGGATGTTTTCTACCATGCAGCCACATTCCACGCAGGCAAGATGTTGTTATCCTCAAACACTTAGGAGAACGACATTCCAGATTATCACATCTACTATCCGCCATGCCTCGTACACTGAATCGACTCATCACCATTCTCTTCATATTCCAGTAGAGATAAGGAAGTTCCAGTCAGAAAACTTCTTCACCGTAAATGTTGCATTGTGGAACCGACACTCGAGAGGATACCTATTGTGAGACCGGAAACTACGTACACAATAGACTCTTTCAGGCCTATATTAAGTAGGCGACATAATACTCTAGAGAGTGACAGAGAGTGACAGTGAGAGTCTCGTACCACTACCAGTGTTGGACACTAACTTATAGTAAGCTCTGCTTACACTATCTCTGTAACCTTTGGTAATATATCTTTCTTACATCTAATCCGTGTTCATTTTGTCGCAAGATACAAAGTACAACGTCCAATTTGGTAAATTTAAAAAAGGAACTCAAACAACAATTTGCCCAGGTTTTTTTTCTGGCGGCCTTGTGAAATGTACTAAAATGAAAGCTAAGTTCAAGGTGAAGGACGGTGCACAACCGGTATTAAAAAAGAAACGGAATGTACCTTTCGCTGCTCTAGAACAAATCAACAAAGAGTTAAATAGACTCGAACAAGCAGGTATTCTGTCAAAAACAGATTTCAGCGAGTGGACAGCACCTACGGTCTACGTAAAAAAGAAGCCCAATCAAATACGAGTATGCGCAGATTTTTCCACAGGGTTAAACGATGCCTTGCAAGATCACTACTATTCTCTCCCAAGCCCTGAAGAAATTTTCAATAAACTCAATGGTGGAAAAATTTTTTTCTAAAATTGACCTCTCGGACGGATACCTTCAGATAGAGGTGGAAGGAGAAAGTTCCAAATTGCTCTGCATAAACACCCATAGAGGATTGTACAAATACAACACGCTGGCTTTTTGAGTAAAGGTTGCGCCTGCAATTTTCCAGCTGGTCATGGACGCCATGCTGGGCGATCTTAACTACGCAAAAGCCTATTTGGATGATATACTTGTTACTAGTAAAACTACGGCAGAGCACCGGAAGAAACATATTCGAAAAAAATACAAGAATACGGATTTAATGTTAAGGAGGAAAAGTGTGACTTTTTCTTACCAGAGATTAAATACTTAAGACACAATTAAAGACGGTCATCGGCCGGATCCAGAAAGAGCCAACGCGATCAGAAACATGCCGGCCCCAGATAATGTTCAAGCGTTACAAAGCTTCCTCGGCCTAGCTACCTTCTACCAAGGGTTCATTAAGAACATGCAAAATTTGAGAGGACCTCTCAACCAACTCTTAAAAAAAGACAAACCGTGGTCATGGACCCCGCAATGCCAAGATGCATTCGATAAGATCAAGAAAACTCTTACTTCAGACCTCTCCCTCACCCATTACGACCCTAGTCTCAACATCATAGTCTCAAGTGATGCAAGCTCGTACGGCATTGGTGCTTGCATTTTGCATAAACTGCCAGATGGTTCGCAAAAAGCTGTGGCTCACGCATCAAGATCTCTACTTTCAGCTGGGAAACAATATTCCCAAATAGAGAAAGAGGCTCTAAGGTTAATATTCGCTGTGACAAAGTTTCACAGATATCTCCATGGTAGACTGTTCATACTGCAGACAGATCATAAAACTCTGATTAAAATTTTTGGGTCTAAAAAAGGTCTGCCAGTCTATACTGCAAATAGACTACTTCGTTGGGGAACGATTCTCTTAAACTATAATTTCAAGAGAGATTTCCTAACAACCAAAAATATTTGCCATGGAGACAGTTTAACGCGACTCATTCCAAAAAATGCAGAAGTCTTTGAAGACTCCGTCATTGCTACTCTAAGGACAAGTTGGGAAATCAAAAACATGATCGCGAGTACCATAAGAGAGCTCCCAGTTACTTTGGCCGACATAAAAAAGTAGTCTCGAGATTCATTCAATCCATAAAAAGCAAAATTCGAAACAAAGACCCCAAAGTGCCTGAAGTTTTCTCCCTCTGCGATGATGCCCTACTATAATAATGACCGCGTAGTGATTCCAAACAGCCTACAAAGAAAAATCTTCAGGGATTTTCACATGGGACATCCGGGGAAGAACCGTACGAAAAGCCTCATGCGCTGCTACGTTTATTGGTCAAACATGGACAAGGACATAGCAGACATGATAGAATCATGCAAAGGATACGCGCTTGCAGCAAAAGCTCCAAACACGACGTGCAAACCATGGCCCAAAACAGATCATCCTTGGCAAAGAATTCATGTGGATTTTGCAGGGCCTATAGACAACATGTACTATCTCATTGTTGTGGGTAGCCATTCAAAATGGCCTGAGGTCCTACAATGTAAAATACCAACCACAAACTGCACGATCAGATTTCTACACGAGCTATTCGCACGTTTTGGAGTCGTAGATTGTATAGTTACTGATAATGGCACTCAATTCACATCAAGTAAATTTAGAGACTTCTGCAAGTCATATTAGGTGGACCACGTTACAACGCCTCAGTACCACCGTAGGTCAAATGGCCAGGCCGAAAGGTTCGTGGACACTTTAAAAGGGGCTTTAAGAAAGGCACTAGGCACACAGATAAAGCATTGCAACAATTTCTGCAGGTGTATCAGATAACCCCTAATCCGAACACGCCTATGGGAAGCTCGCCTGCAGAAACAATGTTCGCGAGAAAAATCAAGTCTGTCTTCGACAAACTTATTCCACGGCAAGCAAAGTTAAAAAAAAAACCGTATCGCCTCATAAGAAATATTTCAATCCTGGCGATAGGGTCTTTTTCAAGAGGTACAAGAACAATATGACATTCTGGGAAGTGGGCACCATAAAGCAGAGAATTGGCGAACTGGTATATATGGTCCAAGGACCGAGAAACATTCACAAACGCCATTGGAACCAGCTCAGAAAATGCCGTTTGAAGGAATCTCTACAAAATAACTGTGAAGAGCCGATCGACGTAATTTACGATCATTTCGATCTCGACATGCACCAAGTCTCTCCTGAAGTGTGACGCTCAGGAAGGAAAAGGAAATTTACTCAAACGCTCGACGTAAATCCCAAGAGGAAAAAGTATTAAGTTTTATTTTTTCTCTCCTTTTCAAAAAGAAAACTCTTTGGAAGGCGGGTATTGTGAGACCGGAAACTACCTACACAATACTCTTCCAAGCCTATATTAAGTAGGCGACATAACACTTTAGAGAGTGACAGCGACACAGAGACACAGTGAGAGTCTCATACGACTACCAGTGTTGGAAACTAACTTATAGTAAGCTCTGCTTACACTATCTCTGTAACCTGTTATTGATATATCTTTCTTACATCTAATCAGTGTTCCGTGTTTTACTTCTGTGTTCCCAACTTTGGCACCCACATCAATACCTAACCCGATCATTGTAACCTTAATCTCTTCACATCTATTTTTCTATCCTACATAACCTCATGTCATGCACCTATTACACACACCTTATACCTGCTTACATATTTAGTAACATTCTATCCTGAGTGGCTCTTGGGCCTTGTGTTGGGTGAACAATAGTATTTTTTTTCCACTGGTAATTGACTTTGACTGTGTATAACAGGAACAACATAAATAAAATGTTCTGCCTCAAAGAACGGATTTTACATTAAAATATAAAATAGTAATAATGTCTATTTGAGTCGCATGCCATGGGAGTGTATTATAGACATTAAAAATGGTTAACTTGTGAAATCATCCAGGTTTCTAGCAATTTTTAAATTGTCTGGCACGACAAAGGAAACAAAACTTTTTAATAGCAGACGCAGTAACTGATGTAGTTGAGCACTTCAAATATCTTGGATCTCACATAATAGATTCCCCAAAAGACTTCAACAGACGCAAAGCTCTTGCATGGGATGCGTGTAAAAAAAAAACTTCACAAGATTTTGCGCTCGAACCTCCCATCCTCCTTAAAAGTCCAAACCTTTCGGACATTGATTGAACCAGTCCTACTGTATGGATTAAAAACATGGTCATTATCAGCTCGTCTTGAAAGACGACTGAATGGAACATATACAAATCTACTTAGAAAAATCCAGAACATCAGTTGGAGATCCCATTAAAAAAAAAAAATAGAAATTTAAAAATTAAAAAAAAAAAAAATTCAATTCGATTGATTTTTTTAAAACTTTTTCATTTTGTTAATTTGAATTTATAACGTATAAATATTTAGTCACTGTTTCATTAACTAATCGAGTGTGATCAAGGATTGCAAAAGCTTTGCCATATATATCTGTTTTAACAATAAATTATCCGTTGTAATAACAAGTTTTTTTTATTCTTTTTAATTCAACTTCACCAACGGAATCAAGCGTTTATCCAATTAAAAACGATTTCGATACTTGTAACTGCATGCGTGAGCCCGAGTATAGATAGTTATAAATAATTATTAATCGATTTTATCATTGTGATATTTTTGCATTATATCAATTATTAAGAATATAGTAAATAGGGTCCGCAAATTGGAGGAGAGAGTTATCAATGATAATGTTCTGACTTCGAATTCGCGGTTATCTCTATCTCCCTCCCTCCCTCTCTCTCTCTCTCTCTCTATCTATCTATCTCTCTCTTCGTACCTCAACCGTGTTCTAGTGAGGTGCTGCTAGTTTGGTAAATTAGTATTGTCGTTTTACTGTTGAAATAGCTAGAGGCGACCATGAGTTCTATTTTAATAGTTCCGTTTCTCCTACCTTCTATCCTATGGAAATCACTTCCTGTTTCTTGTTTTCATATGATCTGTAAAAGTGAGTTCGTGAAATCATCCAGCATTCTAGCAATTTGGAAATTGTCTGACACAACATAGGGTGCAATACTTTTCTTGTAGCAAATGCAGCAATTGATCCCGAGATAATTGTTTCAGTTTATATCCGTGGAAATAGACCAAATGTGCTACTGTCCTGCTTAGCATCGGACATGCTGATGGAAGATGAGAAAATGTTTCCGCTTTCCTTTACTAATATATCTATGAGTTATTTTTCAGTTTCCTTTCTGAGTCTTGCAACAAGACTATCGTCTGTGTATGCCCATCCATAATAAATAATTGCAGGACATTTAGTTCTCTTTCGATTGCCTAGATGCAAAAGGATGAATAAATTCACTGAGAGTGCATGATATACACCCCTTCTTGTTTTTTTCTTTTTTTGGGGGGGGGGAGAAATTTACAGAATTTCTCTTCTATCCCCATACTGCTTGGTTGTTTCCAAATAATGTTACAGATTACCCGAATATCTTTCTCATATAAATAAAACTTTCCTAGTATTTAAAGGAGGACATTCTATGGTACATTATCAAATGCGTTTGAGATGTCGATGAAAGTAGATTATATTTCTTTCTAAATTTGGTTGACTTGGTGGATTGCAGCGAAAATAATTTCTTTCTGTGTCGAGAAAGAAAAAAAGTTTTAAATGACACACATTATTATTATTATTATTATTATTATTATTATTATTATTATTATTATTATTATTCACTTTCTTTGCTTCTACTATACATCTCCATTTATGTCCATAATCCTTCTTTTCTCTCCATTTCATTTTGTTGTTGCTATTGTTATTATTATTATTATTATTATTATTATTATTATTATTATTATATACGTTGATTTTGTAGATTTTTTGTCCCCGAGCTCGCAATCTTCGTAAAACAATTGACTGATTTAGCAAGCAATAAATAGATTAGGGAAATTCAAATACACTTGTGATATTAACGTCATACAAAGGTAGTGCGGGAAAATTTTACATTAACCCAGTAAAATACAATTGAGAAAATTGTTATATATATATATATATATATATATATATATATGTTTGTGCGTGTGTCTGATTGCAAATATATGTTTTCCATATATATATATATATATATATATATATATATATATATATATATATATATATATATATATATATATGTGTGTGTGTGTGTGTGTGTGTGTGTATATATAAATAAAAAAAGAACATTAAGATATATAATCCTGTGTCCTTATTGATATTTTTTATTTTATTTTTTCAAAACAGTGCTCAATGTAAATTTACAAAGCCTAAATTGTCAAAAATTTTCCTTCAATGATATTTAAAAATAGAATAAGAAAATAGGAGCTGGTAATATACATACTTATTTTTTATATGAAAAAAGTTTAAATAATTTAAGTAATTCTATTACATTTACTTGATTTAAAAAGTAATATAGTCTATTAGTAATTAAGAATAAAAATATTTTAAAATTGCAGTTAAATAAAACGGATTGTAACCCAATCACCCCGTTTAAAAAGAGTCTTTGAGTATACAAGTAGGAAAAAAATACCGAAAAACTTTTTGCCGTTGAAAAAAACAAAAAAAAATCAGACGACATGCATTTAACGGATGTCAGAATTCGTTGGAAAATACAGCCTGACCCTCCCTAAACTCAACCTATTTTTCGAACAAAACTCATAATTGATACAATAGTTAATAAAAATGAACACGTTACCGCCCCTGTCTGATCGTTGAATTTCCCCGTATCCTTGGAAACAGGAAATTACGAAATTATATGTGCGTTTAAAACTCAGTAAATTTTAAAAATAAGTTATTCCAAACTTCGCTTGAAGATGAAATAGAACTAAAGCTTTTAATTTAATTATAGAATTAAATTTGAAATTTTTAGCTTCAGTTTTTGAAACTTGGTTATTACTGTGTACAGAAGAAACCATATTTTAAATCAGTTAATTTATAATATTATATATATATATATATATGTTATACACACACACTCATACATACACATACACAAGCAAATATATTTTTATTATTATCATTTTTATTTTCTTTGCTTTCTGGCGTTTACACATTTCTTTCCGGGTCCCACCCAGGGACCTAAGGTTAGAAATGGCATCATGACACTTTTCACTGACAAAAAAAAAAAAAATAAATAAATAAAATAAAATAATTACATAGATAGAGCCCTTCGTAAAGTGTGGGCTGTACTTGTCAGAACAATTTTTTGTATCTCCTTGAGGCATGGGCTTCCAGGAATCCCTGCAATTAGTCTACTGCAATCTTTTCCAACCAGTCCTAGGGCTCCAACTACAACA
>OZ010578.1:48224557-48274557 GCA_963932145.1 Acanthosepion lycidas | reverse complement strand
TAATTAATGTTTATTTGGTTTTTCTAATATTTTAACATTTTTTTCCGTTTAGTCACAGTAAGCGAGTGTAAAAAATGACCGTAATATTCCAAATTCTTTCGGACAATTCTTTAACCATTTTCAAACCACTATACAAGCAGCACAGATACTACATCTTAAACATGAACAGAAATTAACAACACTTGGGACAATAGATAATACAGACAATTCTTACACTCTAGGGTTTTACGAGAGATCAGCTTTTGCCCATACAGCACGTCTTCCATCTGCACGGCACCGATGTCGTCGAAGAGAAAAGTATCACCCAATAAAGCTTGACACCGGCGTCGTTGCAAGAGTTGCCTGAAAATCATACAGTCTAAGGAAATATAGTTCCAGATTTTTAATAAGGGTGAACTCCTGAAACTTTTCACGTGACTTGATATTGCTGCTAAGCAGCGGAGGTTTAAATTCAGAAATTTACTTTTCTTAGATGGGCTACCATTCAGAGCTCACGAAGTCTATATCCCTGATCCCCCCCACACCTTTTTTTTTTTTTTACTGATTTCATTTCGCAAAAGTAACAAGTGGTAGATATAAAGTTAATCATCAATGGATATATAAAAAAAAAAAGATTATACATCATTAAAAGATGCTAACATGGATACTTTCCTTCTCCTGCGTTAGTTCATTTTAAACATCGCCTAATCTGTCTGAGTAATGAAATTTAGATTTCTATTATTGCATTAATCCCAAATTTTAACACATCAGCAGATAGCTATTAACGTCAACAACTAAACACAAATAGTTATTAATAAAAAAAAATAGTAAGTAATGTATAATTTTATCCAGGAATATCGTTTCTTGTAAAAGATAAAAAAATAACCATAAATACTTACATATATTATCGATAATTCCTTTTCCCACAATATTGCTATTTGTGCTATGTCATAATGCTTATTGTTAGGTTGGTGCAAAAATAATGTCGTTTTCTCACATATGTTACTTTTATATATGATTTCTGAATTAAATTCATTGATATATATATATATATATATATATATATATATATATATATATATATATATATATATATAGCCATGTTATATATCATTTTGAAGCGCGTTTTTCGCTCTATCGAATCGTGTTATTTGTTACAGTTCTCGATCTCTTCATTCAATTTTTTTTTTTTTTTACAGGCTTTTCGACAGCATGGACAAAATTCAAATCCGCACGATTTTCTTGTTCCAGTTCAAACTAGACCGAAAAGCTGCCGAGACAGCTCGTGATATCAATGATGCGTTTGGCCCAGGAACCACTAACGAACGTGTGGCACAACGGTGGTTCAAGAAATTTCGCAATGGTGACGAGAGCCTCGAAGATGAAGACGGTCGCGGCAGGCCGACTGCGGTTGATAACGAACATTTGAAAGCCTTAATTGAAGCCGATCCTCGCAAAACCACACGAGAAGTTGCTGTTGAACTCGAGGTCGACCACTCAACAGTCGTTCGCCATTTAAAGCAAATAGGGAAGTCAAAAAAGTTGGGTAAATGGGTTTAACGATAATCAAAAAAATCGACATTAATTTTGCACCAACCTAATACCTAAACAATAATAATACTGAATATATTTTAAACATTAAAGTATATTTAATCAGATCTTCCTACTTTTCTTTTCTTTTGTTACTTATTCACACTCCTGACGATGACTCATGTAATTCGAAATGTTGTAACTAACACAAATTCAGTATATTTACTCTTTTTAGTGATATATATATATATATATATATATATATATATATATATATATATATATATATATATATAATGATTCTTATTGAGAAGTGAATTCTATTCTCCCGTAAAAATGTCGCCTAGATTCCTTCCGTCAGTAATGTCTGTCGTCACTGTTATCCTCGGCGCAGACTGAGTCGAGTTTGAAAGGAAAATTAATAAATTCAATTTGACACTTATCTCCGACATGGTTTTGTCACAGGCACATAATATCATTTTATTCAGAAAAGAGATTGAACATGAATAGAAAAATGTCCCTCACTTTAATCTAATAGCTCAAAAGCTCAATACCGCGCATAACAAGTGACGTCATTGTTAGAAACGCATGAAAATTCACTACACACACACGCACACACACACACACACACACATATATATATATATATATATATATATGTATATATATATATATAGATAGATAGATAGATAGATAGATAGATAGGGTGTATTAGAAATATGAACACGTAGTTAGAACGTTCGCATCCTGACAATGAAATCCGGGTCAGATTTGTTGGGAAGGAGACTTTCGGACTGTAGAGGTCGATCCCAGCGAGCGGCACCTTTGGAAAGTGCCTGACCCAAGCGTTGTGAGTGAAATTGGGTAGACCAGACCCTTTGCTGCCGTCGATAGCTGTGCTAGCACAAAGTCACAAGTCGTCGTGACCGAGGGTTTAAGTATGCTTACCTTGTCCAGATTGCTAATCATGTTAGGTAACACGCTCTCTCCCAGAAACTGTAACTAAGGTCTGCTCAGCATAGTTGCGGTAGAAACCACAGGTCCGCTCTGTGTGTGTAGAATAAATACAAATACGCCTGAGCAAGCGTCTGCAATAGGTATTGACTAGCCGTCCTATTAGAAAGTATCCCCCGATAGGATTGACCAGCTATACTATTACTATACTATGAGAAATACCGTTCTAACTTTCGTCCCGTATTCCGTGCATCAAAACAAGGACAACAAAAGGCCATGTAAACATATGTCCACAAATGCTTCATATTCGAATTATTAGATTAAGTTTAAAGATTACGTTAGATGTTGTTAAATGTACAATCCAAAAATATTTTGCAAACATTGGAGACGGGTGGCTGGAAACCAAAACAAGTAATTCGACGATAAACAACATGAAATGTTGGAAGTCCAAAAAACAATCTGATACAGCCATGCAGCCTCGCGTCCATTACCATTTGCGCGTCCGTATGATAATCATATTCGCCTGCTCATGATATGAATATCATGCTATTTTTAAACCGAACAATTCTCAGTTAAATCACTACTACACACGTTAAAATTTAAAGACAGACTAGCCACAAATGTACACGAATGACAAATGTAACTTAGTCCATTCGCAACACAGCGCCTTCTTAAACTTTTTAAAACTTATTAACTCAAAAACATAGGATTTGGGGACATATGAACTTTTTCTTTGTTTGGAGTGAAGAATCAGCTCCCAAAATTTGTAAAAGTATTTTTGACAGGCCCCATATATATATACAGTAGCGGCCATAATATAAGGAACGGAAACAACAAAGACATAAATATGTGTATTACTTAAAAAGTAATGCATGATTAGCAATGAAATTTTTACCGAATAAAGATTAGGGTGTAATGCATAAATATTATACAAAGTTACAAAAATTTACATTATAGTTTTTCTTTTTTTAAAATAAAGATTAAATGGAACAAAGGAAATAAGCTACTGGACAAAAGTTAAGAAACGATGTTAATAATTTGCATAAACTTTATATTGGCTTTATTTAAAATATGAGAAAACAAACTATTATGGCGAAATAGAATAAGAGGATTAATATTGACATTGCATTGAAATGTTTGAATATCAAAGATATTTGGGAAGCAAGAAACCGGACCAGAGTTCCACAAACGTGAAGTGCGATAGAAGAACCTATTAGCATAGAACTTACGGTTAAATCTAGCCATTTTACCTGTCAAATGATGAGACGTTGCCGCCAATCTAATATTGTGCTTAAATTCATAAAGTTTTGCTACCATGAAAATATTTATAAGAAATGGCAGGGGAAAGCTACATTAAGGCAATGGGATAGTGACTGAAGCCGAGATGCCAGGTCACGACAAATAACAGTGCAGATTCTTTTTTGGATAATATCATAAATTTCTAAATAGATAACAGAAGCCTCAGACAAAATGCGGCAGAAACATACGTGGACGAATGTTAGACTTATAAATATGTAACTTACATTCTAGCGAGAAAAATAGTCTTGCTTGAAAATATCTGAAAAGATACTCTTTCATGAGCTATGCAGTCAGCAACAAGATACCATTCTTTGTGTGGTTTCGACCAATTTCTTTTTAGAACATAAAGGGGTTTATAATACAATTAGGCTGAGTGGGTCCTAGTTTCAACCCCTCCCACAAAATAAAAACGAAAATATGTTGATAATCCAGATAATAAATTTCATCAGTTTTTTGGTTCTCATTTATTAAGATGAAAATCTTGCTTTTCTCTATTTTATAATTTTATTCTGTGTGACTCGATAATACTTCTAAGGTTCTTTAAAGACACATCTTGTTTCCGGATCAGCGCACCTTTTTTTTTTTGGTTGGGGGGGGGTCACTCAACCGCTGTTCGAGCTTTGTCGGCTCTTCTCTAATATTCTTCCACGTCAGCGAAATAGTTTTTTTTTTTTTTGTCTGATCTTTTTAATTATTTCTTCCCTTCCAGCTTTCCATATCCCGGAACATCATTTCTTCCTCTTTATCCATGAAAGTAAATTTACTCAAAACCAAACAAAAAATGTCTTCATTTCCTTCAAATCATTCTCTTATATATCGCGATAAGATAAAAAAAAATGAAATAACCGTGATCACCTTTAGGCCCCCTATTTCAAATTATTATATGCCAATTTAAAAAATAAAATACTTAATGACACTAATAAACCCCTTATATGTTGGTTACATAGATGACATTTTCGTTTTAGCTAAAAATATTGACACAACTTAAAAACAGATTTGAAAGGCACTCCGTCCTCAAATTTACACTAGAACTAAACATTAATAATAAAATTCCCTTGATGTGCATATTGATTCAAGCACACATAAATTTATTACTTCTCTATATAGGAAATCCACTAGAATTACCTCCTTTCTTCTTAATTATAATAATGAATACCACCAACGATAAGTTAGCCCTTATAAAAAAGTTAACCCAAAGAACACAAATGATATCTTCTTCCAAAACCATATTCTATAAAGAATTACATAACATTAAAAAAACACTTGTTAATAATGGATTTTCTAATTCCGTCATTGATAAAAAAATTAAAATGTATCTCAATAAATTTAATAATACCTCGAAGATAATTCATAATAATAATAATAGTCTACGTCAAAATAAACATAACACTATTAACTTATATTATTGTAACCAAATGCATAATAATTACAAACAATGAAACAACACTCAAAAACAGAATCGGTAGAAATGTTAAACCAATTAATAATAATAAACAAGTTAAGCTCATCATATATTATTAAAAATTTAAAACAGTTGACTCGTAGTTTCTAATAACCCTACAACTACATAACTAAATCCTCTATCTCTGATACTAATAATAAACCCACTACATATATTGGTTTTACTACAACCACGTTCTCTCGTAGACTTACCTGTCACCTTTCTCATCTTAATTCTAGTAAACAACACTTCTTAGAAAAAACATAGCCATGTAAATAATATTAGACAGATGTTAGTTGACAACACAAAAATACTCACACATACACACAGTAAAAAGCACCGTCAGATACTAGAGGCCACCTACATTAAAACAAAGCAACCCACACTCAACAAAATGACATTTCAGTCTAGTCAAAACACATTAGATTGCATCTAAACGTATGGTTCTGTTGTTAATATTTCGTTCTCTCACGTGGTACGACGTCATAGAACCGCATCATGAATTTATGACCTGCATGTACAATTCTGCGACCGTTATGACTGCATACCAATCTTCTATGTCAACATAACGGGATATCATCTTTGATGGTGAATATCTTTGTTTAAATGATCCGTATAAGCACTCCGAAGAGGGCTCATGTGAACTAAAAGCTTAGATCAAGCTTAACAACAAATATCCAAATGTTGGATAATTTTTGTCTTCATTTTTCACCCAAAATTGAAAGAAACCATACGAAGTTTAGAACGGCTCATGATCAAACATAATAGACGTTCATTGTCTGTAATATTTAACAATATGTGTTTAAATATAAATAAGCATGGATAGAAACCATATAATTAGCAGAGATTAGCAAACGTATATACGTACATCAGCGTGCATACACATAAGCGAATAAATATTTACATCATTTAATATAAGGTATAAACAAAACAGTCCTCAATGTAGTTAGACAGAACTAAGAAATATGTACTAATAAATATACACATACCTACGTTTGTAGCGCAACTTAAAGTTTCATGGCATGAACTGGTGAATGAAATATTTAATTGACCAGTTATATATATATATATATATTGTCATTCACAGAGAGACTGTTTCGCTATATTACAGCTCATCAGTGCAGTAGACATCCGATTGTCTCAAGTCAGGGTCAAAACCCGTTTGATTTGGCATCAGTCTGAGATTTTTCACCTAAGCTATCAGATCCCGGCAGAGAGAAAGGTGATTTTTTTCCCATTTATTTTTGAAAAAACACACTAGTGACTCAGAGTGCTCGATTCATAGAAGAGCTTTGCAATATCAGCAGTAGCAGTTACTGTTTATAAATTCGCGCTTTCCCTCTAAAGTGCTCAAACGAATTTTATTTTTCCAGGGCGTATATATATATATATATATATATATATATATATATATATATATATATATATACGGGCGTGTATATATTAGGTTGGTGCAAAAAAATGTCGTTTTCTCACATATGTTACTATGTGAGAAAACGACATTATTTTTGCACCAACCTAATATAAATATATATATATATATATATATATATATGAATTACAAAAAAATGAAACTCAATTTCACTCCATATATATGGCCATTATGCTCGTAGAGAGAGAAATTCATTGGAGCTTGTCAATATTAAAACGTTTGATAAAAATCTATTTTAGTATTAACAAACTCCAGCAAATTTCTCTTTCTAGGATGGAAATGGCTATACAAATGGGTTAAAATTGAGTTTCTTTTTTATGTAATTCATTTATATGCTCTAAAATAATTATATTGAGCTCTCTTTTTTGGGTCAGTTTTAATATCTTATATTATTAGGATTCGCTGCCATTTACCTCACCGCTAAAGTTAGAGAGTAGGGATGGCTTCCTGGCGTTCCTAATACAATTTCTACGAAAGTGAACGCAGCCGAACAACAGGAAATTTAACCCTGCTCCAGTTTTCACATCAATGAGAGTTACTTTACCCGCAGTTTCTCATGAGAACTGGACGAAAGGATCATATAGTAGATAATATATATATATATATATATATATATATATATATATATATATATATATATATATGAATAAAAATGACAACAGGAAAACTGGTAATTGCTGACGCGTTTCGTCCAATGTGGATTTTATCAAAGCAAAATACAAAAAAAAAAAAATTTTCTTTTTTTTTGTATTTTGCTTTGATAAAATCCACATTGGACGAAACGCGTCAGCAATTACCAGTTTTCCTATTGTCATTTTTATTCATATATATATATATATATATATATATATATATATATATATTATATATATATATATATATATATATATATATATATATATATATATATATATATATATATATATAGAGAGAGAGAGAGAGAGAGAGACAGAGACAGAGAGAGAGAGAGAGACTCAAAACAACCCTCAGTAGGTTTTAAAGTCAGGGTTGTCCTTCTCCTAGACTCGTTGACATCCAAGGTTATAGAACCCAGTCTGTCTTTTATATAAGTGTGTGTGTCTCCTTTTGCGTCTGCGTGGGCTTGACTTTGAATATTTGTAAGCGATTCTTCTCCTCTCGATCAGTGCCAAATCGATTGCATTTTCGTTGCAGTTCATCTGGTTTCAGAAGATGATGCCATTTCGTTTGATGACATTTTTTTTTTTCTTTTAATGCAAACACTTGACTGACTCTTATCAAAAACTCCAAGTCGAGCAATCACTGTGATTAGTATAGATTTCAATCTTGTATTTATTGATTCAGATCATATCTGATTTTGTTTCGGAATCAGGCATTTGTGTTAATATTTATTCAGACGTCTCCATTCAGTCCAAAATGTCGTTTGTTTCTCTTTTTTATAGCTATTGGATTTTTCAGACACTGACAGTATATGCCAACGGCTCCAGCTGTTTTGTGTGTGTGTTTCTGTGTCAGAGTATGTGTGTGTGTGTGTGTATGTTGAGAATATAGTTTTACATGTTATATTTATGGGTAAAGGTACTCAATATCAGTCCAGGGTGTATGTAATTATAAAATATATTAGGTTGGTGCAAAAATAATGTCGTTTTCTCACATATGTTACTATGTGAGAAAACGACATTATTTTTGCATCAACCTAATAAAAGCTGAGAGTGCGGTAAAAAAAAACAAAAAAACTTTGATAGTCTGCTTCATACTTGATATTCAGAACATAAAAGAAAGACACACCATTATCGCTGAGGTATAGCAGGTCTGGATGTGTGTAGTGACCCCCCCTTTAATTCAAGCCCACGCACTATGCTGATGTCTGATGCTGGTGTCTAGCCTGTATTTTTTTTATATATATATATATATATAAGCATTTCACCCCAAGCAAGGCGGGAAGCCACTAGGACGCAAGGGGTTACAGAAAATTTAGAGCAAGATCAGATAGGAGTGATAGAAGAAAGGATGAGGATAGTGGATAGATCAAGGCAACTGGAGATGTCGATTGACATTACACTTGAATAGCTGGAGATTATAGCTCACAGGGAAACAGGAAAAGGGAAGGGAGTTCCAGAGGCAAGAGGTGCGAGACATGAAGCTATTAGAGTAGAAGAGACGGCTACATTTAGGAGTTTCGACAGTGAAGTGGTGAGAGTAGGATGCCAGACTCGTAAGGCGCTGGAACTCATGAGGTCTTGGAACCAGCGAATGCAGCTCCTCGGAGCAATTTCCATGAAAGTATTTGTAGAAGAGACAGAGAGAGGCGACTACGCGTCTGTGAGAAAGTGACTATAGGGGTTCCGATCCGTCCAAAAATATCGGTTGCATAAATTTGTTAATTCCTTTCTATCAAATGTTGCCTCATCCATAAACAAGACTTAAGTGACAAACAACGGGTCGGCTTTTGGTGCAATAAACCATCGGCAAACTTCTCCTGTGCGGGTGACCAGAAGGCGATAGATCCTGCATAAATGTTTCAAAGGATACGGATACAGGAGCTGCTACTGAAGTACCCTACATGTGATACGATAAGTTAGGGCCACTTGACGTGTGCTGACACCTGGATCGTCTCCAAAAGCCTGTAGAATGTGTTCTTGATAGTCAGGTTTCAGAACAAATGTCGGTTTTCCTCGATCCATAGTTTGTTGTACCAAGAATCGTGTCTCAGCAACGCGACGATAAACAGCATCAAAGTTTGGAGGATTCGACTGTCTTCGGTCTGGAAACGCAATCAAATACAGACGTGCAGCCTCGCGCCCATTACCATTTGTGTGGCCGTATAGAGAAATCCTATCTGCCAGCTCAACATATGAATATCCTAACATTAAATCACTATTAGCGACGTTAAACGTTGTAGACATACAAGACACATTTATACAAGAATTACGAATGTAACATGATTAACATGCCAACATAATAACTCAAAAACAATGGTTTTCCAGACATATGTTTATATGGAATTTTGTTCTTGTTTTGGTGGGAGAAATTCGCCTCCAAAATTTGTAAAATTATCTTTGATACACCCTATATATATATATATATATATATATATATATATATATATATATATATATATATATATATATATATATATATATATATATATATATATATATATATATATTAGGTTGCTGCCAAAATAATGTCGTTTTCTCATATATCTTACTAGGTGAGAAAACGACGTTATTTTTGCACCAACCTAATGTAATTGGAATATGTAAACATATGTATATTTATTATTAATGTAAATTGTATCTATGTCTTTGACATCGAGTAGTATATGTTTACCAGCCGCACGCGCTGTGCACTATATATATATATATATATATATATATATATATATATATATATATATATATATAAAACTACTCGAAACGTTATATATATATATATATTATATATATATATATATATATATATATATATTATATGTATTATATATATATATAATATATATTATATATATTATATATGTATATATATATAATATATATATATAAATATATGTATATTATTACTTTAATATGAATAAATCTCAGTCTTATACATATACATATATGTGTATAAACAATTTATGTTGGCGTATATATAAATATATGATGACTGGTAATATATATAGTAAATTAAGCTCCAGTTTATACACTATTATATAAGTATGTATGCAAGTATGTATATTTTTTTACGTTATGCTCACATGTCGATATTTCGAATGTACTCGGGGTGCTTGAACATGTCATGTGTAATAAAAATTGCAAAGATTCTCATCTGTTTGCTGTCGAAATATATGAATTGCTTGCTTCGTCACGAAAAGAAACATGCATTTTTATCCATTTTTATTGACACTTTATTTTGTTAGGTACATGTTTATTGACGCATCGATTCTGCCAGCGATATTAAGCGGTTTCAGAATTTTTATAAAATTTAGCAAGCACATGACAAAAAACGTTAATTTATCTACTTTGAGACAGCGTGTGCTAGACTTGGACGAACGAGAAACCGTTTCATTGCACGGCAATCTAGGCATATCTCGAACGAGGTAAGGTGAGTCTGAACAAACTGAGATAGATAGATAGATAGATAGATAGATAGATAGATAGATAGAAATAAACTGAAATTGATAGATTTTTTTCTAATGTCAAACTATTTGCTGTATTTTGATCCTTTAATTTTTCTATATTTACAACCATTTTCTGATTTCTGGTCAAATCCTAAAGACGCACACACACACACACACACACAGACATATATATATATATATATATATATATATATATATATATATATATATATATTATATATATATATATATATATATATATATATATATATATATATATTTTATATATATATATATATATATATATATATATATATATATATATATATATATAATATTATATATACATAGGTGCATACATGTATATTTTTTTAATAAAAAATTCCAAGAGGATAGAATACAGGTAGAACTCAATGTCCAATACAGAATAAGGATATAATGAAAAGGCTTAAACACTAATATTCTATGGTCATAATTTATTCCATTGGAATCGTAAATACGACCCAATTGATCAGACCTACAAATTAAAAAAAAAACAGAAAAAACAACATTCATATTTCTCTCACTTAAACCTCTTTCACTCACCTCTCATAAACTTCTCTCTGTTAAGGTTTAATCCCCCACCTTCTCTCGTCTCTTACCCCTCTCTTTAGCTCTAACATTCGTCCCACACTCTCATACTTACACTCCCTCTAAATTCTATTTTTATTTCTGGAGTTGTTTTTTTTTTATTGGGGATATTAGTGTTTAAGCCTTTTTATTATATATATATATATATATATATATATATATATATATATATATATATATATATATGTACAGTAAGGTCCACCTTGTATAAGGCCCGAAGGTCACTCGAGGTACAAGGTTACGTTAAGGGGTAGTTTATATGGATAGAAGAGGAAAATAACGTTTCACTCTAGATTTGAACAAGCTAAAACTGTAGTGATCGGGGAAACATACTCCAGGGCGTTTTTTCCATAGAGAAGAGGTTCACACGAAGAGGCTGTTTGAGTAGAATGAAATGGATGTGGGGGATGTGGGTGGTTTGCCTCTATGTAAGCCGTATGGCCAGTCCGACCTTGAAAGAAATGAAGTTCTATGTTAGTAGCAATAGAGCAGTGAGAGACTTGCCACATCCCGCTTGTGAGTGAGAGCTTGGTGTATTCAAAATGATTCTTCTCCAACAAGGACACAGAGACTCTTTCAAGACTGGAAAGTGTGGTCTGGGCAGCTGCCGCCCAAATATGGCAATGGTACTCTATGCTCACCCTGATCTGGCTCTTCTAAAGGTAGAGGAGTGCATGCGGCCTCAGGTATTTACTGTAGCGATATAGATCTTCAGGTATGGAACAGACGAAAGCTTGTAAAAAAACTAAAAAAAAGACCTTATGCAACTGGAATTTATAAACAGGGATCATAACTTTCT
Organism: Acanthosepion lycidas; assembly: GCA_963932145.1. NCBI lineage: Eukaryota > Metazoa > Mollusca > Cephalopoda > Sepiida > Sepiidae > Acanthosepion > Acanthosepion lycidas. Next base: position 48,262,412 of record OZ010578.1, on the reverse strand, counting down.
TATACAGGTTCGAGGTTAATGTACTTTATTAAATTTGTTTGTGATGTATTCTCGCCATTTAAATCATTAACTTCTATATCTGTTTTTTGTATGAATGATTCATGTAATGTAAATTGAACTGCACCACATACTTGATATATATATATATATATATATATATATATATATATATATATATATATATATTAGGTTGGTGCAAAAATAATGTCGTTTCCTCACATACGTTACTATATGAGAAAACGATATTATTTTTGCACCAACCTAATATATATATATATATATATATATATATATATATATATATATATATATATATATATATATATATATTAAATTTACAGTGAGAAGTGACCGATCACGGCTACCAGTTTCATACGTTTTCACGCAATCATCAGGTGGTCGCTAACAGTTAAGTGTGAAAATAATAACTTTATTCAACTTATGCAAGTCCAAGTCATTACAAATATAGTCGATGTGTGCATACTATATACGCACCAAGTGAACTCACCGAGGTTGGTAGGAAGAAAAATACCAAGGGCTCTTCTTCGTTCGCGCACTTTCCATGAAAGCAGTGATAGAACTGTAAGAAACTCGTCACATCCAGCCTATGAGAGAGAGAGGTTGGAGCGTGGAAAATAATTCTTCTTCAACAACGACTTGGAGACGCTTTTGAACTATATAAAAACTGGAGACTGAGGCCTAAGCTGCTTCTGCCTAAATATATCAACAGTACTCCATTTACGGCCTGTTCTGACTATTATAAAGGAAGAGGATATTATTAGGGGTGAGGTACTTACTGGAGAGTTACATCTTTAGCGATGAATCGTATATAGGAATTCCACTTGAGGTCGGGTGTGAGTTTGAGGCCCATTATCCTTACAAGGCTTGGGACCTTTTCGTTGAGACATCCGTTCATCTTGACAGGTCAGCGGTGATGGAATGCAACCAGTTTGGTTTTTGAGGTAGTAAATATAACCAACCAGTTTTTTTTTTCCCCATTGAGATGTTAGTGTCAGCTCGGAAGAGCAGTCAACTTCCAATCTTGGATTCTCCAGAGTTTTAGAGGTTCAGCGTAACATCGTCGTATCAGCGGCACCGACGTTTACAAATGATCGGAGTATAGTCTTGGGTAGGTCGTTTATGAAAACTAGAAAGAGGTGTTGTACCAGAGCAGACGCCAGAGGGATGCCTGCGCTGGCCGTTAATAACGATCTTCCGGGATCTACCTGTTCGGAAGGATTTTATAATAGAGAAAACCGTTCCAGTGATTCAATCTGACTGCAACAGAGGATTAAGTTGAAATACTAGTAAAAAATATAAAATAGTTTTTTTTTGGTTTTTTTTTTGTTTTTAAGTATTTGACTTTGTTTAATGTATATTAGTTCATTTATATTGATTATTGTTATACAGGAAGAAAGTGTCGCTACCGACACTTGAGTTTGAACATAGATCGCCAGTGAGCAAACTCAGGCGATCCCATTATTGAATTAAGTGGATCATGTGACCATAAATGAAACGCATAAGTAGAAAGTATAGTGACGACTAACGATCGTTATTTCTATTCTATCCTCTATTACTATTCGGATCTGCATTTCTAGTCTATCCTCTATTACTATACGGGCCGCCACTATCTTATTTTCTTCTCTACACTATGTTCTATTCGGATCAATACGGTGGTTACTTTTCGAGTGAGTATTATTGAGCAGGTACTATTAGTGCAAGAGATATTTGAAGACGTCTGACACCAGTATTGTTCAACGGCGTACTATAGTTGTGATCTACGATTACAAAGTCTCTACTACAGCGGGCATTACAAAAGTGACAACGAATATTCATTGACATCACAAAAATTATAATGCATACATTTCCATTTTACTTGGTCCTGTATTACAAGGTTATTCATTTTTAGTTTTCGATTTTAAGTAACGCAGTAAAGAATTCTTTACGCGTCTACATTTTGAGATAAGTTCTGGTCGTTTATTTAGTAATTTGAGTTTGCCTGGAAAGTTAATTATAGCTTACTGTTTTTTATTTATTGTCGTAGGCTTACGCTACAGGATATTTTTGGTGTATTTTGGTTTTAAGTTTCCGTATATATCTAGAAATCGTTGGGATGTTCGCGTATAAAGTAGCCTTGATCCTTTTTTCTTTCCTCAATTCCCCTTACACCCACTTTGTTCTCGTTTCCACCCTCCGTAACATCCCGAGTGATAGTGGCACTCCTGCCTCACTTAGGGTGAAATGCTTAAAAAAATATCCAAGCAACAAAGAAATACACTTATAGACCTAAACTTCACTAATTTATATGCCGTGTACCTTCAGGATGTAAGCGATCATGGCTCTCCACACTTCCCTTGTAGCTCTCAATAAGTTTGTCATTTTGCTAATTCTCCCAGACCCTGTTCTGCCATCCACTTGCTTAAGCTCGCTAAGTATGTCATGCGTTGCTTCTCCTTTGTGCCTCTATATGCCCTGTGAATATCAAATTTTCCAAGCCTTCCTTTCTCATTAAGTGATACTCTGTCTAGCTTTTGGAATGCGTCTTTGAACATCCCAATACGTCTTCGGATCTCAACGACCTACTTACTCTGGCAGAACACTTCCCAGATATCTAAATTTCTGCATCTGCTTGATTTTAATGTCCTTGACCTGTAAATTGTATTTCGAGCTCATCTTTTTGCTGATGACCATGCATTCTGTTTTCTTGTAGTTTATGCTTAGTCCCTTCTTCGCACTCTCTTTCGCTACCTTCTGTAGGAGAGTTTGTAATTTCTTTTCCGTGTTTGCTATCAGTCGTGTGTCATCTGCGTATCTTATGTTGCTAAGATTGTGGCCGCCAATGATGAATCCCTGCAAGATTTCCAGTAATTAGTACTCTAGCAAAAACACCAAATCAAGTAAAAATAACTAATTACTAAAATTATTACTAGTAAAGAATTTATTTTGTGAGTAGTTTCTCTGTTTCCACGGTCATTCAGTTACACCTATGTATATTTTCTTCGTTATCTACCTTTTTACAATATATATATATATATATATATATATATATATATATATATATATATATATATATATATATATATTAAATAAAAGCAGACCACTTTAAGGTACCATTAATGGTACCTTAAAGTGGTCTGCTTTTCTTTAAAATATTACCTCTGGATTTACATTGAGCTCTCAGGATTTCATCCTCCTTGGGATTACCCATACGGATTACGAAGTTCTTCATAACTTAAATATATATATATATATATATATATATATGTGTGTGTGTGTGTGTCTGTGTGTGTGTGTGTGTATACACACATTTATTGGTTGTTTGCTATAACCTGTAAGCGTTAAAATGTTACTCGGGAATGTTTTCGAAAATTAATCGAGGTCACATGGTGCGAAACAAACTCGATGGACGGAATGCGTTTTAACCGATTAACCACTACGCCACGGATGACGTCTGACCTAAACTTACAACTAAAACAAACCCGGAAATAATTGTTCTTAGAACTTTTCCATTTGTCTGTACGTAAACAGTGTTTGGTTTTAAAAAAATATCTATCGGAATCGTCTGCGTACTCTCCTCCTGAGATTCCAACACCAAACATCAACTTGCAATAAAGTTCACTGAAGTTCTTCCTCTTCCAGATAATTCCTCTTGGAAACAGAATATAAAGAAAACGTCGCAATGTCAGACATTTTTGTTTCATCCTTCAGCGTTCCATTCAAGGTCACGACGCTTGTCCGGTTTAATTGCGCATATCGTATATTTTGAATTCGTTTCTTCTGAATCAGTTTTCGCTGTTCGTATGGTTATGAAAACGGTTTTGCATCAAGATTTGTTGATCTTTGTACTGTAATTGATAAAAAAAAAAACTTGGAGCGCGTATTGCAGGATTCTCTTATCCTCGAATAAACCTAACACCATTCAGCACAGCCTTTTTTAACACACATCATTGAGACACTTAAAAAGGGGAAATGGTAATAAGCAAAAAGTCTTAAGCATTGTCAACCATTATTAATTTTTGACTAGTACTTTTTTCATCTTAATTACAATTGTTTTGTTTAAGCTAGTGCTATTTGTAGCAGTATTATATTGAATGCTATTATTATCATGAAGCATTATCAACCATTGTAGATTTTATACTAGTGTTTCCATTTTGTTAATTTCAATTTCGTCCTTTACATGAGTAGTTTTATTACTAGTAATATTATCTTGAATTTTTATTGTTATTGAATGAAACATTATCAACTAGTATTCATTTCTTTTTACATGCAGGCGACAAAATCATGCGCATGCGCTAAATTGAAAAAATAAAATTTATACATCGCACCATATATATATATATATATATATATATATATATATATATATATATATACGTGTGTGTGTGTGTGTGTGTGTGAATGAAATGTGCATGTATATAAATATATATACAGTGGGGAAATAAATATACGTACACTTGAAAAATTGTATTTGTATAAATGTAAAAGCCTTAATTAAAACAAATTTTGATACATTTTATGTGTAAAGACACATTTTATTAAAAAAAAATTGTAATAAGCTTAATTAATTCTTATTCTAACAAAAATTAATGCATTTTTTTTTTCATTTTAACTGATGAAAAAAGTATTCGTACAAAAAAAACAACATAATAACATAATTTAATACTTTGTGGAATATCCTTTATTGAGTTCAACAGCTACCAGTCTATTCCTGTACGTCTCAACTAATGATTTGCACACATTGAGTGGTATTTTGTCTCATTCTTCTTGGCATATTGTCTTCAAATTCTTGATGTTTGTTGGTGCTCTTTTCCCAATTTGAATTTTCAAATATCGCCATAAATTCTCGATTAGGTTCAAGTCTGGGGACTGACTTGGACATTGCAAGACATCAACGTTACTTTCAGCTAACCATTTCCTTGTAGATCTAGCGGTATGCTTAGGATCATTATCCAGTTGGAAAACGCAATCAGGAGGTAGCCGAAGTCTCTCAACAGAACGCATTAAATTGTCTTGCAGGATTTTCCGGTATCTTTCGGCATTCATCTTGCCATCTATTATCGATATTCTGCCAACACCTTTTGCAGAAAAAAAGCCCGAGATCATGATACTGCCACCACCAAACTTTACAGCTGGCAACGTGTTCTTTGGTAAGTAGGCTTCACTGTCCTTCCTCTACACATGATTTCGATAATTATGACCAAACAACTCTATTTTAGTTTCATTTGTCGATAGTACTTTTTCCCAAAACGAATATTCTTTATCCTTATGCTCTCTAACAAATTTTAGCCTAGCATCTCTGTGTCGTTTCAAGAAGAGTGGTGTCTTCCTTGTGATGCGTGAATTCAGACTGTTTTTGTGTAGTTCATTACTTATTGTACGCTTGGTTACTTTAATCCCTAATGCACGCAGATGTTGCTGCAGCTCTTCTCGGGTAACCTGTGGATTTTGTTGGATCTGGCGTCCTAATATCCTTGCTGATCTTCCTCGGAGCACCTGTTCGTCTTTGGTTTTCGACGCTGTTACGAGTTTTAAACCTTGCATTGAACGAAGCAATTGTAGTAAAAGGAATATTCAGGTTGTTAGAAATCGTTCTGTAACTGTTCCCATCTTTCCAAACAGACAAAATGTGTTGTTTTTGTGAAATAGTCAATTCTTTACCTTTAGGCATTATTAGAAACTTCTCGTAAGACTAGAAATTGCAGAATGCTCTGATAATGGCTATAATTATTGATAACATTACTGGAACATTCTAGAATATACTTTTTTCATAATTAATTGATTATTTTATTCTAATAATTGATTTGTACGAATACTTTTTTCACCAGTTAGAATTAAAAAATGCATTAATTTCTGTTAGAATAAGAATTAATTAAATTTATTATTATTTTTTAATAGTATGTGTTTTTATACATAAAATGTGCCGAGATTTGTTTTATTTAAGGCTTTTACATTTATAAAAATACAATTTTTCAAGTGTACGAATATTTATTTTCCCCCACTGTATTATATGTATTATTTATATAATATATATATATGGGCGGTACTTATTGGAAGGAGCTCAATATCAATGATAGAGCTAACATATTTAGTAGGATTGATGTGAGTTTGTGAGCCTGCATTTCACGCCTTTTGCTATCATCAGACAAACTGATTCATTTTTTTTAAATTTTGGATGAACACTAATGGGTATGTCCCAATGATTATGAATACGTTGGACACTATTGTAAGTGGGGGTAATATGCTGTCTAAGTAGTCCGCCAATAGCAGTGGTTTCCCTACTTCACGCCGCTGGCGAGTATTGTATTTTGTTGATGTTATGAAGATTACCATTTCATTTCTAACCTCCGTTTTGGTTATTCCTCATTCAGTAACCCTTTCTAGGTTACAACAATTTCTAAAAGTAAACACACATACACACACACACGCATATATATATATATATATATATATATATATATATATATATATATATATATATATATATATATATATTAATGCATATGTGTATCGAAAACAAATACAGAATTTTTCTATTAAACATGCCGTAAAAGCAGAAAAACGGTCCTAGCTCAGGAACCCCATGTCTAATTTTAATGAAAATTAGCAGTACTTTCCGCATTCGTTCCAGGTAAAATATACTCCTAAATCTGATGTATCGTTTAAGTTATATCTTGGAAACAAGCATACATGCATGATTAGAAGTTTTAGTATTATTTAAATGATGCACAGATGGCAATAAGATGATGACTGAAATTCTTAGTCAAGTTGGTAAAAGAAATCGGCCCCCCAAAAAAAACAAAACAAAAAAAAACGTAACTGTCGCTCATATACATCTATCCTCGTGTAAACGGGAGATAACGAAATCATTTATCTGCCACAGAGAGCAAGCTCTTGCCACAGGGACCCGTTCACATTTATAATGAAGTAGGTCTTCACTCAGAGGTTTCCAGTTTGTGGTGCTGTGCCAAACTCACCTAATCCAGACCTCAAATGTAACTCGTATATACGATTTATCGCTAAAGATTTGGTTGGTTCTCTGTACCGTTATAGTAAGTGCATGATGTATCCGGTACTCTGTCTTTACAAGAGTCAAATCAGGCTGTAAATGGAGTACTGCTGCCATATATGGGCATGCGCTACCAAGTTCTCACTTTCCAGTCACCTTGTCCTTGTGAGTGGCAAATTATTTTCACCCTACATCTTTTTTTCTCACAGAGGAAATGTGGCAAACTTCTGACTGCTCTATCGCTATTTCCATGGAAAATGTTCTAAAACGAACTACATTCCTTAGTTCCACCAGAACAAACCTTCACAACCAAGACCCGCCATGATGCGTACATCGAAGCGAACCACCCTCATTCCCTTCGTATTTCATTGGTGAGACTTGAGCGCCACTCGAGCAACTTCTTCTCACTACCCGATCCTTTGTGGAACCGATTCGGAAGAGGACGCTTCTCCTTATAACTACAATGTTAACCTGCCCAAGTCTTAGACTAACCCGTACCTTCCCTACATATTCGCATAAACCCTGCCTCTTACTCTGTAACACTCTACCTCAAGTGGCTCTCGGGCGAACATTGTTGTTAAAAAATCGCTATAAGGAGGAGAAATGGAAAGAGAGAGAGAGAGGGAGAGAGAGAGAGATTTTAATGTTGATATGTCTATATTTGAAGTATTCGATTGAGTGCTTATTACCAGAAAAGGCAAATGAGAAAATTTGACTCAGAATAACTCCGGCGAGAATAATAATTTTATTTTCATGTACCTAGATAACATTGAAACCGATATCTCGGTGAATCTCTATTAATGACCGTTAGAGAGAATTGCAGGGGAATTCGATGCAAATACGGGGGTTAGTAAAATCATTTCTGTCAGTGGGTGTGTTTATGTGTGTGTGTATGTGTGTGTGTTTCTGTTCCACTGTTTCTTCTTTCTTTCTTTTTTTTTAAATCTCTTTGCGAAAACTGTAAAATGGAAATAAATATTGAAGTCTTTTCGGATTTTTTTTTTATAACTTCTTCCTTTCTATCTTACATATTTTAACAACTACTCCGCTATATAAAAAATTATCTTTTTTTTTTTTTAACTTTTCTGGGTTTTTTTTAATTTGAACAGAAAGATATTTTCTCGTCATTCCGTTTTTTTTTTTTTTTCATGCAAAAATTTTTTGTTCCGTATTTTGATGTCCTCGCTACTTAGTTTTTGCATTCATCTTTTAAAAATTTTCTTTTTCTGCTATCCTGTATTTGTTCAGGTCTTCCTCCTTTCTTTCTTTTTTTTCTTCATCGATTTATTCATGCGTTCGTCGTGTACTCTTCCGTTTATTCGTTCAAAACATTTGTCGTTTATTCTTTCTTAGTATTTTCCATTGATAATTTCATGCCTTCATTGGTTTTTCTGTTTTTTTTTCCCCCAGTGAAACATACGTTCTTTCTTTTGGTCTTTCCTGTCTATCTATTTTGGTTCATTCCTTCTTTCGTTCATTCATTGATTCATTCGCACGTTCTTTCTTTTATTCTTTTCCGAATTCTTTCGCTTATTCTTTCATGACTTTTTGAGAAATCCTTTTTTTTAATCCTTGTATTGATTATTTCGTGTGTTCTTTTGGTTATCCTTTCAGTCTTTTCATCGATTCTTTTTATATTATTTCCTTCCATTTATTATTTCATGTTTTCTTTCCTTTATTATTTCTTGGTTTCTTTCATTGTATCTTTAATTTTCATCTCCTGTAGCTTTTCTTTTGTTTATTCTTTCGTTTATTCTTTCATGCTTATAAACATAGATTTTATACATTCTTTTCCTATTTTATTAATTATTTTATGCATTCTTCTTTTTATTCTTTCCTGCTTTACTTAGGTTATTTCTTTCAATGATTTTTCATGTGTTCATATTTCTACCTTTCATGATTTCATTTATCTACCCATCCACTTTCTTTTTATCATTTATTATACTTCATTTCTCGCATTGATTCTTTCATGTCATTTTTTCTTTATTTCTTTCTTTTAAATGTTCTTTCGTTTCGTCTTTTATGCCTTATTTCGTTTATTCCGTCTTTTTTTCATTGGTTCTTTCTTAGAATCTTTCGCTTTTTTTCTTTACTTTCATTTATTCTTTGTCTTCGGTTCTTTATTTCTTTTTGTCTTCTTTCTTTATTGTTTCTTGATGTCGTTTCTTTATTCTTTCCTACATTTGATTCTCCTTTCTTGACTTTTATTCCTTCTTCACTTCCTTCAGTCCTTCTGTATCATTTCATTTATTTTTCTTCCTTTGTCTCGTTTATTCTTCCCTGTCTTTTTTACCTTTATTCCTTCCTAATTTCTGTCACTCTTTCATATAGCCATTCACTTATTCTTTATGCTTTCATTTATTTTTGTTTAATCTTTGCTTCTTTCATATTTTTTATTAATATTCTTTTTTTTCGTATTTCTATTTTTTTTTTTTGTTATACGGTGCACGCTTTCTTCTCTGTTTATTAATGTTATTATTTAGTTTTCTTTTTATCGTTATGCTATGAAAAACGTTATTAGCAGATATAATAACTTTATCAAAAGCTTTATTAATAACGCTATTTATTCTTAATAATGTTACACTGAATGACTGAATTTTAATAATAATATTTTTATTTTATTTTCGCTCTATTTTTGGCACTATTTCTGGATACCTCTATTGCTATTAGGTTGGTGCAAAAACAATGACGTAATAATGTCGTTTTTTGACGTATTTTTTAACGTCAAAAAACGACATTATTACGTCATTATTTTTGCACCAACCTAATATTAATGAATTTTTTAACATTTGTTTGTTTCTTTGTTTCTTTTTTCCTTTCTTCTTTACTTATTTGTTCTCATTTCCTTTTTCTTTCTCTCTTTCCTTTTTTGTTTTTTTTTCTTTATTTCCGTTTTTATATTTTTTTTATTTTTTTTTTTCTTTCTTTCATTCTTTTTCATGCTTTTTCTTTATTCTTTTTCTCGTTCACTTAATGGTTTTTTTGTTTTGTTTTTGCTTTTCTATCTTTATACAATTCTTCTTTTCTTCTCTGTCTTTTCATTCTTTTCACTTGTGTTAACCGCCATTTTTTCCATTTCATTTTTTCCTCTCTTTATCTTGTTGTAGTAAATTTCTGACAGTTTCTTTGAAAGTTATTTTCCTTTTTTTTCTTATTCTCTTCATATTTCTTCTTTCATTTTGCTGCTTTTTTATTTTTTTATTACTTTCTTTCTTTCTTTCTTCCTTTCTTTCTATATTCATTTTCTTTTGTAACGGAAGAGTTCTACGGAAGACAGATTGTTTTTCCAATTTTTATATTTCCACGTTTTTGGACATTATTATATCCGTTTTATATAATGTGTAATATCACGAACAGAAAAGAATAGCTAAAAGGAAAGGAATGGCGTATATACTTTGACATCTATGTCCCAGGCATGGGCATAATTCACAACTGGGAAACAGCGAGTTTTGAGTTTTCCACATTGAGGACTGCGAGCTGGAGTTTCATTCTATAACTGGGGAAAACAAAATCACAAACAGAAACGGTACCATCAAAATGTAACCTGGTGTGGGGCAGATTTAGATGAGAAGTGCAGGTCTAAAGAAATAACCTTCCAGTTTGTTGCTGTAAAACGAACTGAATTTGGTTGCCGCTTTCGTCACTGTATGGTGATCCACGTCACTTATCTCGTCGTCTGTATCACTACTATTTCCATTCGTATGTTTAGATGTTTAATCCGCTTAGTTTTCATTCATGAATATAGAAAGAATTTCTTCATTAATTTTTTTTTCATTCATACTTTTTTTACACTTTTAATCATATGGGTTAGAGCCACATTAGGTTGAAACACCGGTTCCCGTACGATCACCGAAGTTAAGCAACATCGAGGCTGGTCGGTACTGAGGCGAGTGACCGTTTGGGAATAGCAGGTGTTGCAAACTTGGATCTGCTGATAGTGTAATGGATAATGACTCGGAACCATTAATCAGAGAGCAGAGTTCCAATCAACGTGAGGTTCGTTTTATTTACTCACGCTTGGGAAAGGGGTGAATTCACATCATTTCCAAGTTATTGGTTAATTAGGAAGACTTTTATAAGTATTAGGTTGGTGCAAAAATAATATCGTTTTTGACGTATTTTTTAACGTCAAAAAACGATATTATTTTTGCACCAACCTAATAAATCATTATTATCTCCAAAAGAAATTCTTACAATCTAAAAATATGTTCTCGCATTAAATGACCTGCAAAGGATTGACAAGCCATAAAAAACGGTCAACCAACCAACAAATCTAGTAATCCAACATTAATTCCTTTTAAACATGATTTCTTTTTGATTTCTTTTTTCTTTTCTTTCTTTCTGTCTTTTCTTTTCTTTCATTCTTTCTTTCTTGAGCACCCTTTTGCTTTTTTTTTTACATTTTTCTTTCTTCATTTACTTATTTCTTCTTTCTTATTTTTCTGCCTTTCTATTTCCTTTTTTCCTGGCTTTATTTTTCTTTCTTTCTTTCTTTCTTTCTTCTCGCGTTTCCTTTGTCCTTCTTTATTCTCCTCCTCCAAAACAATACAAAGATTCTGTTCCCTTTATTAAAGAAAAATTTCTTTCGTTTCCGTTCTCTGAAACAAAATGGCTAAAACTCTACAGAAATACATTGATATATACATAAGAAAACTTTATATTTCTGCCGAATCATAAGTTTTTTATTTCTGTGAAAGTAATTGTGAGCATCGAGCTCACTCTAAGAGATAACAAAATAGTTCCGCAGCAGAGCATTGAACATGTCGTGTGCATCAAAAGGTTGGTATGGATAGTGTTACCATTGCCACAAACTAGAGAACAGAAACCCAAAGTAGGTCAGTGGCCGCCCAAGTGACCTTAGGATATAGACAACGGGGTGACGAGAGGAAAAGCAAACTCCCCAGTATGCAATTAGGTTTTGAAGCATACACCATACCATATACCCACACGTTAAGGAATCGAAATTTTTAGTCTTAGAAATGTGTTTCACACTATGAAATGTTGGTTGTCTGAATCTAATTTATTGTCAATAAGGAAAAGTTGTTCTACGTGTATCATAGTTTAAGGAAAGCTCCCCCACCCCCCAAAAAAATGCATACCTTCACTACAAAATTCAGATCTGAAGAATCAATAAATTTACGTCTGAGACTGAGAGATTAAGGAAGCAAATGTTTTTATACAAAAGACTTAATGAAGAAAAATAATTTGGCTTAACGTATTTGAGGGCTTTATAATGCTATAGCAACCAGAAATTATATATATATATATATATATATATATATATATATATATATATATATATATATATATATATATATATTGATATATTGATATATCCCGGAAAGGGATATATTTGAACGAAGTAGCTAAGTGGTTTTGGCTACTATAACCAAGTAAGAATATGGTAGCAGTAATCGACTGGTACGCGTCGTAGTCGCAGGTAAGAAGTGTAGATCAATGGCGTAGTCCAATGGGCGGCGTTATAAACTTAGCTCTCAGACTAAGGCTCTTGACTCTCCTACACGTCCGTCGTATTTATGACGGACACCAGACAATCATATTCCAGTGAGGGGGAACAGAGGTATACGAATATACTAATATGTTTTAGTATTGACAAGCTCCAGGAAATTTGTCTCTCTCGGAGCGAAATGTCCATATAAATGGGAAAAAATGGGAGTTTCATTTTTATTAAATTTATTTCTATGCTCTATAGTAAATGTATTCACCTCTCTTTTGTTGGTCAATTTTAATAATTTATATTATTAGGATTCACTTGGATTATTAGCCACGGATTTTTACCAGTATATATATATATATATATATATATATATATATATATATATATATATATATATATATATATATATATATATATATAACAGAATGCTAATTATACGAGCGAGCGTATATAAATACATATAAATGCTCTACAGAGTTCTATGTTATGTAACAGAACGATTTATATTATTGTTGCGTGGGGAATATCATTGAATTTAAATGAATTGTAGTTCAATTTCGAAGTTGAGTTTAAACCCAGATAAACATTTAAGATTAGAAATAAGATTGGAAATAAGGTTGGAAATAAGATATATAAATTCTAAATTAGAGTTTAGAAAACGTAAGTAAACAAAAATGGGACGTTGGAAAATCAAGTGGGGCAACTCTATCTTTTTTCAAAAATCAAGTGCTAATTGAAAATAATATCACAAACTAACTAAAACTAATGATATCAAGAACAAAGCATGTCGTGATAAAATAAAATAACAAAAAAATAAAGTACTAATGAAAATAATAAGATATTTTATATATATATATATATATATATATATATATATATATATATATATATATATATATATATATATATAGGTAAAAACATTGTTACAAAGGGTCTGTACGAAACTTATTGTGTAGACTAAAATGGGAATTGGAAAAAGAAACTGAATATTTAATATAGTGATATTTATTTATAATATATGAATTTTTCTAGAGAAGAATTAAAACTTTGTTATTTACAACTGAATTTTCAGTGTTTATTTCTTAGAAAAATATATATATATATATATATTTTTTTTTCCTTATTTTCATACTTTTTAATTTTAACCGGTTTGGCTTAGCTTTTCACAAAGTTTTTAACCATTTCTATCTCCACTTGTTTCGAACAAATGAAAAAAATGAGTCTCAAGGGTCGTAACTCTCTCTATATGTCGTTTCTCGGGAAGGGGAATTTGGCAGAAGCTATTTATGCAAGGATATAAGTATGGGTTTGAACATGTTGAATTTTTTTTTTATTAATCCACCTTTGTTCAGTGGTTCTTTAGTTGCACTGGTAGAGGGAAAATTTGATATATTTGTCCTTCGCATTCATCTATATATTGACATATAAGGGCTATTTTTCTTGTGTGAGGTCCTTAATTTGCTGGCGATAAATTGTCATCCTTTGCCGAAGTGACTGTCCGGTTTCGCCAATGCAGTGCTCGTGGCAACCTTTGAATGTAATTATGTATATTAATTTCACTGAGTCGCATGAGAAATCCTTTTGAATTTTGATCCGTCTTTGAACTGAAATTCGTGTCCCTCTAATAGGTAGTTGCATCCTCCGCAAAATGGTCGGTTGCATTTTGAGGGTCTTTAATTGTGTTCTGCAGTTTTGAACTCGTCAGTATCTTTTTTAGTGATTCAGGTTGTCGCTTACTTTTTATGATTGGATATTTTTTTTTGTCCTTTACTAGAATTGGTAGATTTAGTTGTATGTGTGTGTAAGTTTGTGTGTTCTTTGGGTTGAAAGTTATAAGAGATGACTTTTTTTTCTTTTTTTTTTCCTTTTGTTTCTCGGAGTCTGTGGATGGTAATTTGTTTTGCTTTTTCAATACTATTGCTGATCAGACCTTGTTGGTATTTTCTCATGATGAGTATTATTTCATCACTTCTAGTTTCTTATCTTTTGAGGCTGTTTGAGACTATTGTACATATCCGCTTGGCTAGGTTGAGTGGGATGTTGGTACCAGTGTGTTTAGTATCAAAAAATGTAAAAAAGAGATATTGTCGAGAGTCAGTCGATTTAAAGTATAAGCCGGTTTCTAGTTTACTGTTTTTGTTATTAATATATCTAAAAAGGGAAGTTTCTTTTGTTGCTGTACTCCATAGTGAATTGGATGAAAGGATTTATATTATTAATGCATGTTTGGAATGTCTTTAGATTATCCAGATTACATTCCAAAGAATGGATCAGTCATTTAGATATCTTTTCCAGTTTTCCCTCATGTTGAAACTGAAGTCATTCCCATAGATGTCCGAGGTTCTGTCATAGATTTTTATTTCATGGTATCCCATGAATAGCTTGGCATATGTGGGTACAAGCTTCGTCCCCATGACTGTTCCTGATTTTTATCGGTAGATTGTTTTGTTGAATATGAAATAATTGTTATTAAAATGAATTCTAGGTTTTCTACCATGAAATTTCCTGTGATAGGATTTCGTAGCTCATAGGGAAACGTTTCTAGCCTGTATTTAGTGGTCTCTGTTCTATAGTCACGTGGTATGTTGCTATATAGGTTCACAACATCCATTGATATCATATAAATATTATGGTTTATCTCGTTGGGCAGATGATTCAGAAAATCTAGAATGAAGCTCCGAACGTGTTTGATAGCATGTCTTGAAAATTACTTAGACGGTGTGTTTCACAAATTAGGCCGTCTTATTATAGGCCTTAGTTTTAGGTCGGTTGGTGTGGGTATATTCACACAGTCATATATATATATATATATATATATATATATATATATATATATATATATATATATATATATATATATATATATGTGTGTGTGTGTGTGTGTGTGTGTGTGTGTGTGTGTGTAAACAAAATAAATCGTGTAACAGCATAAAGCTTCAATTGTTAGATTAAGCTCCGAACCGTTGTATCTTGGCGAGGACTATTTTCTTCTTACATTGTGAACTGGCGCTTCAGAAGCACAAAGATCTGCAGTAGAAAAATCCAAGAAACAGAAACAGCTCAAATATACATGTTAGAGAGGGCGAAGATCATCTTGAATAATTTGGAAAATTATCCTGAAATAATATATATATATATATATATATATATATATATATATATATATATATATATAGTAGACTCTCCCCCTCGAAATTCGACGTACGAGGGTCAAGCAGATCAGTTCCCAGAAAACCGACAGCCCGACTACAGCACATGAGATTTGATTATAGTGGTGAAGGTTTCGTGCAAGTCCAGCCACACTTTTTGAAGGGCCGAATTCAGAGACCTGGTGCACTAAGTGCCACAAGGTCCCCAAACGACTCTCCGCAGGTTTTGAATTCAGAGTAGTCCTTCTCCTAGACCAGTTGCCATCCAAGGCTATAGAACCCAGTCTGTCCTCGTATTTTACCCATAGCTGGAAGAAGAAAAGGATTCACGCCTAAGGGTATTAGCACGTAAGTGAATGTAATGAATTCGACTGAAATTAATATAATATCGAACTAATATATATATATATATATATATATATATATATATATATATATATGAACTTCATTTCAATCCTTCATGAGCATCTGATCCTTAGTTATAATTAATTAATGATGAACATGTAATTTTCTTTTTTGATCTATTTCATCATCATTCTTCTGCTAAGCTTGGAGAGTAATTATAAATTCTTATTGCTCAAAGTAGAATCCAATAGTATTAGAAAAACATCCGCGAATTCCAGTAAGATATCTTTAAGCATTTCTAAATTACTACGGCCCAGAACTTAATCTAACACTTGCACAATTTTGCTGTTATACTATTTGGACATTTTTGTTATTACATCCGGTACATACACACACACACACACACACACACACACACACATATATATATATATATATATATATATTGTTAAATATAACAAACAATTAAATTTCTGTTTCAATACTGAAACATTTAATTATGAAAATTAAACTTAAAACCCAGATTTCATTTCATTTTCAAGCGATGGTAGGAATAACCTTATTTATAACCGCAGACAATCTTGATATTTTGAGTTATTAAGTGTAATTTTTATAATTAACTTTACAAGATAAGTTTCATTACAAGATAAGCTTTACAAGATAAGCTTTGGAGCGGATAGAATGGACATCAATATAACCTATTTCTGGAATACTATGTGCGTTGGGGTGTAACGAATATCGGCTCGGAATGCGACACCGGAGAGCGGAATTAGAATTTCAACGTCGGTCCTATAGCCTTGGATAGCGAATAGTCTACCACAGAAATAAACTGTATCCTAGTGCTGGAAAATCTTCTGCCTAGTCAGTCATGAATCTAAAGAGATATGATCACCCAAATGTGTACCGCCTCTGGCACTTAATTAACTGAGTATATTAAGAACAGCTTTGGGTACTTCGAAATGGTGTAATGCTTATCAAGTTCGTGTCGTAGGATAAATTATGAGTGAATGATGAGGTAGATCCTCACTGGATGCTCCAGATTTGTGGCCTTGTCTCACATTATTTCTTAATAATTTTCTTAACTCCCTGCCAACTCTTGCATCCATTCACTCAAGTTCACCATGTAGGCCATGCGTTGATTTTCTCTAAAACAAAATACAGATAACACTTTAAGAGGCCATGGATTGATTTGACACTGTATTTATATTATAAAAAGGTCCCACTTCAAAATGTTAAAAAAAATACTTTTCCAATTCTGACAAATGGATGTGAGTTGTGGTGTAATTAATATCGGTTCTGAAATGAACACAAGGCGCGAATTACCAAATAGGGGACATTACGTATTTAGCCTTGTATGATATAAGTAACGGAAACATTAAAGTCCTTTGACCTTGTTAATCTTCTTAGCCTTGTCTGTCGTTTATTCAAGGGTTCAAACTTTATCTTTTTAGGGACCGCTACATATTTAAGAGATGTACATTGTGGATATCGGCTGGGAATGTGCAATCAGAGAGTGGAGTTCGAATTCCGGTCGAGTTCGTTGCATTTACTTACGCAACAAATACCCTTGGGAAAAGTATGAATCCATTTCTTCTCTTCCCAGTCAATGGTTGAATAGAAGGACAGACTGAGTCCTATAGCCTTGGTTGGCAACCAGTCTACCGCAAAAGGAAATAGCAACATAGTGGGGGGAAAATCTTCTGCCTAGTCAGTCATGACATCACATATGGCACTTGACTGACTGACTTATTTCCAGAATCACCATATACTAACATTTGTATCTAGTCTCGTAATTTGTCAATATATGAAGGCAACGGTTTGCGCTCTTTTTTTTTAAATCTTCTTCTTCCATATTCCATTTCTCTCCTGACGTTGGTGATCAGGGCTCTCAAGAATTTCCAGTCCTTTGTAGCTCTTAATAACTTTCTTAACTCACTGCGAGACCTTGCATCCATTCACTCAATCTCACCATGTAGGTCACGCGTTGATTTCCTCTGTCTTTCATCTTCAATCTGTTCTGAGTATCAAATTTTCCAATCCATAATATTCCATATTATCTGCCCCAGAAATATCAACAGTCTCTTCCGAATATCGAGTAGACGTTCCCGCTTTGTTACCATTGCCTCTAGAAGTGGTGTAATGATTAGCAAGCTTGCCTCGCTAGAACAATTACGACTGAGTTCGATCCTCACTGGGTGCCACCTCTTTTCGGCCTTGTGCCACAACTGAGCTACGCTTGGAAAATCACTTTCAGCGTATAAATTACTAAAAGTAATTTGTATGTATTATTTATCATCTCTCAGTTGCGTCTCTGTCCTTGGACAGAGAGCGCTTAGAAGCTTCTCTGTCAAAGGACAGAGGGGCATTTGAGGAAAATTATACTGAAGAGGTGCCCAGCCCTAGAGAACAGCTGCCCGAGGCCGTGCCCTCCCATTGCATCAGAGGGAGGAATCGGGGCTCGCACCGAGGCCAGCGCAACCCACGGTTGCGGAGGCTGAGGGGAATTTTTGTCCCTGCCTGAGTGTACATGCTCGGATCCCCACATTAATCCGACCTTGTCTCACATCTCATTCTCGTGGGGAAATGAGTAAACACCGCCTCTAGAAGTTTGTCTTTACACAAATGTTCAGTCCATGGTATTCTTTCTCTAGAAACATATCTGCCCGCCATCAATATGGCTGATATTAGAGTCCAGAAAAACAACACACTGCGCCTATTCTAGAGCTAACCTTTTTCAACTGATTTGAAGAGGAACGAATATATCGCATTAATAGCTTCATGGAATGCAGGGAAAATTGGGTCACGGTGTCGTGCCAGAAACTTTTTTTTTCTCGTCAGAGTCCATCTTGCACATTTACAAATCTACCATTCGTCCGTGCATTGAATATTGTTGCCATATCTTGTCTGGTTCTCCTGCTGTACATTTCGAGATTATTGACAAAATCCAAAGAATCATCTGCAATGTAACTGATCCTGATCTGGGATCTCAACTCCAATTATTTTCTCACCGATGTGACGTGGTTTTTCTTTTTTCTTTTCTACGAAAATTTATTTTTATCGTAAGTGCTACGATGAGTTTTTCCCTGATAACCCGACTACATGAATTTAAACGTGCTGCTAGATTAGAATCTGGGTCTCACCCTTTTTCTGTTGAAATACTTAAATATAACCGAAACTTCTACTGCAACAGTTCATTTTCTCGCACTTCCCGCTTGTGGAACTCCTTTCCGTTTACATGCGTCCCTACAGTCTTCAAAATTTTAAATGCTACGCCAATCGCCCGTCTTGAATCCCGTTCATATTTTATCCTTTCCTCATTCCTCTCCCTACCCAGTCTTTTCTCTCGTTTTAACTCCCTATACCCCCCCCTGCGTACTAGTGGCATTCCGGCCTTGCTTGGGGTGAAATGACAAAATAAAGAATCACGTTTCTTTTGCTTCAAGTCACTTCTTCATTTTTGAGGTAATTGGCCAGCATTTACTGTCATACTGAAGGACTGATATTATGTAAGAGTTCAGAGACCCTTTCTTTATTTCTAACGATATTTCTTCTGTTCTTAATTACCATTCTGTAATTAAGCGAGAAGAAAGGACTAATTATAAAATAAAAAGACAGGATACACGGTTATCAGCAAAAAGTTGAGGTCAAAGTGCAAATTACAAATCAGAGATACTAAAATCAAACAAGTACAAAATTTACATATATGGGAAATGTTCTAACAAAAGACGAAAAATGCGATACTGAGATCCGAAGACGTATTGGAATGATTAAAGATGCATTCCAAAAACTAAGAAAAATATTAAGAGACAGAAAAATTTCCTTAGAAATAAAGAAAAGTGTATTAAACTGTTACGTAATACCTGTCATCCTGTATGGCAGCGAATGCTGTACAATCAAAGATGAAGAAGAAACTAGAAGAGAAATGTGGTTCTACAGAAAGATGCTGAGGATACTATGGACCGAGCATGTGAGTAACGACAAGGTTATGGAGAAAATGGAGACAAAATAGAAACTTATACTTTACATCAGGAAGTAGAAGTTGAAATTTCGGGTAATTTGCTTTTTGAGACCCGCGTTAAATATGTAATAAAAATTTGCCAAATAGTTAGGTTAGCTTAGGTTGAAATGTATATGCTTAATTCGAAAATAACAAAAAATTCTGATAAAATCTACCATTTTGGAGTTATCGACTATAGAATTACGATTACTGGCGTTGTTTGCATATATTTG
Source organism: Acanthosepion lycidas (assembly GCA_963932145.1). Classification (NCBI taxonomy): domain Eukaryota; kingdom Metazoa; phylum Mollusca; class Cephalopoda; order Sepiida; family Sepiidae; genus Acanthosepion; species Acanthosepion lycidas. The sequence continues at coordinate 48,242,224 of OZ010578.1, read as the reverse complement.
CTGCGGAATAATCTTGATTATTGTGCAAGCAATGCATCCACAATTGCGCAATAAGTGAGTCAAGTAAGAACCGTAAAAAGTCCGTTAACAATGTAATATTCCGCGCAAATCTAATCAGAAGCGAATGCATGCAAACAACGTCAGTAATGGCTGCCGTGCGAATGAGTCCGAAATTTGATTGTTGATAACTCCTAAACGCTAGATTTGATCGAAATTTATTGGCTATTTTCGAATTAATCATGTCAATTTACACCGAAATACAACTATTCTCTGTTTTGGTTATTCCTCATTCAGTAACCCTTTCTAGGTTACAACAGAATAAAAATCAGAATCCTGTCTTGTATGGTTCTGCCAATATTCTGTGAAATATGCAATCAGACTGAGATCGTAATTTATCTAAAATATCCATAATGTAAGATCTGCTGCAGAAAACAAGAAATCGTACGAGAAGAAAGATTAAAATTAAAATTTAAAATTCAAACTCAGCGTTGCGACCGCACGTTCCAAAACAATAACACATTTCTCATAGCATTTTTTCGGATTACATCTATATTTTCGTTGTCCTCTTATTACAGAGAAGTAAAAAACAAGAACAAATCTATTTCCATACCTGAGGACGTCTGTAAGAACCGACGAAAGCTTGTAAAAACTAAAAAAAGACCTTATGCAACTGGAATTTATAAACAGGGATCATATCATTCATATACAGGTTCGGGGTTAGTGTACCTTATTGAAATTGTTTGCGAAGATGTATTCTCGCCATTTAAATCATTAACCTCTATATTTGTTTTTTGTATGAATGATTCATGTAATTATATATATATATATATATATATATATATATATATATATATATGCTATATATATATATATATATATATATATATATATATATATATATATATATATATGCTATATACCGTACCTATGAAGACTAATGGGTATGTTCCAATCCTCATAAATACGTTGGACACTATTGGAAGTTGGGGTAATATGCTGCCTAAGTAGTCCACCACTAGCAGTGGTTTACCTACTTCACTCTGCTGGCGAGTAATGTATTTTGTTGATGTTATAAATATTAGCATTTTCATTTCCAGCCTCCGTCTTGGTTATTCCTCATTCAGTAACCCTTCCTAGGCTACAACAGAAATTGCAGAGAGTTTCACAAGCGGGAAATGCGAGAAAAGAAACTGTTGAAGTACAAGTGGTGGTTATATTTAACTAATTCAACAGTAAAAGGGTGGGACCTAGATGCCAACTAGTAGCACACTTAAACTAAGGTAGATCGGGCACCAGGGCAAAAATGTTTTTCAGAACCGTTGCCATGAAAATATTTTTAGAAAAGACGGAGGGAAGCCACGTCACGTCGGCGAGAACGTAATTGAAGTCGAGATGCCAGGTCAGGATTGATTATATTGCAGATCCTTCATTTGGATTTTCTTAAGAACAAAGAGATGAGTCTCAGGATCAGCAGACCAGATATGACAACACTGTGCAATGAATGGGCGAATTAATAACATTTCGAGACGCTTGGGAAAAATGCAACTGACTGTTTTTTTTTATTTATTTAATTATTTATTTTTATATTTTTTATTTATTTATTTTTTGGTGAGGGTATTTTTTGTTTCTTTCTTGTTTTTTTTTTGTCTTTTTTTCTATCGAGGTGACTGATTTTTTTTGCACGCCACTGTAATGTTCTTTATTTATATAATTTATTTTTACTTAATTGATGTGTGGCTTCTACTAAGTTAATTCATCGCTCGTCTGGGATAAAGTCTTTTCTGGACTTTTTTTTTCCTAATCTTTTCTCCACGGTTTGTCTTCATGTATGCTGTTATATCGATTTAATAGTTTCCTGCTTGGTTCTGCTATGACGAAGCCACTTTTCTGTCAACGCTACGGTAACTTTGCTTCATATCCGTTCGTTTAGATGTGTCTTTGTTTGATTTTTTTACACTCTTAGGTTTAAAACTTATGGTTTCAAGCGATAAATCTGATGTTAAAAGGTAACCCACGGACTGTGAGAGTATATTTGGCGCCATAGTCAAATATCCAGCTATGCTAATGCTGCAATATGGATCGGAAGATATGATCATCTGTATCTTTGTTAAATTCAGTCTAGCATGGCGCAAGGAAACAATTTTAAATCCTATATAGTTTAAATTTATCTGTACATAATAATATATTAAAATAACATTGACATCTCATTTTAACAGGCCAAAATTGACCAAAATTACAGAGAATTATCATGAAATACTCCAGAGTAAATGTATTTAATAAAATCTCCATCGGCTTCAAAAACTGTCTCCAAACGAATTCGAAATCTCCTGCAACTTTTCTGGACGGTCTCCTTGTTTAAGTTGGTGAATGCTGCCATAATCCTTGCCTTCAGTTCATCTTTGGTGTTAGAAGGAGTTTTATTGGTTTCTTGCTCAACTGCACTTCACACGTAATAATCCAAGGGTATTGCAGACCAGCGAGTTAAGTGGCCAGATGTAAGAGATGACATGGTCGCAGAGATTTCTGAAAGACATGACTGGGTTCTCCTCCTTGTGTGGCATGGAGCAGATTCCTGTTGCCAGACATAGGATAATACACCAGCCATCCTCGACATCAAGAGTAACAGTACCTCCTCAAGTCGCTTGATGTAGACCTTCGTGTCGAGTCTGGGGCCCTAACCCATAAATTCAGAAGTTCTTTTCTCATCAGAACGATCACAGTGAGTATTCCGAGCTGCTATACCTTCGTAATCACTATTAGGCTCATCCAACTTTTTCCCAATGCTCTGCACTGTCCTCACGTTGGCAATGTTCGTATTGGAGCTTCTGGCGCGAATGCCAAGCAGTACAGATTGCTCTTTCCAAATTTCTGTCAGATTGAATTGCCCTTTTACTTACACACGGTGCCAAATTGAGTCTACTATACTGTGCAGACGACAAAATAAAAAAAATAATGCGCATGCGCGAAATTGATAATATAAAATGGCGACAATTTGCCCATCGCAAACTGTAGACATAAAAATATATAATTACCTATATATAAAAATCTATATATTAGGTTGGTGCAAGAATAATGACGGTTTTTGACGTATTTTTAACGTCAAAAACCGTCATTATTTTTGCACCAACCTAATAGATTAAATTTGATACAACAGATAATGGTTTTAGCCAGACAGATTTTTTAATGCACAAATCCAGGCGCCGACAAGAATTTATTGAGCCATGGTTAACTTCTTACAAGGGTATTAATTCTTTCAGGACCCACTGGGAAAATTAAACTCTTTATACTGTTATTCTTAAACTGGAGATAATAGACTTACAGGAATTAAAATCATTCCGGAGAGGAGCAATTTTAGCTAATTTTAAAATAAGGATTTCTATTGTCGTCTGATTTCAATTCGTAAATGCAATATGGATTCAGATATTGTTTCGATTATTAACACCATTTCTTGCTTGTGGAACTCGATTCCGATTCCTTGCCTTTTCGGCCTGTTACTTTCTCATTATCGTAAAGTAGCTTCCTTGGGCTTTTTTCTATAAATACTTTCAAGTTTATTGTTTTCATGAAATTTTCTCTAACCACCGTAAATATTCACTGGGATTTCATTTTTAAAATGTTTTTACTTTTATCCCCAACTACAGACAAATCGTAAATATAGGGACTAGTTAGGACTTCATAGAGACTCTGTTCTATTCTGGTGCTTGAAGTAAAAACGGTATGTAAAAATGTAGTACAAATTCAAGGATTATCGTAGTCTGATTGGGCCAGTGTTTGTGACAAGCTAAGTTTAAAATAAGACAAATTGAAAACCAGCCTTCTCCCTATCCTCCTTTTGACCTTCGGAAAAATGTTCTTGTATTCACAAAAATATATTATTTCTACTATGGTACCTAGAGTGAATTTAAGCATAGTATTAGATTGGCGACAATATCAAATCATTTTACAGTTGAAATGGCTCGATATAACCGTAGGTTCTCTGCTAAGTTTCTTCTCTCGCACTTCTCGCTTGTGGAACTTTCTACTGGCTTTTTGCTTTACCAACAACTTTGACCTTTAAAATTTTAATGCAATATAAATCGTTGTCTTCTTAATTCTTATTCTTTTAATGCTCTCTCTCCTTATAATTTTTTTCTTACATTCTCTAACACTCAGGATCCCTCCTTACATCTTAAGAGCTTTATTTCCTTGCTTGTGGTGAAATGATTTAAAAACAAAATAAAAAAAAATGGTGAAATCTTTTTACTGAAAAAAATACAAGGTAACTATTGAAAATTGGGTAGGGACTGTGAAAATCTGTGACTACCCAAAGAAAGAAATGTTAAGCTGGGAGTTTGAGAATCTTCTATACAATTGGTATATATATATATATGTATGTGTGTTTGTGCGTGTGTGTGTGCGTGTGCATATTTATGTATATATATATATATATATATGTGTATATATATATATATATATGTGTGTGTGTGTGTGCATGTTTCATTAAAAACGACAGACAAGATAGTACGGTTAACCTTTTAATTGAATTTTTCTTGTGTTCGAACAAGACCGTTCTTTTGTGGACAAAAGGCGTGTCAGAACTGTCCAAATATTTTATATTTCCGAGCGCTTTCGGCTATACCTTTATCCATTATCAAGAATTATTTGATTTTTCAGCTTACTTGAGTGTCTGCGTTATGCGCATGTCTTAGTGTGTGATAGGGACGTTTCTTATTCCGAATACGATATATATATATATATATATATATATATATATATATATATATTACTTTTGGGTAATAATAGCTTCGAGAATTTTGAGCCTTTCCTAAAAGAAACAGCCTGTATTAAATAAAATATATTTCGCCACATGAATCCGCGTTTTTCAGTGTGTATAAAATATTTAATCTGCGCTTGACTTTATAAGTTTCTTGCAGCTATACAAGATTGGAGGCCACAGCTCGTAATGGAACATGAAAAAGTAAAAAACGGTATTCCGCATGAAACGAAGCCAATAAATATGCAACACAAATCGGTTAAAATCTTGAAAATAGTTCTGAAGCTGATACACAAGCCACAAAATCAGTAAGAAAAGAGAAAGAAAAGAGGTAAAAGGTTCGGCGACATGCAAACAGAATAATGCTGTAGCCGAAAACCTGTATATCACGAGTTCCTTCTCTAATGCAAATATGTTCATTAATTCGTTGCCCACCACTGGCTAACTAGTTCAGGACTTAAGGGTGAGGCAAAAGGTTTATATTCTTGCCGCAGGAGACCAAGAACTGCTTACACGTATTTAATAACCTAATATTTTGCATAAGAATAGGGACCCAATATTTAGATTCTGGTTCGCTTAACTATTACCCAAACTCGTGGCGCCTAAATAGCTAAGAATAATGTGGATATAAATAATTTATTAGGTCTTTAAAAACGCACATTGTAAAATTATACACCGTATAAGCTGACGTACAAGGCGACTGGGCATATAAGACGACTTCCAAATTTTCAAGTTAAAACGTAGGTTTCGGTCTTTATTCGCCGTACAAAATTTTAAAATTATATTGTTTATTTTAAAAATTATTATATTGAATTTATTAAATAAATCCAGTAAGCATATACTTTATTTTCACTCAAATTCTAACGTAAAAAAAAACTAGGGAGATATTGTCAATCAACTGCTACAATCTACAATACCTCGTCAGTGGTTGCTGTGTTTTTGTAGGCTATTACCGTAGCCTGACTGACTTTTCTCCATTAACCATCCAACCGTTCTATGGTTCTCAAATTTTATCTTTGAAAGGCTTGTTGAAACACACATGTAGTTGTATTTTTGTTCAAATCAACGAAAAGGGATGGTAGCAGGGGTTCGACTACAACCAAAAATCTACTATGCTAACAACTAAACCACAGGATTTAGGTTTCACATTCTATGCCTTGAATATAAGACGGACCACTATTTGAGGAAGAATTTTTAATTTTAAAAGGTCGCCCTGTACGTCAACAAAAACGGTATATAAATATATTTAGTAGAGCCGGAATGATGAACAAAAATGACTTGCCTTAAAATAGTGGATAGAAGGCTATGAGAAAAAAAAGATATGAATATAGAATATAGCATATGGTCTGGTGCTTCTCTTATACATTTAAAGATTCTTGATAAAATCCAAAGAAGAATCTGAAATGTTATTAGTCGTGACCTGGCATCTCGGCTCCAGTCTCATTTCCCACCGCCGTAATGTAGCTTCCCTGTGCTATTTCTATAAATACTTTCATGCCAATTCTTATGATGAACTTTCCTCTGTGGATTGTACGAGGTAGGTATTACTAATAGTATTTGGTTTAGTTTCTTGTATTCCTTGTAAATATTCATTTATAAAAGTTCTTACATTTACTCCCCCACCCCGACAGACAAACTGTATATACCTAAACAAGTTAGGACTTAATAGAGACTTTGAGGTATCATGGTGACTGTAGTAAGAATGGTAAATAAGAATGTGTTGTTTAAATGTAACGAATACTGTGGTAAGTAATTGTGGCTAGCTAAGTTTAAGATTAAACAGTTTGAGGGCCAGACTTCTCCTATCCCTCCTCCCTTTTCAGCATTGTGCCAAACATTTGGATTTTTCAAAATAAATATTTCTTTCCTCTTTGGTATCTAGACTTTTCAAATTTACACACTGAACTAGATTGGTAGTAAGATCTCATCATTTTAGAGTTGAAATGGCTAGATATAACTAAGTTCTATGCTAACAGTTTTTTCTCTCACACTTCTCACATGTGGAACTCTCTTCCAGCTTCTTTGTTATCTCCCTTGGACAGACATTTTTTGTCAATTTATAGTTAATTAAAAATTACTTAGAACTGATATCCTAGTTGGACTGCAAACTGTATTATCCTTCAATTTAGACCAATTTAATTCTAGTGTGCTGACAAAAATTGCATTACCATGTGCTGTATTGCAGCATTATGATAACAAACACAAAAATACAGAAATATATAGATACCATTTGCTTTTTGAAAGCAATCTCTCCCACTATGAGCTTCCAAGCAAGCCTTTCTTGGGAGACACATCATACAGCCAAGAGTTTAGTAAATCAGTAAATTTCCTTGTAAGTATTTATTTTTAAATTTACATTTATTCCCCACCCACAACAGACAAATTGTAAATGCCTAAAAAAGTTATAACTTCATAGAGACCCAGAGGTTTTATGGTGCCTGTAATAAGAATGATAAGTAAGAATGTGTTGTTTTTGTGTAAGAAATACTGTGGTATGTTTACGCCAGTAATTATGGAGAGCTAAGTTTAAGATATGACAGACTGAAGATCAACCTTCTCCTATTCTCCACTTTTGTACATGTGCCACATTTTTATATTTTCAAAATAAATATTTCCTTCCTTTCCTCTATGGTACACAGACTTTACGAATTTAACCGCTTTACTAGAGTGGCGAAAGCTCTCATTATTTTAGAGTTGAATTCACAAACCAACTAAGCCATTTTCCCGTAGACTTACACTTAGACTTAAAGCCTTAAACTTGCAGTCTTAAACTGAACCTAGCTGCTGATTAGGTTGCAATTGCTGCTGTTGTTGGTTGTCATGTTTAGACTACTGCTACTGCCCATGTTTAAGTGCTGTTACTGCTGCGTTTGATGTGTTGCTGTCTTTTCGTCTTTCTTTCTTTGTTAACGGCTGTCATATCGTATTTATTCCTATGCTAGACCTACTAAAGACGTCCTCATAGCCTAGCATCTGCACTAATTATTTCAGACGTCGAACTCCCCAGTGTTATTCCTTGCGTAGTATTTTTAATTCATTCCACAGGGACTGATATCTACCACCTCCCTCCATATATGACCAGCCATGCCCGATTTCATTGTCTCAACTCTACGGCTTTTCTATGTTTACCCAGCCTTACTTTTACAGTGAAGCTTGTTTCCCCTTTATATTCTCTGCCCCAACTGCAAGGAATAGAGTAAACGCAATTCTTAGTCATATTCTCCGTGGTGTTAGGCTTTACTCTTCAAAGACATGGACATTGTCTTGATTTTGTATGAACCTTGACGTAAAGTAGAGACACCGTGTCAATTTTCTGGTCATCCTCCTTGTCCCTTCTTCTCCTACCTGTAGATGTCATATTTGCTGGTTAGTTGTTAATCTGAAGGGTAAGCTCGATGCTGATCATATCTTTTTGACATATGTCAGGGTCGCGAATGTTGTCTGTACACAGAACAATTCTATCAGATTATCTTTTGAAATGTTAATACGTTCCCCTAGAGAATTGTCTGAATCCAATCTATTTCAAACCACTGCCAGCGCCTCATCTGCTGGACAGTCTTACCAAGAACAAAATTACCATCCGATTGTTATGGATGGAAGCCCCATGGTCTAGTTTCACTAAGTGTTCGGAATTTCTAACATACGCTGAGAACTTTTCTGATAATGGATTGAATGTATTCACTAGGGATTTTTAGCGTTGTTCACGGGGATTATTTCAAATTCCATGTGCAATTGCGAAACAAAGTATGTCGCTAAAAATTAGGTGATTAAAAACTAACATTATATACAAAGCTATACTTATATCCAAATGCTATCTAGAAAAATTATACCGGAAAAACAGAAGGTCCTTGAAAATAAAGAAACTATTTAGAAAAAATCATCATTTACAATAAAAACATGCATAGAGCACAACACTCTCAAAACAGATATGGAAACTCAGAAAAAGGAATCTAAAACATATACAAAAAGTATAACGGTTATGTTTCAATTTTTTAAAGATACAACTTAGGTGTTCAGGTCATTTTCTGAAAATGAATGAGCATAGGATTCCAAAAAGGTGCTGTATGGGCAACTACCAAACTGCAAGTTTTCAGTTGCATGTCCACTCTTAGCCTACAAAAAACAAATTGAAACTTGTGAAATCCAAACATCAAACCAAAAGGAGTGGCCTAAGACATGTTTCATTAGATTCAACGCTTTTGAAGGCAGTAGACTGAAGCACCGTGATTAGCTTCGCCAGGCTCTGAAGAAGAGATTCCATCAAAATACTACTCCAACAAATTTTATCCGTCAGTTTGTCTTTGCCGCCCGCAGCAAGGCTGGGCTAGTATCGAACATGAAGAAAGCAGAAATTAAATATCTTTCCCTTACCTGATTTTCTCCACAATAGCCACTACTAGCATGCATAAATTTAAAACAAAAGGCACCATCCACTGCTGAACCCACATCTATCGTTCACGATAGGACAGTCCATTATGATTCAAATTATTCTAGAGGCTATTGAATAGAAATAATTGTATATCTGAATGTGGTTATTTGTCAATATTTTACTCATTATTTATAATTAATTAATTATTTTTTGTTGACTATTATTATTACATCTATACAGTTGTGAGTGCACTCGTAATAAGTTACATTCTTTATTATTTACTTAATTTTTTCCAAATATTTATTTTGGTTTTATGTTTATTGCCTTCTATTATTAGGTTATTGATTATCTTATACGTTCAGTTTAAAGTTGTTTGTTCCAATATCTGTATGGTGAATTATTACAAAAATTCATCTCCAATTCACATGCAGAAGCTCACAAATGCATTCTGCGATTTTCTCCAAACCCATTTCTCAGTTTCATATGACTCAACCCCGGTCAGTTATGTCTTGAAGTCAAAACGCCACGTTCGCTTATCCGAATTCGCTATTTTGTGTTAAACTAATTCGTAGTTTGTGAACTTTTTGCCATATTGCTCTTGCTTTGACTTATTAAGGATAATTTGCTTTGCATATATGTTTTTTTTTTATTTCGTGCAATTTTTTTTTACCTGTTCTTTTCTTTTGCTTGTTATTGCATATTGCAAACTTTTTATATATATGCAATACTGTTTATTGGACAGCTTTGTCATTTGTTTTATATTTAACCATGGAAACTCTACAAAACTATTAGCTTGGGAGAAGGTATTTTTCCTTATCTGCGTTGTATATACAGTGCATATATTTTTTTTATTTACTTTATATATATAGTGAATATATTTGTCTTCTTTACTGTGTATATATAATGAATATATTTGTCTTATCTACTGTGTATATATAATGAATATATTCTCCTTATCTACTTTGTATATATAGTGAATATGTTTTTCTTATCTACTTCATATATATAATGAATATATTTTCTTTATCTGCGTTGTATATATAGTGAATGTATTTACATTTTTTGGGTTGGTATTTTAAAAAGAATTCCTTTATCGTTTCCGGTTTTCAGTAAAATCTTTTTTTCATGTCTAGATATCGAGATGAGATCTGATTGTTTATTTATAAATTTGTATTGCTCTAGGAAAGTCATTTTTTTTCCTTCCGATAAAGTTTAGAGTCTTTTTTTTTTATTATTTATGTTTGTAAGCTGATACCATTTTTTTTATTTTTCATGATATTTTTGGGATAATTTTGGTTTTGTTTATATTAGGTTGGTGCAAAATAATGTCGTTTTCTCACATATGTTACTATGGGAGAAAACGACAGTATTTTTGCACCAACCTAATAATTCCTTACATATGTTCAGAAAGTAGATCGCGCTATTTCTAAAGGGTGTTTTATTTACCTATTTTTTTTTGTTTCTGGGGTCCTACAGTTACAGTTATTCATTCTTCGTGACCTGCTGACCTCGTTGTCCATTTTTATATTTACATCAGCTTAATCTCTGATATTGAGCATTTTACCCATAAATGTAGAATATATTACAACTATATTACTATCATATATCGCTCACTCGTTCGACTCTTCCGTCGAATCCGACGTACGAGTGTCAAGCAGATCAGTTCGTACGAAACCGACAGCCCGACAACAGCAGATGAGATTTTGATTAGAGTGGTGATGGTTTCGTGCAGGATCATCCACACTTTTTGAAGGGCCGAATACAGAGACCTGGTGCACTAAGTGCGACAAGCTCCCCAAACGTCCATCCGCAGGTTTTGAATTCAGAGTTGTCATCCTTTTCGACCAGTTGCCATCCAATGCTATAGAACCCAGACTGTTCTGCTATTTACCCATAGCTGGAGGAAGAGGATTCATACTATAGGGTATTAGCACGTAAGTGAATGCAAAGGATTCGATTCCTCTATCCAAGCCGATATCCATTACTTCACCGTCTCTCTCTCTCTATCTATCTATCTATCTTTATATATATATATATATATATATATATATATATATATATATATATATATATATACTTAGCGAGGCATAATTAATGATGAACATGTCATCTTCGTTTATCATGGATTTCCTTACGATTCTTCCACTAAGCATGGAGAGTAATTAGACATTCTTATTGCTCAAATTAGAGTCCAATAGTATTATAAAAACCTTGGAGATTTTCAGAAAGATATCTTTAATCATTTCTAAGATGCACCCATTGACAGCTTAATCTAACAATTGGACAATTTTGTTGTTACCCGATTTGGAAAATTTCGGTTTTATACGCTTAATTAATTATTTTACTTTTGTGAAAGAATACTTGATAATATAGTGTATTTTACAATATGTATACATCCTTCACACAAATAAATTTACACACCCAGCTATATATGCGTACGTATATAGCTGGGTGTATATATATTTCATAATTTTCAAGATATATATATTTAACAATTTACTAGATATGCAGCACTTTATTAAAGAAATAGAACACGTGTGGGTCAGTTAGCATGAAGTACTTTATAAAAAGTCCAAATTGTGACATCAATTTCACCGCCGACACTTTCACCATCATGGGACGTGCTCGCTCAGTTTAACACTTGAAGGTATTAGAAACAATTTATGTCAGTTTCAGACGGCCCTCCCTCTACAAACAGTTATATATATATATATATATATATATATATATATATATATATATATATATATATATATATATATATTAATCATGAAAGTTAAAATTCATCTTACCTTTTTGAATTTTCTTAACACACACACACACACACACATATATATATATATATATATATATATATATATATTAATCATGAAAGTTAAAATTCGTCTTACCCTTTTTAATTTTCTTAACATATTTATATATATATATATATATATATATATATATATATATACTAATCATGAAAGTTAAAATTCGTCTTACTTTTTTTAATTTTCTTAACATATATATATATATATATATATATATATATATATATATATATATATATATTAATCATGAAAGTTAAAATTCGTCTTACCCTTTTTAATTTTCTTAACATATTTATATATATATATATATATATATATATATTAATCATGAAAGTTAAAATTCGTCTTACCTTTTTTAATTTTCTTAACATATATATATAATATATATATATATATATATATATATATATATATTAATCATGAAAGTTAAAATTCGTCTTACCTTTTTTAATTTTCTTAACATATATATATAATATATATATATATATATTAATCATGAAAGTTAAAATTCGTCTTACCTTTTTTAATTTTCTTAACATATATATATATATATATATATATATATATATATATATATATATATTAATCATGAAAGTTAAAATTCGTCTTACCTTTTTTAATTTTCTTAACATATATATATATATATATATATATATATATATATATATATTAATCATGAAAGTTAAAATTCGTCTTACCCTTTTTAATTTTCTTAACATATTTATATATATATATATATATATATATATATATATATATATTAATCATGAAAGTTAAAATTCGTCTTACCTTTTTTAATTTTCTTAACATATATATATATATATATATATATATATATATATGTATATATATATATATATATACAGTAGCGTCCAAAACTAAGCGACAAAATTTTGAAACCTAATATTTGTTAGAAATAACAACTTTGAAAAGCTGAAATTTTGAAAACTGGTAGTCGTTATCATCCATAATAACATACTAAAATTTGAATCATTTGCAAAGGATAGAGAAAGAATTATAACAATTATTTATTTATTTTCAAATTTGGAACGTTCAAAAGTAAGGGACAAAATTGAGAAAAACAATGTAAACGGCAAAAAAACAATAAAGATACATGTACAATCAATATTTAGTAAATGAGCCCTTGCTCTCAATGACAGCTGCACATCTTCGACTACAAGAACGAATTAGTTCTTGACAATCCTCGATACTAATTTTAGACCATTCTTCTTGAAGCTTCACCCACAAATCCTCCGTGTTAGTGGGATTTCTTTCCATAACTTTCACTCCTAAGGTCTTCTAAAGATTTCTCTATCGGATTTAAGTCAAGACTTTGCGGTGGCCAATCCATAATTTCCAAATCTTGCTCGCTAAGTTAACTCATTACCACCTTTTCCTTGTGACATGGGGCATTATCTTGCATAAAGGTAGCCCTATCGAAACCTGAATTCTGTATGATTGGCACAACATGATCTTGAACAATGTTTTTATAGATCTGCGCGTTTACACGAGTTTGTAACCGGACAAGAGGCGTTGTACCTTGGCTAGAAAACATTCCAAATACCATGACGCTTCCGCCCCCAAACTTGACAGTTTTCTTAGTACACTTTGCACTTAATCTTTCACCAATACGTCTCTTTACATTGTTTTTTCCATCATTTCCAAATAAATTAAACTTGCTTTCATCACTGAAAAATACTTTTGCCCAATTTTCATATGTCCAAATTACATACCTGTTTGCAAACTCTAATCTCTTCTTCTTATTCTTCGAACTAACAAGTGGTTTCTTCCCTGGGGTTCCATTAAACAGCCCTATTTCTTGCAGTCGTCTAGAAACAGTCTGTCTTGACACATTAACACATGAGGTACTATTCATAACCCTTTTAATTTCTGTGCAAGACTTAAAAGGGTCCTTTAATGACATACGCTGCATTATTCGATCTTCTCTTGCCGAAGTTTTGCGGGGTCTGCCGGTTTTAAAAGCACTATTTTGACAGTATCATTGTAGTATTTAACAACCCTGCCTACAACACTCTTGGAACTTTTCACTTTCTCTGAAATCTCTCTAACGGTGTGCTTTTCCTTGTGTAGCTTCACAATAGCTTGTCTCACAGAGTTTTAGGCGTTTCGCCATGGTGCCGGCTGATGCAACGTTTACAAATGACTAAGTAAGACTTATTCTTTAAAGAAAATCAAAAAATTTGAATATAGCATACTGTTTACATTGTTTTTCTCAATTTTGTCCCTTACTTTTGGACGATTCCTATTTTGAAAATAAATAAATAATTGTTATAATTCTTTTTCTATCATTTGCAAATGATTCAAATTTTAGTATGTTATTATGGATGATAACGACTACCAGTTGTCAAAATTTCAGTTGTTATTTCTAACAAATATTAGGTTTTAAAATTGTGTCCCTTAGTTTTGGACGCTACTGTATATATATATCAATTATTAATCCACAGAGATGATCAAACTTTGACTCATTGAACTGCCGCAAAATGATTAATTAATCCGAGAACGCTGGAAACAAAAACAAAAAAAAAGAAAGAAAAGAAATGGAAAGAAGTAAGAAAGTACAAATTTGTCTATTTGATCTTTTGCTTACTTATAGAACTAAAGAAGAGCAAGGATTAGTCTCTGCCTAATTACACTAATTTTAGGTCGATTTCAGTGTTCAGACTGAAAAGCGTGTCTCAGCTAATGACATGGCCGCCGAACAAAATATTCGCTCAACTTCGCAAGAAGTTACGATAAGAATGATGTATTAAACGACCCTATGTTTTATCTCACCTGATTCTGAGAATAGCCTATCCAGCGAACCTTCGACCCTTCATTTCATTGCGTTGTCGTTGTCATATGTCATAAAAGAGAATTATCTCCAGAATATTAGTATATTTGATGTGGGTGATAAAGGGATCGCTGTCAGTCGTTGGGATTTTGAGGTTTCATATATCTGCCAAGCAAAATGTATCTTTTCACTGATGCCATATTGCGAAATATATAAATGATGGACAACCTGCCGATATATAGAAAAACACGTTATATATATATATATATATATATATATATATATATATATATATATTTATATATATATATATATATATATATATACATATATATATATATATGTGTGTGTGTGTGTGTGTGTGTGTGTGTGATGGGTGGGCGCGCTTGTGTGTGCAAGTGTGCACCATCCATGAGTAAAGGAATGATTTATAAATCTCTAAATGGATTATTAAAGATAGAAAGAAAGAAAGAAACAGACTGAGATAGATAGATAGATAGATAGATAGATAGATAGATAGATAGATAGATAGATAAATAGAAACAGACTGAGATAGATAGATAGATAGATAGATAGATAGATAGATAGATAGATAGATAGATAGAAAGAAACAGACTGAGATAGATAGATAGATAGATAGATAGAAAGAAACAAACAAACAAACAAACAAACTGAGATAGATAGATAGATAGATAGATAGATAGATAGAAAGAAACAGACTGGGATAGATAGATAGATAGATAGATAGATAGATAGATAGATAGATAGATAGATAGAAAGAAAGAAAGAAACAGACTGAGATATATAGATAGAAAGAAAGAAAGAAAGAAAGAAAGAAACAGACTGAGATAGATAGATAGATAGATAGATAGATAGATAGATAGAAACAGACTGAGATAGATAGAGAGATAGATAGATAGATAGATAGATAGATAGAAACAGACTGAGATAGATAGAGAGATAGATAGATAGATAGATAGATAGATAGAAAGAAAGAAAGAAAGAAAGAAAGAAACAGACTGAGATAGATAGATAGATAGATAGATAGATAGATAGATAGAAAGAAACAGACTTAGATAGATAGATAGATAGATATATATATAGATAGATAGATAGAAACAGACTGATATAGATCGATAGATAGATAGATAGATAGATAGATAGAAAGAAAGAAACAGACTAAGATAGATAGATAGATAGATAGATAGATAGATAGATAGATAGATAGATAGATAGATAGATAGAAACAGACTGAGATAGATAGATAGAAAGAAAGAAACAGACTGAGATAGATAGATAGATAGATAGATAGATAGATAGATGAGAACATATTTTAAATAGGAATTGTGGATTAGAACTTTATTTTAGATAGATTAGAACACAATTGAGATAGATAGATAGATAGATAGATAGATAGATAGATAGATAGATAGATAGATAGATAGATTGCTGAGAACTTATTTTAGATAGGAAGATAGATTAGAACTTTATTTTAGATATATAGATAGATAGATAGAATAGAACATATTTTAGGTAGGTAGATAAATAGGTATGTACAGACTAAGCCACAACGAAATATGTATAAATATATATATACATATGTGTAGTTATAAATATATAGTCAGACATACAGGATAATATATATATATATATATATATATATATATATATAGAGAGAGAGAGAGAGAGAGAGAGGGGGGGGGAGAGAAAGAAAAACAGAGAGAGAGAGAGAAAGAGAGTCAGAGAAACCAATATCGATATATAGATTTACGAATAAAGTGACAACGCGATTACATTACCAGATGGGAACACACTAAAATTCGTTTGGCAAAAAGCCCACCTTTTTGTTGTATTATTATTATTGGACTATCGATGGCTTTTGCGAACAGCCTTGTCCATCTTCTGCACCATCCAGCTTGGGTGAGGAAAAACGGTGGTCGGCGATAAATGGAGAGACATCAAAGTGTGGAAGAAAGTGAAAAGATACAGCAAAGGTGAACCGGAATTTCAGATCGAAAGAGAAATGAAACCAATTGATCGATTGATGAAAGGACAGCTGGGATGATATAAATAAGCCGAGAAAGAGTCACTCACATACAGGTGCAACTTTCTACGTTATTTCTTTTTTCACCATATATATATATATATATATATATATATATATATATATATATATATATATATATATATATCGCAATCTGTTCCCATATCTATCTGAATCTGCTCATATTTGTCTCTATCAACTTAGCTATACCTTAGCGATCTTTTGTATATATTCGCAAATAATACGTTAGAATATCCCGAGGGCCGATAGCTTAGGGGTAGGATCTCCGACTGATGCCAAATAAATCGGTTTTCGATCACCGCTTGATCCCGTCTTCTCTCTCTATCTCTCTCATTCTGTCTCTCTCTTGATATACATATATATATATATATATATATATATATATATATATATATATATATAGATAGATAGATAGATAGATAGATATCGATATATATATATATATATATATATATATATCTGTAAGATATGTGACAGCGGTTCCTACTGCTATTAATGCATTTCACGGCACACGTGAACGATAAATTAGAGAGCTGAGTTAATAAAGGGAATTAACTGAAACTCAGATATCCAGAAAATCTATGGCCGTATATCACCTGGAGTATATATATATATATATATATATATATATATATATATATATATATATATATATATATATATATATATATATATATATAGATATATATATATATATAGAGAGAGAGAGATAGAAAAAGAGAGAGAGAGAGAGATTGAGGGAAACAGAGAGCAGTACATAATATACTTTCTTTAATATATTAAATAGCTCTGTTATTTAACTTTGAGTACTGTATTTTCTTAAACTATAAAATATATATACAGTTATACCTCACCCTACGTCGTTAATTCCTTCCAGAC